>JADLZK010005119.1:0-557365 GCA_015847255.1 Hyparrhenia diplandra | reverse complement strand
CTATGAAATGCAATATGTCACAATGCAAAGCTTCAAGATTATATTCAACCCGAAGTGAGATAGTGCTCAAAGTGGTACCATAGCAACAAACTACAAGTGCTAGCCGAGCTCAAGCTAATCAAGGATATGAAATATGGCACAAGGCATTTTGAGCAAATTTTAGTATCTTGCAAAAAGGAGGTTCACCATCAAACATAGCACCTAGCACAAGTAGATAGGAGATCAACTAAGTGCTCAAACATGTAAACCGGGTGAACTACCCCAAGCAACGCTCGCACATCATGCTAGATATTGTTGCAAAAACTTGTGTTTCATTTTAGTTCGAGTTGCAAATGTTCACAAGTTACAAGAGAGCATGCGAAAGTGGTTATCCACATTTGCCATGCCTTACTAATCAACCATGTCAAGCCTATGCGTGAGCAATGATTAGCTTAAGACAATGGTCCGGGTCAAACACAATGAAGTCCAAGTTCATTCAAGAGTGCAAGTGAAAGCAGCCTCAACTTCAAAGTGTGGCAAAATGGACCCACTCGATCTTTTTCATCACTTTAGCTTTAGACTTCATGTTTTAGCATGATATTATCATGAAAAATCTAAGCAAGTGAATGAATCAAAGCATGAGACATAGCTACCAAGCATACACATAAAAGCTCAAAGGATCTCAACACCCTACTCATGATAGAAGCTAGCTCAAAGGTGAACCAAGATTAAGTTTCATCATTTATTAATCAAGTTCACATGTGAAAAAGTTGCTCACCACAACATACATCACATGATTAAAAAAGAGCTCGCTAGAAGCACTATCATACTCATACTCCTAAGAGCACAACCTCATTCAAATCAATATAAAGATGAAGCTCATGATATGCAAGTATGATACAAAAGGCAAAACAAACCTAAAACTAAAACTGTACATCAACTACAAAGCTACTCCTCAAAAGGGATAGCACACGCCCAACTCTCCACGGAGCCGAAAGCAAAAGCGGACTTGGTCTAGTGGTTTGGTGAAAATGTCCGTAACTGCTTCTCCTCCGTGGTACACATGCCGTACATCAATGTCCCCTTTCTCCTGGTGATCTCTCAGTGAAGTGGTACCTCACCTCTATGTGTTTGGTCCGGGAGTGCAGGGGCAGGTTTTTGGCTACACTCACAGCCCCCATGCTATCACACAACAAGGGTACACGAGAAAAGCTCAAGCCAAAGTCTCTCAAAGTGGCAACCATCCACAAAGAACTGAACAACAAGCGCCAGCAAAGAACATACCTACTCAGCCTCAACCGCCGACCGAGCGACACCGCATCGCTTTTAGAGACGACCAAGACACAAGAGAAGTACCAAGAAACCGACAGTACCGTATAGACTTTCTATGCATACGATCACCAAAGATAATCGAATCTGAATAACCAACCGGGAGAGAGTGGAAGAGGCCGAAAATACCATAGGCCAAAGTCGGGTAACCGCGTAAGTACCCGAAGATCCTCTTCACAAATCGAAGTGAGGGTGCGCTGGCGATTAACCGAAATCGCGGCGATAGGCACACAAAGAAATCGATGTCGGGGGCGCCGCCGTACGCTAGAAATAACCGATCATGCTTCGTACTCCCTTTTGTTCCACAAATTTCTCCATCCTTGTCCTCGCCCAGGGCCGCCGCTGTTCCACATGGGCGCCGAAAGAGGCTTGGCCTCACCCATGCGAAACTTTGCGGATGATGTCCTTCGTGTACTTGCCCCTCGGTGTACGAAGATCCCGGCCCTTGGTTTGCTTGATTTGAAGCCCAAGGAAGTAGGTCAACTCGCCCATCATGCTCACCTCAAACTCCCCGCCATAATCTCGCAAAAACTTGATACCATAGCATGTGAAGAGCCACCAAAGATGATATCATCTACATATATCCGACTAGGAGGATGTTAGTGCCTTTTCTAAGCGTGAACAAAGTCCTGTCTACACCCCCCATCACAAAACCCTTAGCTAAGAGAAAAGGCTTCAACCTCTCGTACCACGCCCGGGGCTTGCTTCAGCCGCATAAGGCCTTGTACAACTTGTACACATAGTCCGGGTGTTTAGGATTCTCAAACCCCTGGGGTTGCCTCACATACACCTCCTCCTCTATGAACCCATTTAGGAAAGCACTCTGACATCCATCCGAAGAGCTTAAAAGCCCTTCGAGGCTGCAAAGGCAAGCAAAATCCTAATAGCTTCTATGCGGGCTACGAGAGCCGAAGGTTTCCTCATAGTCTATACCCTCTTTCCCTCGCAAAACCCCGGGCAACTAATCAAGCTTTGTTTCTCACCACCACACCATCCTCACTGCTTTGTTTTGAACACCCACTTAGTACCTATGGGATGACACTCAGCAGAGGTGGGACTAACACCCAAACTTGGTTCCTCTCAAAGTTCTCAGAACTCCTCATGCATGGCATTGACCCAAATCCGAATCGATAATGCAATGCAGCAACATCTTTGGGCTCAAGAGAGGAAACAAATGCAGAATGAGCAAAATGACACATGGCATAAGCTTTGGAACGAAGTTACCCCTCCCGATCAAGTCCTCCAATCATGGTCTCCTGGGATGGTGACGCTGAATGTGCCGAGGCGCCGCGCTGGCGCCGCCTCCCCTCGACCGAGAGGGAACCTCCTCAAAAGCAGCCGTGTGTCACCAGGAGGGAACTGCCCACCGGACCCCGTGAAGTAGTGGTAGTAGGGTCTGGTCCGTGAGCGTTCGCCGCCGCCGCCACAGGTCGACCGGGCAAGCGTGGAGTCGCCGATCACCCCAGCCAACATCATCCTCGCCCTCCTCCACAAAGATGCTCGCCCATCTCCTCCTTTCCCCGCACACTCAAACACGTAGGAGGAACAAGGCGCAAGCCTCATCGAAAAGTAACCTCACATGTCTCTACAACGCCGGTTAGTCTCAAGATTAAGGACTCAGAGGGCATGTGAGTGCAAAGCATATCCAACTTAAAAATGCCATCACCGATCAAGACTCAAACTTGTCGAGATTACCTTGCTTGAGAATGAAGCACCTCGATCCAAACACACCTGAAGTGGTTTACCTTGGGTAATCTCCCAAACCGCAGCTCATATGATGTCTTCTTGGTGAAAGCACCTGAGGAAAATGCGGTTGGAGACATGGCACGCCGTGTTGATTGCCTCACCCCAATACTTCCTGAGTCTTGTGTTCATCGAAAGCATGGTCCTTTGCCATCTCCACAAGCGTCCCGGTTCTTCTCCGCTCAACAATCCCATTCTACCGTGGGACATACGGGCTAGAAAACTGGTGCTCGACACCAAGATTAGCGAAAGAGACTCGAACCGAGAGTTCTTGAATTCCGTGCCATTGTCATTGCTAATCGCCGAATGGTCATCTCTCGCCAACTCAGTTCTCGCCTCAAAATCAAATCGCGAAAGCAAAACCGAAAAGCCTCATCCTTGCCCTCCATGAAAAAAGACCCAAGAGTATCTCAAAAATCGCCAACGATCACTAGACAATACCACTTCCCACCGACCGACCTTACCCCAAGATGGACCAACTGCGTGTCCATGTGAAAGGATCTCTCCGGTCCCGAGGTCATGATCCGAGTAACGGGTGGTGAGAAGCGGATACCATCTTCCCGCGGACGAGGGGATGGCAAACCAAATCCTTCTCAAATTTGAGTTTAGGCAATCCCCTGATCGATCCATTGAACTCAACCTCGTGAGGAGGTCAAAGCTCAAGTGACCTAGTCTCCTATGCCACTTCCACAAATCGAGGAGGAACCGCCAACAAGCAACAAGATGTGCCAAAAGCTCGAGAAAAATCAAAGACGAAAAGACTTGCCTAAATGGCACAATCCAGCCAGATGAGATCACCGCGAGAGTCCAAAAACTCGAGAGCATCCAACCTTGAAGCGCACCACATACCCGCCCGCCATGAGCCGAGAGACGTAAAGGTTGAAGTGAAGGTTGAGACGAAAAGCCACATCCTTGAGCACAAAGTGGTCATTGATCCCCGATTGACCCTCGAGATAGAATCTTCCCTCTCTTTGCTGTCCCCGAAAGTGATGTACTCTTTCGCCTTCATGGGGGTGAGGCCGAGAACCACTTGGAGTTACCTGGTCATGTGTCGAGAACAACCGAGTCAATGAGCCACATGTCCTCCAAATTTTCCAAACCAGACAACGATAGAACATGGGATGAGCATATGGCACAACACCGGGGTTAGTAAACTTAGAAGAGTACCAGTGTTGACCATCTTGCCCCAAATATGCATTAGGCAAAACAACCATTCCACGCCCCATCTTACCAAACTTCTCACCACGCATGACAAAGCGTGGTGCACTCCTCCCCGCCAACCTCAAAGCTCCCAAAACGAGGATCAACATCCACTCTTTCGAGAGCACGACCACCAAATGGTCTCACAAACCGAGGTCCAAACCTCCGAGGCCTCCTACCTTCAAAGCCTAGCAACCCGCCTCCCAACCGACCGCACACCCCTCTCATACATGCCAACCGGTGGGTGATACATGTCACGGTTCTCAAACTCCACTCGACGCCTAGCATCCCTCTTCCTCCTAAAGCAAAACTCAACCAAGTGACCATCTCTCTCGACAATACTCACAAAGGATACCTCACCTCTCTTTGGGTGGTGGTTGGTTCACTCTCTTGGGTGGACGGTTCACTCTTGTTGTGGTCTTGGCCTTAGGAAGGGTTTCCTCAGATCCCGGGCAAAGTGTCAAGTGGGTTATTGAGGTGGTTCGGGCTTGGGAAGCCACACTTGTTTGGGAGGTGGAGTCTTAGTTGGCTCTTGAGAATGCCATCTTGCACAATAGGCTTGGTAGGCTCAGTGGAGTGATCTTGGTCAATTTGGAAGTGTTGGTTGGTTTCTCACTCGAGCTCAAACCACTACCTTGACCAACCTTGCCATAAATGACTTCTCCTTCCCACCTATAGCAAAGCCTAAACCCGATGTGTCGGCCCCCTCTTGAACTAACTCATCATCATGCCAAGCCGCTGCTCTCCACAAGACACCCAACTCAAGACAAAGCCAAGATACTTGATCTCCTCTTCGACTCTCCCTTGTCATGCCTACAAGACATGAGCTCCAACTCCAAAGCTTCACACTTAGCACATTTCAAAGACAAAGCTATCCGAGTTGGCCTTCTCAAGGACGAAGAAGCTTGGCAGCCTTCTCTCGCCAACTCGGATCGCAAGTCGACAAGACTTGCACGCACTCAACAAAGGTCGGCCTAGACTTCAAATCAATGTGCTCATCTAGCAAGGCCGAATACTTGGACTACAAAGACATGATGCTAGACATATGCACAAATAAGCATCACACTCCTCTCATCGAGACATCGACAAAGCTTCCTAAGCAGCTCTATCTCCGTCACGCCCATCTCCCACTTCTCCTTGTACTCCTTTCTCTCCCTAGCGCACGCTTTAAGCAACTTCTCTTGACACACAAGCGCATCGCCCAAAGATTCAACCTCATCGGAGAGAGATTCGACATTGTAGGAGGTACCTCCTGAGGAGGAAGAGTCATCGCCGTGGTGGCTTGGCGCCGCTTCGGTCACCTCTCCATCGAGAGCCATGGTGCGTAGCCCCCTGCCGAGCCGGAGAAGAAGCAAAGTCCATTTAGCTTGTCCTCGACCTTGCGCTTGGACTCCTCATCGCTGAGGAAGATTGCCCGTCCGAGGAGTTGTCACACCCCATTTTCGAGGCTCCTTAATCACACGTATTTGCGCCGGATCATGCACAAATATGCCTAATTAAGTATAGATATAATATCAAAAACTATACTTTTATTGCTATTGAGAAGAATATGATACAAGGTTTGGGTTTACATGACTTCGCCATAGGCCTACTATTATAAACCTATCGAGATCCTACGCAAAGACCTATATCGTGGCTCGTTCCCTACAGTGCAAGCTTGGAGTGCTGACAAACCCTTGACTTACTCCTATTGCACGATCCTATAACTCGATCACAACATTCTCCCAGAATTCCTTCCGTGTTTGCCTCCGTCTTCAAGTGTCTTGTGGTCCTATCCTTACGTCGACCTTCATAGTTTGATTCCTTGGATACACTCCTATAGCCGCATTCTAAAAATAGAATAGAGGGGTGAGTACTTTCATTCTCAAAGAAGTCCCAACCGAGAGGGTGGAAGGTTACCATTAGGGGGTTTGGGCCCTAGTAGAGCTTACTACTCTCACTAGTTCCCTGTTAAATATCAATTAAGCTCAAGTTAACAAAGACATACCGATTGTGTATCTAATCACGGATGTTCCGTCCTAGCAGCTTGCCCATGCATTCCAAGGACGTGGCTATTCGAATAGATTTGGTAACTCAAGCAGAGGTTGTACACTTTCCCCACACGAAGGGCACTGCCTCACCATGCGCCTTGGCTTAAATCAGGTACCCAACGAGATCCCGTGCACTTTGCTGGGTGCTACCCTAGGTTTCTGTATAATCCTACCACGACTTCTGGGGTTGAAAATGAGAGGATCACTCAAAGATCCCATTAGCACTCAAGATTTCGGATGATCACTCAAGACCCGCTAACTTATTAATTCGCATACGATAACATTGCGCCAAAGGTTTTACGTGGAAGACCACTCGGCAACCACGCCAACCTGACCATGGGGCCACTCTCCCCATGTCTCCGCCCCCCGATAGATCGTTGCCTACGCCGGCCACCTTGGATCGAAATTATACCTTAACCCAAATGGGTGTGGAATCAAGCCGCCCATCCCTGCGGGTGGTCAGACGTATAATAAAAACTAGGTAGAAGGTCCATGACCCTGTCCTTAGGGAGCGAGCTCTCCAAGACAGAAACCCTCACTAGGCGAAACCTCGCGAGACGATCCATCCCACATGGATTGCCCCAAACTCGCTTTTTGGTTGATTAAGCTCACTTCTTAAATCATGTTCCATATATTATTAACATCAATTAATTAAGTCAAGATTATTGGGGGGGTAAGGACTTGCCTCTAGCCGCGACGAGTATATCCAAGGTTCTTGGTCCCGTGTCTTGGTGTAGTGGTGCTCCGGGTTCCGTCGAGTGGTCGTACGATCTTTGGCGACAAACATGAAACACAAGCATGGCAATGAGAGCAACAACGTTCCTACGTGGGTTAGCTCCATCAGGGGATGGATGGGTTAGCGGCGTAATACGCACATGCGTATGCCTAGTGTTAGAGAGGAAAGGCCTATTCTAGGGTTAGCCACACATACGCCGTATACCCCCGTACGTCGGGCATATGTTATGTGTGTGTAGAGGGCATGTATACAGGGCATGTGTTACAGAGTACACATACATGAGTATACGACTACATTAGAGGGGTTAGCCATGCGTAGACATGATCGATAGGTATATACGTATATTTATTTATATTTCAAAATACCACTATATACATTTATATACGTACATAACCTACCACGTATATCTAGCATGTGGACAACTACGTGCGTGTATATTCGAGTATTCATGTACGTGAGAGTGTACCCGCATACACGAATATACGGTGCGAGGTGTGGCTAGCATAAGGGTTACTAGGGTTTATTGTAACTACGCTTTGATTAAATAAAGAATACATAAACTAGAATTTAAATGGGCATCAAATAATGAAACAATGACATGAAATATTAGGGCATGATTTTAGAGGAATTTAGGAAGTGGAATGGATTAATTTGGAGGTGGAATGAAAAAGATGTGAATTTCCAAAGTTTAATTATGAATTTATAAATGGAATAAACCTTGGAAATATTTTCTGGAATTTTGGGAATACGAAAACTGGAAAGTAGAGGTTTGGGTAGGGTCTGGGATGTACCTAGTTTATTTAGGAATTTCCTGGGAATTTTGTATGCATGGAAAATGGGTATTTACTTCTCCGTGTACACGGTTCGGGTGCACCTAGCAGTTCTCTGCAAAGGCTGACGCGTGGGTCCTGCTGTGATGTGGACCTGGCTGCACTGTTTCATGGACCGAGTTCGCCCTGTGCCATAGACCTACCTGTCCTCCTCTTGGTCCTTGTGAACCGAGTCTATGAAGAGCGGGGCCCGCGAATGGGTGGCCTTGGATGCCATCCACATCCTTTCCCGTTCGATCACAGGACTTTTCGGTCCGTCGGTCGTCGTGTTCGTCCAGCGCCGCGCGAGAGAGAAACAGAGGAAGGGGGAGGAGAGGAACAGCAGGGGCGGGGGCGTTGCCGGCGGCGGCCCTGGGGCTCGGCTCCAGCGGTCTAGGGCGCAGCATGCGGTGGCGGATGAAGCTGTGGCGCGTTGCGGCGGATGGCGGCAGCTTGCAGCGGCGTGCGCTGGCCGGCCGGGGCGAGCAGCATGCCGGGTGGCTGGGTGCGGCGTTGTGACGCGGTGCTGGTGGGCGGCGTCCGGGCGGGCGCGGTGCGGCGTGGCTCGCGCGCGGTTGCGCCAGCGTTCCGGCATGGCAAGCTCCGCGAGGCGGCGATACGCGTGGTGGATGGCGTCGGGCGCGGCAGGGATGGTGAGCGCGGCTGGGCTGGGTGGAGTGGTGGCGCGGGGCGCGTCGCGGTGGGCTGCGGTGAGCGCGGCGGCGAGGAGCGGCTGGGCGAGCACGGACTCCGGCGAGTAGCCGGTCAGGAAATTGCGGTGGCGAGCCCTCGGCACCGTGGTCTCGGCGTAGCTCGGGAAGAACAGAGGAGAAAGGGAGAGGAGACGGGGAGCAGGATCGCCGTCCGACGCAAGCTCCGCCTCTTCGTTCCTCCTCGACTCCGAGCTCGGCGAGGCGAGGTCTTGCGGCGCCTAGGGCCGGCTATTTATAGCCGCCGTGGAGGGGCTCGACGCCGTGATATTTTCCGGCAATCCATGGTGAGCTGTCTGCGCGCTGGCGCTGCTGTGGCCTCGTCGCCGGTAACAGCGATTGTCGGCAGATGACGACGACGGTGGTGGCGCAATAGGACGGCGGCAGGCGGTACGGCGGGTCAACGAGCACAGCGGCTTGTGTTGGGGAAAATCTCGGGCTGACGTCAGCGCTTACGTCATCATCTCGGGGTGGAAGAAGGAGCTGACGGATTGGTCCCACTTGTAAGAAGGAAGAGGAAGGAGGCGCTGGGCTGCTGCTGGTGCCTTGCTGCTGGGCTGGTGCTGTTCGTGTTGGGCCAAAGGCCACGCTGGTTAGAGAGAAGGGGTCGAGCTCATTGCTATTTTCCATTTCCCAATTCTTTTTTCATATATGTATATCCACACACATATGTATACGTTCATGTGTTTATATGTAGAATATATATACTCACACTCATATGTATACATGAATATGGTATTTATATATATATCCACATATATTTTCGTGCATTTACTTGTACATGCATATACGTGTGTCTATATTCATATGAGATGGTTTCCTTTGGATTCCCAGAAAATAAACTAAGCACAATTTGGGAGGATAGGAGTTTGGGCTTGGGAATTATTGAGAATGTGGTAGGGTAAATCAAGGAGAGGGTCGAGGGAATATTTAGGTGGAGTGAGATCAAGAATTTATTATTTGATGCCAACAATAAATCCTAGGGCAAACAATCATGCAAGCAAACATACAAGCATTCAAACATAACCCTAAATAATTCTATATGGTGAGCTTGATGAAGGGTTTTCAAAAGAGGTTTTTTGGGGCCGTATGGGAAAGTAAAGCCAAGTTTTAGTTGTATTTATAAAAAGTTCAAATTTTTAGTGAATTTTAAAATGATACAAAATTACGGGTGTTACAGAGTCGTTGTCGAGGTCAGCCGAGGGAGGCAAGGAAGGCGTGCTTGTGCTCCTTGGCACGCTTTGAGGTACTTCTTCTTGATCGCCTCCTTGTCGAATCCCTTCTTGGACTTGTACTTGCCGGAGGTGTGCTCGCGCTTGTCCTTGCGCTTTGTCGGAGTCGTGCCTTAGAGTAGTACTTCTCACCGAGTACTTGTCCTTGTTCTTCTTGGGGCATGCGGCGACGAAGTGGTCCGGATCTCCGCACTCGAAGCACCCGCCCTTGGATGGGCCGCCACGCCGACGGTTCAAGCGGTTGTTGTGGAACCGCGAGAATCGGTGATGACTAGCGCAAGCTCATCATCCCCAAGGCTCTCCATCCGCTCCTCCGTCCGCATACACCAAGGAAGACAAGGCGAAAGAAATCTATGATGGGTTAGCGTAAGAACCGGAACCTCCCTTACCGGAGATGAGTGCAACATTTGGCGCTAGAAGGATTCTTGAGCTTCGCCGGATCCGGGTCTTGATCTTGGAGGACTTGAGCTTGCAGAGCCTCGCCGGGTGTGAGGGTGTCGTAGTTGGCGCACTCCATGATCGCGGACACCTTCACATCCCACACCTTCCGATCAAGAGCGTACAAGAGCCGCATACGCCTTCTCGTGCTCGTCCAACCTCTCCCGACGGCTTGTTCGCCCGCTTGCTGCGCATCGTCCCGAAACCTAGCAAAGAGAGAATCGATGGACTCGCCATCAAGCCGGATGAGGTTGTTGTACTCTCTCTTGTAGGTCTCGTAAAAGGCGGCCTTGACTTGTGGGGTTCCCTCGTGGTAGCTCTCAAGTGTCTTCCACACCTCACGAGCGGTCTCACAAGTGGCAACTCTCTCAAACTCACTATCCTTGAGGCTAGAGAACAAGACGCCCTCGCCGGTTGTTGGCATTGTGTTGGGCTATTTGATCCTCACCCACTCGAGCGGCTAGCACTTGGTAGTTCTCATCCTCAACAATCTCCCACACTCTCCAATCTATCCCCATCAGATGCGCTTGCATCTTGATCTTCCAATAGGGATAGTTGGTGCCATCGAACTCCCCGGAGGCTTGCCACCAAAGTGACCAAACCTCTCCATGTCGCCTCGCGGATCAAGAACCGATTAAGGTGGATATGATCCTTAACCTGCTTTGATACCAATTGAAGGACCGAATAGGCGACCAGAGGGGGGGGGGTGAATGGGAGCCTCAACAAAATTCTTTCGAATTAGTGAACGTGTAGCTCTCACAACCCCTCGGAGCAAATCGAACACCACACGGTATGATCACGACCTTGTGTGCAAGGTGGATGACCTAGAGATTGCTCTAGAGTCACAGCGGATCAACCGGAACCAACTCAAATCGACCACACAAGCGAGAGAAGAAAAACAACATCAAAACCCGGGAGCTCTGGACCGGCCACGCCCGAGGGTCTGACCGTCCGCCCGCACAAGACGAGATAGGGGCTGACCGTTCAAGACGAAGAACTCGGACTATCCGAGGGCAAAGATCAAGAAAGACAAATGTAAGCCGGATCGCGATCGAACTTGACCGCCGGATCGTCCGTTCCACGCCGGATCGTCTGGCAAAAAAACGCAGAGAACCAACCGATCGGGACAAAAACCGGTCTCGTGAAAAGACGCCGCGGACTTGTTTGAGCTCGAGGTCGGACCGTCCGACAATACGCAGAAAAATGGCCGGGCATCGCTCGAGCGAACAGCAAACAGACGCGATCGCGGGTATCGCGACCGCCCGCACCCATAGTCCGGACCGTCCGGATCTTTGAAGTCGGGTAAAGATGAACTTGGCCTCGGGCTCGACTGGTCGAGACCCGAGCGGCCGGATCGTCGGCTTCGGGCGGTGGACCGTCCGCCGCCGCCGTAGCGGCCTTGGCAGAGCGCCGCCGCGGTGGCGATTCTCCACAAATCCGGATCAAACTCAATCAAATCGAAACCTCGTGTCACAAGAATCAAGCCATAGCATCTAGGCATGTGGGTGACCATTTCCCCCTTGGAAATTTCGAGTTTGACGGATTGAAACAAGAGAAATTATGGATCACACCAAGAACACACCCAAAAAGTCACCTCGATCTAAAACTCGCCCGATCTACGTGCTCGTGAGGAATTAGCACAAACCCTTGGGTGGAAATGATCCTCTCACGTCCTAGCACGAATCAAGGCAAGAAAAACGAGATCAAACGGTGCCAAATCGAAGAAATCGCGAAGAGAATAGAGGGGGAGAGGATGAACTCGGGAAGAACAATTGATGAACAAAAATCACAGCACAAGATGGAACAAAAACACCGATCCAATCATCCCAAACGCCACCATGTGACAGGCTACTCAGAGCTAGCCCTTGCTCAACAAATTCGATACAAGATCGGTGGACCTCTCACACCAGAGTCTGGAACCCTAACTAGAAAATGTGAAAATGAGAGGCAAGGGAGGATGAAGGGGTATGCCTTTGCTAAATAGCCCCAATTCCCTCTGCCTAAACTACCCCTAAGATACATGAGTCGATTTTGTAACCCTAAGGCTATTTTGGTCGACTGGGGTAATCTTTCGATCCGACGGCCACCGCGCCTCCTCATCGGTAGCCTTGCCTCCACGCAACCTCCCCCCGATGCCGCCACGTGCCGCCCTTCCGTCTCGGCCGAACACTTCGGGTTTTGAGGCCCAAACCCGCGCCTGTGGTTTTGAGGCCCAAACCACCAAACCCGCGCCGATGGTTTTGAGGGCAAACCACCAAACCTCCTCGACACGTGTCATCGCTTGTTTGACCGCCCGAAATTCGCCAAGTCATCCGAGCTCCCGCTCGCTCGCACGCCGCCGTCTTGACTCGATCGACACGGTCCCTCGCCACGCCCTCTCGCATTCGCCGATGTCCCGGATGTCGCCCTCCATGGCTAGCCACCCGGCGATCCGGTCCCCTCGGGCCAAGCCTCACGTCCCGTCCTTCACCTCCAGCGGTCGTCGGCCCGGCACGACGCCTCCTTGACCCCTTCACCTGCGCCGTCGGCCTACCATCTCCGAGCTCCACTCCCGCACAACACGAACCAAGAGATACGCCTTCGACACACTCCACGTGTGCGGTGTGAAACATAGCCAAAAAAAATAAAAGAAAATAGAAGGAAAATGTTGATTGTTGACAATCACTACATCACAAAACTAAACACATGCGACCTAAATCAACCATGTGTTTAGCCAAGAAAGAACATAGAGCTCCTAACTTTCTCCATGATCCTCACTTGTTCATGTTCGAGAGCATCAAGGGGAGGTTAGGGGCTCTATGCTCTTTTAGGAGAAGGCTACACTATATTATCTTTGAGGCCCCATCTATATCGGTTCTGGAATGCAATGATGCCTTATTTTATGACTGTGATGTTAGTGCCATGAATCTGAGCTGCATTATCGTTATTACCTCATGGTGGTCATCCAACCGTGACTTGCATCCATACCCAAGCAATAATGGAGTCAGAGTTCCATGGCTCCTTGATAGCTGGGTATGGATGCAGTCACGGTTCCATGACTACCTTGAAATTGCTTTGGTAGCAAGGATGATCAGTGTGCACCTATGACTGAGTCCTTTTATGTAACTATGTTCTTTGTAGCAGCCTATGATATATTTTCGTTCTGTTGTTCTCCTATCTCATTTTGGACTTGGCTTGTGATGCAAAGCTTATGCCGCTGCTCAACAGAAAGAACATGGAGCTTCGAACTTTCTCCATGATCCTCACTTGTTCGTGTTCGGAGCATCAAGGGGGAGGTTCGGGGCTCTATGCTCTTTTTAGCAGAAGGCTACACTATATTATGCTGAGGCCCCATCTATATTATCTCATGTTTGTTATCAAACCGTGACTAACATTTGCTTCTACTTTTTTAAGGCTATGGCTTGGTATGTTGTATACCGTGGGGTCAATCCTGGAGTCTATGACACCGGGCAAAATGCAATGAGTAGGTGAGTGGTTTTCCGTGTAATTGATCACAAGAAGTTTCTCGCACAAGAGCAAATTTGCAGATGCTTCCTATGCTTGAAGTACATTGCTAATTTGGACCAGCCATTGCTTTGTGCAAGCTCCACCAAAAAAGAGTTAACCCATTAGGCTCTAGGTTTTGTTGTTGGTTTTGTTGAGTACATTCTAACTTGATGACTATGAGTTGTATCAGTGTAACTAAACCTAAACCCTAGCCGGATATTGGACTAATTAATCTATGTTTCGATCATGTATGATATATATGTGATGAATGAGTTGTATCGGTGCATGGATGTCAAATATATGTCATATGTGATCTCGTATGCTACATTTATAAAGGTGGACAGAAAAAAGGATTAAAAAAAACAAAAATATGGTCACAAAGACCGAAGGGACACTTTCGGTGCGAGCACCTATACCGAGGGCTGTGGCTCGGTGAATCGGGAGATGGGGGCCGATAACCCCATGTTCCCGTGCACACCGATGGTAGGGCTCGGTGAAACCAGCTCTCCGGTGTAATATGGTCGTTTCATCGAGCGCTTCCACGCCCCTCGGTGAAACGACCATATTACACCGAGCGCAGGATGAGCCGGCCTCGGTGCAACCGGGTGTCCGTGGTTTTATTAATTTTGAGTCTACCGAGCACCCTTCCGACATGGCCCCTGGTAGAAAATGTTTTCAAGTTTTTAAAAATAAATGCACCGAGAGGGTAGTTGAGGTGACCCTCGGTGTAGTTGACGTCGACGGTGGCAAACGCCGTCGACGTGGCCGCCGGGGTTTTGCTAGGGGCCGAGCCCTCGGTGCGCAGTGGCACGGGTTGCACCGAGGGGCCGCTTTGTAGCGCCGGTACACTATTTTCCCGTTTAAAATTTCACCGAGGGGCTGGTACCGAGCGCGCCCCTCGGTAGTGTCTCCACCGAGCGCTATTAGGCCTTTACGGAGCGCTTTTGGCGCTCGGTAGAGCCTCAGCCTCCAGTAGTGATTGATTGACAATGATGGACTGAGAATTCTTGTCCTCTTTGCGAGCTAGAAAACTCTCATTCTTTGGTAGCAAAAAAAAGAATTACAAATGGTGCTTGAAAAAAGGGAGAAACATCTATGTGTGTATATATGATAAAATCATCTGCCACGATCCAAAATTTGAGCTGTATCTAAAACTTGAGTAAGCCGAAACAAAACAGGATAAATCAGTCTCTGAATTTTTTTGAGCATGATCAGGCTCTGATTTTTGTTTTGAGCATGATCAGGCTCTGATTAGTATCAGGTCATGATCAGACAAACAGTTGGAACCTGCACTACGCATAAGCTGATTTTTCGTTTTGCTTCTCCCAAGCTTCACAACTTTCAATTGCGACACATAAATTTTGTATGATGGAATTTTGTTTTCATCTTCATTTTTATTGAAGTGTTCCAAACAAATGTTAGAGTTCAATTTTTCAGTGGACATATATATGGAGGATTTCGATCGACATACAACAGTAGAGACCATTCACATGCACATATGGGTGGTTTGCACTTGGGTGGGCAACACGAGTGTAAGTGGGCCATGGCCCATCCCATTTCTGTGCGGGGCCAGTAGTTGAAGCAGCTTCTGGTGATGGTTCAGCTACCCAGTAGGGATCTAAACAAAGGCACTGGGTTTTTCTTTTTTTTAAAAAAAAAACTAGTTATCAATGTTGGTTTCATAGCTATGGTTATGAAGCTGAGTATTGAATAAGCTGAGTAGCGCTGCCCAGTTTCACTCCTGTCATGGTAAACCGGTGGTGATAATGGGTTTTGATGTGTTGTAGATAACAAATTTGTAGAAGTGCATGGTCTTTTTTTTTTCAAATTTGTTAATAAATAAATCTCTATTGATATTGGACCATTAAGTTGATACATAGATCGAAGACCATAACAATCTTTGCAAAAAGTTTTCGTGGATAAAACTGATGGTATGCTACATGCATGTCGAAAGGGATAAATGGATCATGAGGCAGGCTCAGAAAATTATACACCTCCAAGAAAAAAAGAAAACAAAATCGACAAGTTATGTGTCAGATCTATTTGATTAGAAAATGCATGCTTGACACCAAATTTTTAACAGATGGCGGCTGCCTCGGGTCTAACATCAATAGGGACAATCAGGCGACTAGAACTTCGAGTGACAGCGGTTAAGTGCGCTTGCATTGGCCGTAGCACAATGCTTTTGTCTTATCTAGCCTTCAATTTCCTTTTGCCTCCCATTCCAAACACACTATGCACACTTAACTTTCTTTGCAATGATTTTATTCATCCATCTCCACTTTCTATCAGTGCGCACTTTCTGGGCACTTTGTTGAGCTAGGGATGGAATGGATACCATAGTATATATTGTTGCCCAATACTGGTGACTATTTACATTCTTTTATAGAGCTCTTTTACAATACTTGAAATTGCCTCTCATTGCCTCCTATTGCCTCCACAAAATAGCATTTTTGTTGATTTAGGGTAATAAAGTAATTTTGCATATTCCCTATCCCCACCCGCCCCGGCCCCTTCCCGGACCCGACCGACCCGACCGAACCCCGACCCCGCACCCGACACCATCCTCTCGCCCTAAGCCCTCGCATTTGCGACAGCCGCCGCCGCGAAGCGCCGGCCGCCCTCGACGCCGCCGGATCGAGGGAGCCCGCCCGAACAGCGCCGCCTCCGCCGCCAAAGCCACCACCGACTAGATCGAGGGATCTCGCCCGAGCAGCACCGCCTCCGCCGCTAAAGCAACGGCGCCCGCGGCGCCTCCGCTCCTGGCTCGCGAGCGGCAGTAGCTAGGGCGCCGGCCGCGGCGCCCAGCGGTCCGCCGAGGCGGGCGGGCGAGCGGGCTGGGCGGTAGCCGCGGCGGGCGCTTGCCAGCGCCGCCAGGGGCCGCGCGCCAGCGCGGCGCGCCAAGAACCGCCATCGCCGCCCGCCATTGCGAGCCCCTACGTGTACTTGACCAAGATTCGTGTCCATGATTCAACCTCCGCACCTTCAAAACTTTCAGATTTAGACATCTGATGATCATATATATCTCATTAGGAAAATCTTGTAGAGTATCGGATGCTTCATAAACACTCTACAACGCAATTTCTCAAGGAACCAATACTACATGAGCCATATAGCAAGCAACTATTATTGCATATAACATGTTTAGTTCACTTGAGTTGTTAGTGTTACAGAGGAAATGGGAAATTGTTTGATAAAACAATATACAACTAAGACTAATACTACTTCGATGAAAGATATCATGGGTCCTATTCTATGTAATTTGTCAAGTGCCAAAATGTATTCTACCTTAAGGCTTATACAATTTAGGGCATGTTTGGATCTCCTAGGTATTATTAGAATCTGGATTCTTGATAGTAACTCAGAATTTGGATTCGGATTAAAAATAAAAGGTATTTTTGGATCCTGGATTATAGACAGAGATTATATATGGTGGAAGGTGCTTCACATCTCAGAAATAGCATGGTGGAGGTGCTTAGCCGGATCTCGGTGGTTGGATAAAAATCTGGAATCCACTTGTTTGGGTCTTATTCTCATAATTTTTAGGAGATCCAACAGGGCCCTTAATGTGAGTGTGTTGAAGCTAGCAACGCTCCATGTCATATGGTTTATAGAACGATTCTAACCAACATTGCGCTTTGACTTGCCATTTATGGAAACCACAACACCACACATCCGCACAAAACCAACCTAGTTCCTACATCTATATGAATGCAGATCTTCTCGCAGGGCATGAACCTTGCAAATAACATTTAGACCTGCTAAACTTGAACTCTAAAGATTCAATGATCAGCAAAAAATATAAAAGCCACTTTACAAGTTACAAATAGAACTTCTAGCAATATATGATCAAGGAGGATTGATCAAATTCGTGCGAGAACAATTACATTTCCCGCTTGATACCGTGTCAAATTTTAGCAACCATATAGAGTAGTAGTTTTTGATGTCATCCTCACATGAATGAGCTACCACCACTAAGGCAAAGCACCGATAAATTTTTTGACGTTTCTTCTTTTAAGAATTTGTTTTGCATTGTGTGTGTCCGTAACTCTGAATTGTTCAGTTTTTATTCAATTTCTTTCACTTTATCTTGCATCCGAAATAGCAGCCGCCTCTCAAGTTTAATTGAATTATGGTCGATACATTTTATCAAGTCTATAACTTTTTGTCTCGGCTATGGTGGCTTCCTCCGGTGGAACTTGCGTAAACTCAACTTCCTCTTATGCTAAATGAAAGATTAAGTACGTAATACTGCTTGTTTGGTGAAGATGTTTGGATGCGACAAATGACAACGAAGATGCTTTATTTGGGTGTGCATTGCGGGATGGTGAAGACATGTCAATGTAGTGATGTGTGCTTTGTCTGCGTGATTTGAGACGAAATACCTTGTAAACGAAAGTCCGAATTTCTTGTAGAATTCAAATTGGCAATGTAGTGCTCTCTCTACCCGAAGTTGTGGCGAAATGCGAAATGCCTAATATATCTGCACTTCTTGCAAAATCCAAATTCAGAAAATTAGGTTTGGAGAGGTAATCCCTAGCCGCATTGTCAACCATTCCATCATATTCCCATTGCATTGCATCCACGAGCTCATGATTCCCTGTCTGTCGCCCTCGTTCACGTTTTGCCCACAAACACAAAAGCAAAGAAGAACGCAAGCAAGCTCTCTGTCGATCACAATTTCAGGGCACCACACATGCCCGCGTCGGTGATCCGGCACAATTCAGATTCGAGCACGCCATGGCCTCTATGTAAATGTGCAAACCGACCGAAAAGAATCAAATATGCGTGTGTCCCGTCGCCGTCCGCTTTTGGGCCACCTCGAAAGGCCGTCAGCCCGGGACCACGTTGGCTACACGCTTCATTCTCCACCATTCATGAAATGAATTTTTGTCGGTATCACCTAAACACACAAAGAGTGAGAGGAACAAATTAAAAACGTTAGCCCTCCCCACCTATCGAAAAGCACCTTACTAGCACAATGGTATTACGTCTTGACTTTAACCAACAAATGCCGTGGCTCGAACCTTATGGGAGGCATTATTTTTTTTTTTACTCTTTTTTCTTTTGCTATTTATATCACATTTCCTTATTTTTTTTTTTTTTTGGTGTGTGAGCATGGTAGTAATATTCTAATGAATTTGTAAATGTGGAACTACACATCTCAAACATTGAATTACATGTCTCACTTTACATTGAGTATATGTCGACATGTATGCTTCACTAAGATGTGTATCATCACTATCTCCAAATCATCCAAACTTTTAATAGGGTGTTCATGGATCCAAATTAAGATGTTTGTGTGTATTTGTGTAATTTTCAGAGCAATTTTACCTATTATTGTAATTATTTACCGATTTACTAAAGAATAAATGTTAAAATACCCTAACGTAGCTAGAAAAATATAAAAAAAATTTGCATGGACACACTATTTTGGTGTATAGTCATGAGAAAAAAAAGTTTTAATGGATTCTCGACAAAGTGGCGGTGCACATCCTCACAAAGGCATATATGTCTCACTACGACCAATGTGACTATGCGAGAGATGTCACAAATGTGAGATATGTGTATCACCACTTTATTCAAATCATCTGAAACTTTAATAGGGTGTTCATGGATCCAAACAAAGATGTTGTGTGCTTTTGTGTAATTTTCGAGCAAGTTTACCTATTATTGTAATTATTTATTTATTTACTACGTAATAAATGTTAAAATACCGTAACCTAGGTAGAAAAATCTAAAAACTTGCATGGATACACCATTTTGGTGTATAGTCCCGACAAAAAAAGTTTCAATGGATTCTAACAAAGTGGTGGTGCACATCCTCACAAAGGCATACATGTCTCAAGACGACTAATGTGATTATGTGAGAGATGTCGTCACATGTGCTATACGTGTATCACCACTTGTTTTCAAATCATCTCAAACTTTACTACCATGTTTATGGAGCCAAAATGAGGTGTCTATGCAAAAAAAAAAAAAAAAAAAAAATTAAAGAACATGGAGAAAAAAAGAAAAACAACGAATTTAATACAAACAATGTTAAAAAAATATGGGCGTAGCATGGTTCGAACCTGGAGCCAATGGTTCATAGTCAATTGGTCTAACCATCGAGCTATTGAAGTATTTTTGATATGAACCGAGAGCGAGTTTATTTGAAACAAAGATATGGACGCCCAACGACGCCGAAAGTGCCCATTTACGCCTCCCAAGCCCAATTGTCGAGCCTCGCTTTCACTCGAGATCGCATCATTTTTGGTACGCTTTTGGAGCATAAGACTGCATCATTTATTCTTTACTTTTCGGTCTTGCACGATTATTAGATTGCTCGGGTTTGTAATACAAAAAAAAAAAAACTTTTGGAGCAATGAGCACGCTAGCCCGCAATGCAATCGCATAAGCACCCAAGGTGAAAGGGATATACGGAGTACATGCCGAAATTCAGACTCGGACACCTTATTATCAAGACACGCATGACATTACATACATAGTACGGAGTAATAACTAGCTTTAAGCCCGAGGACAATCAAACAAACCATTCACATCAGTAGCTAAGCTATAGTTTTTGGTCACCGGACTCGCGATACGAAACTCGACAATCTCGGAAACACCAAAGATTCGATCACAAATAAAGCCTCTTTTGGTCCACCATGGAGTAAGTTCGCACACGAAGGTTGAGACAGAGCAACCGACTATCCAAGCGGCTGCTTTTACGATTCAGGCATTGCGAGTTGGGTGATGCCGCAACCTTCTCATGATCATGAACTTTGTGGAACTTCTTGTGGCTTGCCAATCCTTTCTTGGATGTGAAGACCTTGCCACGCAGCTTGCGGTCGTGGGTTTCTGTCACCTTCACCACATGTGAAAGACTCGATGAACTTGAGCTTCACATCGAGATGTGGCTCTCGGCATCATAGCATAGCAAAAGGAGCCGGACTGCAACAAATGTCGATAAGAAAATCAGTTTACTCAATATATTGTGTTATGTCGGTAGCTATGTTTCAAACAATGAGAGATAACAAATGCGGGTTTCCATTCAAACCATAGAATAAAACTTGGTGAAATCTCAAGCCAATCTACTATCGTATAAGCGGTGTCAAAGGTCCCGACATGGTTATGCATAGCAAAGAAAGAGTAAGCTCCAAATTTTACAAATGCAAAGTCGAGAAACCATCTCATCGCGCACGTAAGCCATCTCTATTGGATATGTACCAAACCTGTTGAGAGCATCACAAACAATCTATAAGAAAGGACAAATGGAACTACTGTCTACACAAACATCTCATTGTGCTCCCCGAGAGGCTTAATGAAACAATGTAATACCACAAATTAGATGCCTAATAAAATCACATGTCCACATTTCGATGAGTAATTGTCGGGGTTCGTGATCATCAATTTGCAGAGAGTGGTCCAAAACAACATAGTAATAGGATTGCTTCAGCGAGCTAGGCATCCTCGTGACAAGAACTCAACACAATCTTCCCAGTTTTGCAAACATCCAACTACAAGATTATCTATTATGGATCGATCAGCATAGCACATGTTGAATCATATGTACTCCTATGAACTGACCGAGGAACACCACTTAGAGTCCAATCAAATACCACGGAGGTGTCTTTGCCGAAATCACAGGGACGCATAGTGTGAGTACGTAACTACTGTCTACACATTGCATTATTGTTCAGCATCTTAGCACTTGCATTGTTAGCATCTAAATTACAGTACCTTATTTGTGGGCTTCAACGACATATCCAATATAACAGAACATTCAGCGACGTAGCTGATTGACAGTGGAGGAGCACGCGTCCGTGTGGAAGTGGGGAGGGGGGATTCGGCACTCACCAGTCAAGCACGGGGCGCAGGCGGAGGGAGCCTCGCCGGGAGCTGGCGTCGGCGAGCCCCAAGGCGGTGTGGAGACAGTCGAGGCGGGCCAATCGCACCACGACGACCGTGGGACGACGTCGTCGATGTGCCCGTGGCGGTCTTGCAGCGGCCTAACCGCGGTCCTCGTGGCGGGCGCGGCGGTCGGCTCCCGCCGGCCTCCCGCTCTCGCCACCTGCCGAGGGCCCGCCGCCGCTCTCCCCGAAAATCGGTGCGGCCGCGCGACCGGAGAACGCGGGCGGCGGCGGCGCTGGCGTGGGCTCCCGCACTTCGCCAACTTCGCGCCGGGGCAGGCCCGCCGTCGCCCTCCCACGCGTGCGGCAATCCGCCGGCGACCGGAGAACGGGCGGCGGGCGGCGCCGGCGTCGCTCCCGCACTCGCCAACTTCGCGCGGGCGAGGCCCACCGTCGCCTCTCCCACGCGTCTGAATCCGCTCGCCGGCGCCTCCTTCGCCGCCGCGCCCCGCCTCCACACACCGTCCGCCTCTCCCACACGCGAATCCGGCTTTCGGGCGCGGCGCAAGACACCCGGCGGCGGCCACCCTCTCTACTTCTCCCCAAGCCCTCTCGTGGATGCCTCGAGCCCCACGCCGGCCGGATCGGGCGGCGATCCCCCAACCACCGGTGCCGCCGACTTGACGAATGACTCACGCCGATCGAGAGCGGCCCGATATTTTCCCCAATTATTTACAATGTGAGGATGTGAGGATGTGCACCGCCACTTTGTCGAATCCATTAAAACTTTTTTCATGACTATACACCAAAATAGTGTGTCCATGCAAATTTTTATATTTTTCTAGCTACGTTAGGGTATTTTAACATTTATTCTTTAGTAAATCAGTAAATAATTACAATAATAGGTAAAATTGCTCTGAAAATTACACAAATACACACAAACATCTTAATTTGGATCCATGAACACCCTATTAAAAGTTTCGAGATGATTTGGAGATAGTGATGATACACATCTTAGTGAAGCATACATGTTCGACATATACTCAATGTAAAGTGAGACATGTAATTCAATGTTTGAGATGTGTAGTTCCACATTTACAAATTCATTAGAATATTACTACCATGCTCACACACCAAAAAGTAAAAAAAAAAAAAAAAAAAAATAAGGAAATGTGATATAAATAGCAAAAGAAGAAAAAAGAGTAAAAAAAAAAATAATGCCTCCCATAAGGTTCGAGCCCGGCAAAATTGGTTAAAGTCAAGACGTAATACCATTGTGCTAGTAAGGTGCTTTCGATAGGTGGGGAGGGCTAACGTTTTTAATTTGTTCCTCTCACTACTTGTGTTTAGGTGATACCGACAAAAATTCATTTCATGAATGGTGGAGAATGAAGCGTGTAGCCAACGTGGTCCCGGCTGCACCGCCTTCGTGTGGCCCAAAAGCGGACGGCGCGACGGACACACGCATATTTGATTCTTTCGGTCGGTTTGCACATTTACATAGAGGCCATGGCGTGCTTCGAATCTGAATTGTGCCGATCACCGACGGTGCATGTGTGGTGCCTGAAATTGTGATCGACAGAGAGCTTGCTTATGCGTTCTTCGCTTTTGTGTTTGTGGGCAAAACGTGAAATCGTGGCGACATGACAGGGGAATCATGAGCTCGTGGATGCAATGCAATGGGAATATGATGGAATGGTTGACAATGCGGCTAGGGATTACCTCTCCAAACCTAATTTTCTGAATTTGGATTTTGCAAGAAGTGCAAGATATTAGGCATTTCGCATTTCGCCACAACTCGTAGAGAGAGCACTACATTGCCAATTTGAATTCTACAAGAAATTCAGACTTTCGTTTACAAGGTATTTCGTCTCAAATCACGACAAAGACACATCACTACATTGACATGTCTTCACCATCCCGCAATGCACACCCAAATAAAGCATCTTCGTTGTCATTGCCGCATCCAAAGATCTTCACCAAACAACTCAGATACGTGCTTAATCTTTCATTTAGCATAAGAGGAAGTTGAGTTTCGCAAGTTCCACCGTAGGAAGCCACCATAGCCGAGACAAAAAGTTATAGACTTGATAAAATGTATCCGACCATAATTCAATTAAACTTGAGAGGCGGTCGCTATTTCGTATGCAAGATAAAGTGAAAGAAATTGAATAAAACCGAACAATTCGAGTTACGGACACACACAATGCAAAACAAATTCTTAAAAGAAGAAACGTCAAAAATTTATCGCTGCTTTGCCTTAGTGGCTGGTAGCTCATTCATGTGAGGATGACATCAAAAACTACTACTCTATATGGTTGCTAAAATTTGACACAAGTATCAATGAAATGTAATTGTTCTCAGCACGAAATTTGATCAATCCTCCTTGATCATATATTGCTAGAAGTTCTATTTGTAACTTGTAAGCTGGCTTTTATATTTTGCTGCTGATCATTGAATCTTTAGAGTTCAAGTTTAGCAGGTCTAAAATGTTATTTGCAAGGTTCATGCCCCGCGAAGATCCGCATTCATATAGATGTAGGAACTAGGTTGGTTTTGTCCGGATGTGTGGTGTTGTGGTTTCCATAAATGGCAAGTCAAACCGCAATGTTGGTTAGAATCGTTCTATAAACCATATGACATGGAGCGTTGCTAGCTTCAACACACTCACATTAAGGGCCTGTTGGATCTCCTAAAAATTATGAGAATAAGACCCAAACAAGTGGATTCCGCATTTTTATCCAACCACCGGATCCAAATAAGCACCTCCACCATGCTATTTACGGATGTGAAGCACCTTCCACCATATATAATCTCTCGTCTATAATCCAGATCCAAAAATACCTTTTTATTTTTAATCCGTAATCCAAATTCTACAAGCTACTATCAAGAATCCAGATTCTAATAATACCTAGGAGATCCAAACATGCCCTAAATTGTATAAGCCTTAAGGTAGAATACATTTTGGCACTTGACAAATTTACATAGAATAGGACCCATGGTATCTTTCATCGAAGTAGTATTAGTCTTAGTTGTATATTGTTTTATCAAACAATTTCCCATTTCCTCTCAGAACACTAACAACTCAAGTGAACTAAACATGTTATATGCAATAATAGTTGCTTGCTATATGGCTCATGTAGTATTGGTTCATCGAGAAATTGCGTTAATAGAGTGTTTATGAAGCATCCGATACTCTACAAGATTTTCCTAATGAGATATATATGATCATCGATGTCTAAATCTGAAAGTTTTGAAGGTCCGGAGGTTGAATCATGGACACGAATCTTGGTCAAGTACCTGTAGGGCTCTCGCAATGGCGACGACGAGCGGTTCTTGTTGGGCGCCGCCGCCGCTGCCGCGGCCCCTCCCGACGCTGGCGGCGCCGATACGCTTCGCCGGCCTGCCGCCCGGCCCGCTTCGCCCGCGCCTCGACGGACCGCCTGGGCGCACGGCCGCGCTTAGCTGCTCTGCCGCCGCCGAGCCAGCGGGAGGAGCCCATGAGGGCGGCCGTTGCTTTGGCGACGGAGGCGGTGCTGTTCGGCGAGATCCCCGATCTAGTCGGTGGTGGCTTTGGCGACGGAGGCGGCGCTGTTCGGGCGGGCTCCCTCGATCCGCGCGCCGAGGGCGGCGGGGCGGCTTCGCGGCGGGCGGGCTGTCGCGCAGTCGAGGGCGAGGGCGAGAGGATGGTGTCGGGTTCGGGTCGGGTTCCGGTCGGGTCGGGTCGGGTCCGGGAAGGGGCGCCGGGCGGGTGGGGATAGGGAATATGCAAAATTACTTTATTACCCTAAATCAACAAAAATGCTATTTTGTGGAGGCAATAGGAGGCAATGAGAGGCAATTTCAAGTATTGTAAAAGAGCTCTAGTTTGTGGCAATATCTGGTAGGTGCTTTTATTTCTATTAATTTGTCTTTTACTCGATCGTGCAAGTCGGATGAAAAACAACCAGTATTGGTTAGTGGAGGGTGTCCCCTGCTGCAGCTGAGCCTTGATATTTGTGCTTGTATGTACAACCAGTATAGATCGAGACACATGCTGCCAGCATGGCCTGGTGTTTCACGGACCCAGGCCTGCCTGCCACGATATAAATGGCATGACGGACAACGCGGCTTGCACCCCGACCTTGAGCATGGTAGCGTCCACTGCTGAGCGATGGTAGTGCTCCTCAAAAAAAAAAAAAAAAACTAGAAGCAAATTTTCTCCAGGCTATTTGGGTTCCTTGCTATCCGAACCAAATAAGGAACTGAATTTTCCAGTTCTGGTTCATTCTATTGCAGGGTTGGTTGTTTCGGTTTCGGCTCTACTTTGTGTCTGGTTTTACAGTTTCAGTTAACTATACCTACCACTAACAGAAGTGCACAATGCCGGTAGAGAGAAGATAAGAGGCGGCGGTGTGTTTGGTGAAGGGAACCATTGGTTCAGTAGTGTGTATATACCAGGGAACGTGTAACGGCCCGTGGCCGCCGGTGAGATCGAGCCGGCGACGTGAGTGGAAACAGAGGAAATCAAAGGGGAGGATCTCGGTACCGGAGGAGCCTGTGCTCCTAAACCGAATACTTGGTTCTGGATATTTTCTTCGATGCTCCTTCCCATGTTGCTGACAGAACTTGTATAGGAGATGTTCCTCCGCTTGGGCCTTGTGCTGGACTGTGACTTGATAACTGGGCTCAATAGAGTTGGGCCTCTCTTGATACACATTCGGGTCATGACATTACGCCCCCCTCAAAACACAGCTTGTCCCCAAACTGTGGCCGTAATAATGTCCGGATCCCACTGCCAACTAGCATCTCTCCGAATTCCAGCGTCCCATTGGTTCGCAGTAACCAGTGCAAGCTGACACTCACTGGTACTAACACTCCATGGTTGTAACTCCATAACCATAATGTGCAGACCACTTAATCCTTGGCATTCTTCATTGATGACTAAGTTATCACTGCCATGGTTCAACTCCTGGACTGCAGGAAGTACACCAGATATGCCACTTACAGTGATGCATCGCTGTCCTTGCACAAAAGCTCTCCCTCTTTGCTTGCCATCCAGGACATCTCCTTTCCCTGCCAACTGTGATAAAAGATTTCCACAGATGATTAGAACTCCAAAAATCATGTCACCAAGTCCCAGGTCAGTAGCACAATTAATTAGCATCACTCGGTGATATGCACCTCCACACCATCCAAGTCAAGAATTCATTGAGTACTGAAGCATGTTCAGAACTTAGTAAGATTTTGCACAACTACAATTGAAAAATCTTAGTATTCATTTCTAGCAGATCTAGCACTCCATGCAAGCAGATTGCACAACTATAACTGGGCAGAGGGGTGTCATGCTCTAAAAGCTGCTGCCCCGTACCAGAATTGAACTTTGATGTACTGCATGTTGACCACACCAATGACCTTGGTCAGCAAGATGAGGTAGCCTGTTGGACAGATGCCTCCCTATTGAAGACGTTTGAATCCCGCCATCTCTGGATGCTGCCATCCTATTGGTAAGAGTCATCTTGTGTTGCCACCCCTTCCCTGGATGTCTCACTCGAGCATGCTAGCATTTCCCTGTTGCTTCCTGTTCCTAATACATAAAAGTGGCTTCTCCGCTACCAATCTTTTGATCTTCAGGCACCCCTCTGCTTCTGGCCTACTCTACCCTGTGCTGCAGTGCTAGCAAAGTATTTCAGAACAAGGAATACTATATATATGCACATGTATGTGTGTTGTGTTACTGACTATACAACAGACTTTGTTTCTTCTTTAATGTTAGCAGCTTCATTATGTTGCCATGCATTCAAGCGAATCTTAATTACCAAACTCTGACGAGCAGCTCATCAGTCACTAGCACTGTGAATGAACTGACATGGTTAATTCACGGTGCTGAACAACTCTAATTTAGTGCATACTTTGGACACACACCTAGAATCCATGGAGACTCTCTCTCTCTCTCTCTCTCTCTCTCTCTCTCTCTTTATATATATATATATTTGTAGCATGATGGAAGCTAGGCTTGTATCCCAGAATACTATAGAAACAAAAGGTGCCTGCAGAAGCATTGCAGTTGCTCCCAAAACTGATGAGAGATGGACGAGTTGAGACGGGGCTCTGCCAAGGAGAAGGCAAGCCTGCCCCATGACAGCCACAGTGGATGGATTGATGCACGAACAATTCACCCCGCACATCACCACCTAGTTGCCGAGGGTGGTATGCCGAGGGTTACCCTGGGCAAACGGTTTGCCCAGGGTATTTCCTTAATTGCCGAGGGCTTGAGGCACTGGGCAAACGTCTGGAATCCGGTAGTGCATATGACTTGGAGTGGAGCACGACCAGGCAGAGGATAACCATGTTGGGTGGAATCATTTATCCTAAAAATGCAAATGTTGTCAAGATTTATTGACTCAATGTAATTATTAACAATATTTCTTTTGTTGCATCATGCAATTACGGATAAGGTGTAGGGATTGGAGCAAAACACTATAACAATTACTGTGGCGTCGTATTCTCAAAGTGCGAGTGTTGTGAAATGTTTTCTTAGAAGGCCTTGGACATATGACAGCTGGTACCTGGTTACATGTACCTAGAGCCCTATGATCCCACTCAAGTAATTTTAGCAAGACCAGCAACACCTATATATTTATAGTTTTTCAGTTTCTTATGGTCTTCAACTACAACAAAGGTAAAGTAGCTTAAACCTTACCTATACGTTAGCTTGGTATAGTTTAATTATAGTTCAACTTTGCTAATTCATATGGTCTTAAAACATAAAATCCACAGAAGACAAGTAATTATAGTTTATTAAGTAACACTTTGTTTTCTTTATTGCACAATTAGTGTTGAACACCAATCACATATGTCGCGTTTAGCATTCTCCGGCCTGGTTCAGAGTTCTAGCAGGAAGCTTCTTCCCAATACACGACTATAAATGATACATTGCATGTATAAGTAACAACGCTTATGCTTATCTCAATCGCTTACTAAGTAGATCCACATGACAATCAGGCCAAGAAGTTTCCAGTGTCAATGCTGCACCGGAGAGCCACATAATGTTCATAGAGGTGATCACGTGCTGTTATGCCTGATCAACGTGGCATGCCAGCACCTAATGTTTCTGAACATCAGAGGATCGAACACTATGGATTAGCGTCAGCTCCCTCAACTTCTAATGTCTATGCCTCCACATGGGAACCATCATTCCAACCCTACCCTAGATTCATCACCACACCGTGTTGGCATTTGCCTGTTGCCTCCTGTTCCTATAGTCGCGGGATTCTTCAGAACCTGAGGCACCCCTCTTATGCTAGCCTACTACCATGACATTTGGTGCTAGCTTCACATTCAGTTGTGCATTTGCAGAACATGAGACACTATATATATAGGGTCGTGTATGTTTTCTAAGGAATAACTGAACATATTTTCTTAGGAGTATAGTCTGGTGTATTAATGGGACTAAGCATTAACTCTTCATGTGCAGACTGTGGCATTAACCCATCCAGCCCTCGCTCTGTGTATGTGTGTGAGAGAGAGAGTGTGGCGCGCGCATGTGTAATACGAGACAATACTAGTCTCACACGATATTATAGACGATGCAACTTTGTATCTGTTTCTAGAATTGGTGAGAGGCAGATGAGGCTACGCGATTGGTCAGTTTTTGAAAACTACAGGGAGTGTACTTGATATTAGGGCGCATATATATATAGACATGTATATTAGAAGGTGCATATCTATCTATATCTATACTATAAAAGAGCGATGAAAATGAAATTCATTGTCACCTTAAAAACTCCCTACCCACATGAGACTGACAGGTGGACTAAGAAGAGAAGGACAACAGGAACATATGGAACATCCAAGTTTCACTCTCGCTTTCTGTTGCCGATCTCCCCTCCGATATGTTTTTCTTACGCGCGTGAAAGCTTACCCGCGGCTGTACCCCTCTCTGGCCGCGTGTACCCACACCCAGCGACTCCTCCTCTTCTACGCTACCAATCTACATCGCACGGGACACGCAAACAATCGCGCCTCCCAAACGGCGCGAGCATCCCCGATACGGCCGCTAGGAGAGATTGCGCGGGCACGGCAGCGCCGTACGGACGGGAAACCACCGCAGACTCACCCGTCCTCATCGCAACTTCTCGCGCAATGGAACATCGCCGGCGTCGCCATCGCCCACACCGCCGCGCTAAGGCCATCGCTGCGAGAGTGCCTCCACGGGAAGCCGACGACCTGCTGCTCCTTCTCTTTCCCTCCCACAGGCTCCACAAAGTTGTTGTTCCTCTCCTCTTCGAGTACACGCCATATGCCAAATACCTCCACGCTGCCTACATCGGAGGCGACTTGTGCTCCCTTGCCGGCCCCGACGAGAAGGTCACGTCTCCGCTAAGAGGTTCCAGCGTCCCTCAGGTCTGCTATCCATCCACTTACAGTTTTGATCTGTTAATCTCCACGCAAGGGCAATTGTTTGTAGAGTTGATTTTGAATCTCCAATGGTGATGACGATTGATCCAACATCTAACTCGATGATCTTGGTGATCTCTCCTGAGACCCTACTCTTGATTTGATCTCCGAAAGTCCGAAGCAACACCCTGACGCGACCTGACGATCGCAGGGCGCTACCTATCACGGTCTCTCCTGGTGACGCGGCCAAAGCAGGCACCGACGCAGGAATTCGAACCTTGGCGCGCCGGCGGAGGCCGCACGCTAGGCCAGGTCGCGGCAGCGCAGCAGCAGATCCCGTCGTGGAGAAGAAAGTGGAGGAACGGTTCTGCTCATCCCCGTATACAAGGCATGCATTGATTGACTTCCTTTTAAATGCATGTATATGCTACGTACGGATCTTGCTTGTTGCATGAATGGAAATTCCATTCTTTCTTTTTATACACTGCCACTTTGATCCGTAATTGTTTGCCATGAGTTAGTTTCCTAAGTGCGCGTACTAGATTAGATTGCTTTTGACAGTTTCTGTGAGTTAATTGTTATGGTTACTAGACGATCAGGGTACAAGGTAATCGGCAATTCTTGTATTAATTCATGCATAAATCAATTGGTGTACAGATCCATGCAGCGGCGCTGATGATAGACCTTGTCGCTCATCTCTCCTTGTGAAGCGGCAGTGAAACGGCACCAGCAACCACCGCCAGACGACGTCCAACGGACGGCCGACCGGTCGCACACGTGACCCGTCCGGCCCATCGCAGTTCATCGTTTGTCGCGAACTCTCCGGCGCCGCCGCCGGTCTGCCAACGTTGGGAACAGCAGCGCCTTACACGGTAACGATGAGGTCCTAGCGGTGGAGACGAACTCCGGCGAATGCACCGTTGATGAAGCGGCCTGCAGGAGATCGAGGACGATGTCGCGTTGGCGAACAGGGACGTTCGCAGCTAACCGGTGCATGCTCGACGTCGGGTTTCCTTTCATTGTCTTTCACACGTGTTTATTGTTACGATTAAAGATGAACAGTACAAGCTAACAGAACATGTGCAATCATGTACTAATCCATGCAGGATCTTGTGAAATTCGGTGGAAAAAATAGATCTAAATAATTTAACATTAATATTGTTATACTGATAGCTTTATTTTCTGCCTGTGAAAAATATGGTTGCATTTGTTACTCTAACCAAAATTTCTTCAATTTTAGTGATTTATGATCAATTGTGCGACAGCGAAGGGCCAGGTCAACGTGCTTCTTAACCTCGCTGTGTGACGAAGGTATGCAACCAAAATCCTGTTTTGTAGTTCAAATAATCTTGTGTTGGATGTCAATTGTTTTTGTTCGTCGTTGACCCTACCATTAGGCGTGGGTTATGAATTTCGTGAATCCAGTTAGCAGTCCGTTTAACAGATTTGAACATTGGGCCTACCAAATGCAACTTTGCTTTGATCGAGCACTGTCACCTATGGAATTTTGGTGCTTTTAGCTGAATAATCGGTGTTTAAATTTTCTAGACGTTTATAGTTTCCTCTTGCCTCGGATATTAGTTGTTTTTCACCCTACTTGCTGACCATTGGTATCCCTAAAAACATCTAGACACAAATACAGTAGGCTTTTGTTTCGTGTTTACTTCTGTAACTAACTCACTTTAGTGATTTTGATATATTGTTTCATCAAGTACAGATGCTTGTTAAATCAAAGAATAATTTTAAATGGACTGAAATTTTCAGGGTTCAGGAATCAGGACCATGCTGATGAGAAAGTAACATCAACTCATATTTTGTTAGCAGCTCTTGTCAATCTTGGCTCTGATAAAAACTTGAAAGTAAAATATGCCAATGTATATCCATTTGGAGCTCTCCACATCATAAAGCTGGGAACTGACGTTGTTTGGCATTACAGGCTAGCAAGGTGATATCATTGGATTAAATATTTATTTCTGAATGGTTACCATTTGGTCTTATCTGAACAGTATCTATAGTTCAGTTAAGATGACATGTATGACTCGAAATGTGCTATGCTAAGTTTTGATTTCCTTGCAGCAGCAAATCTATCAAAATTATTTGGAGTTTGTAATTCCTATTTGGAGTGTTCTAATTTCCTTAGTAGCCAATAATGTAGAATGGATTATTCTTGTGTTATGTGTGTTGCCCTACATTTTTCGTGATCGAAGGCTTCTTTTCGAAGGTGATCCTACAGTTACAGTTGGTTGTCATATTTCAAAGATTATTCCAGCCCAATTGGTATGTATTCTTTTTTCATGCTTCTTTTATATTAGATTTACAGTCAAAAACCATATTATTCTTGGTCATTTTCTGTTTTTAATTTAAAATGCCTACATGTGGTTGTCAAATCTAACACAAGGTCAACATCTGAAAGAAAGTTTAGCCATGAATTTGATGGTAGAAACGATAATTATGAAACTATTGTAATAGGATGTCACCTGTCCTAGGCTTTCTATCTATAAACACGTGCGTGGGGCGCACGTGCATTGCCACTAGTATTTCGAAATTTCAGTTAAAAATCACTACTTTTGAGACAATGTCCCTTAGATGGAGATGACACCATCCGCCCCTAAGTCGCCCAAACAAAACAAAACAAAACATCCCAGGTCCCAGCTACTTTTCCACCGAAACGAGATACCATCCCAACCCCTTCGACTCCCCAGCGTCGCCCCCACGCGGCGGCCGGGCGGAAACCCTAGCCGCCGCCGCGACCTCCCCCTCCTCTCCCTCTACCACCTCGCCGCCGCCGAGCCAGCCACCACCGCAAGGCCGCGCGCCCGCGGGGATGGTGGCGGCGGGTCCCGCCCTCCTTCCGGTGGTGTGGCGGCGACCGGGCGCTGATCGGCGTGGCGCGACCTCGCCGGAGCTGCATGGGGCTCGGCGAGTCCGCGACGACGCTGCTGGACGGCGCCCGGCCGGTGGCCGGGCGAGCGCAAGACGGCGGCGGCGCCGGCTCCCTCGCCGCCCCTTCTCCTCTTCGCTTCATGGTGCCGGCGAGACCGACCGGGCTCACCTGGGGCTGGGGCGGTCAGATCCGCACCCCGGCGATCGATACGGCGCCCCATGCCGGGGCGGCTCCGGGCACCGGCCATGGTGGTGCGACGGCGCGGCCTCGGGCCCCGGATTCTCCTCCTCTCGCTTGATCCGGGGCCCTTGGGCCGGGCGCGACGACCACGGTGTGGGTGCGCGTGCCGAACGCCGCGGCGTCGACGATGACCGCTACGCTGGCTCACGGGTGCCAGCCCGGCGGCGGTCGACATCGACCGACGTGCGCGGGTGGGGGCCGCGCCACGGAGTATGGTCGGTGTTCCCGCGTCATCCGGCTGCCGGGTTGGCTAACGCAGCCTTGCGGCTGCCAGGCGAGCCGGGCGTGTTGGTGCCCTTAGGCGAGGTTCCCGCAGTTTGGCGGCAGCGACGATGGTGGGAACAAGCTGGGATCCGACATTGGGGCCGACGTCGGTGCTGCGGTTAATTGGGCGAAAGCTTGGCGACGGCGACGCCTGCGGGCGCCGTTTCCCTGTTGGGGGCGTCGTGTCCGCAGCATTCTCCATGGGTGAAAACCCGGTCCTACCTTGGACGGGCGACGGCGGCGTTTGGACGTCGTAACCTTCCTGAAGGCGTCGTCGTGGATATCGACTGGGTCGTGATGTCTCGGAATTTCCGGTTTCGTTTCTAGTGGGTCGTCGTTTACTTTGGTGTGTGTGCGTGGGACTTTCACCCCTGTAGCGGTCTGCTGCAGGCGGACGCGCTTTTTGCGCGTGTTGTCACAAATTCTATTCTCCTTATTATAACCAAAGCCGGGAAACCGGATCTTTCAAAAAAAAAAAAAGACACCATCCGCCCCTCTTTACACGTGTTTTGACTGACTTTGAAAGTTAGTATTGTTGCACATGAATCAGCACGCAAACATCAAATAAATATACGATAAAAAAATCACATGGATTTCATAGGGTTTCTTGGATGTCTCACTTCAGTCGCCACTATCTTTCTCTCCTTTCACTGCCAACAGCTAAAGGATTGGCGCCGAGACTATCGTAGGTCAAATTTCTTGTTCATTTGAGTTTTTCTCTCTGGTTTGATTACTAGTTGGCACTGTATGTGTTTTAATGCCAGGCGTATGCTCATCAATACTATGATCCGTGGAGCACGCATCACGTCTTTCTACCATGCATGAGACAGGAGTAGTGTTATTGGATATATAGACAGACAATGCCTGCGCAGCAGCTATATTTGCATCTCTTCCCAGCCACTGAAAATGTAGCACTCTGATGGGTGCGTGAGATCAAGCATATGAACACAGAATTGTTTTTAGGTGCAGCGCAAATAACTTTAGCCGTGGGGAGGGGCGACAGTCTAGTTGTGGAAGAGGCCGGTTGGCTCGATATAAGGAACGCTCGGAATAAACGTTGAGGATGAAAAATAAACCTGTGAAAAAATAAGACGTGCCAACTCTTTGGAATTTCGGATTTAACACGAGATGTATTATATTCATGTGTCTTTCTTGTATGCTGTAGACAATAAGAAATTAGTCTAACTCATGGGTCCATATTTCTAGTGATGAATTAACACATCCATGGCTGCTCTACGCCTGCAAATCAAAATTGAAGATAAGATCGTTCCTTGAACACCAGATTGCCCAGCACATCAAAATTGGCAAAACCATGAAAAAGCTTGAATTTGTTTGAGCCCGAATGAGATCAATTGCCTGGAGGATATCAGACTGACTTTGTGGATCCACGCCAATCGAGAGCCGGCAGTACAGAGCAAACTGACAGGAAAGGAAAAGGTGCTGCATCTTTTCTTCTTCATTACAATTGCAAAGGACACAATTATAGGATTCGAGGTGCATTGCCTTTCTTCTTAAAATGTTCCTTGTACTTAGCCTATCCTTCCTTAGCAACCAGAAGAAAACAAAGTTGGGAAAACGACCTAGACAGGGTTGTCTTGTGATGTATATTTCACCATCCATGCCTTCGGTTTCACTCCACTAACATATTTTCCACTTTGCCTCCCTTTCCCAGCATAGAGGCACCGAGATTTGGAGCCCTAATGTGTGTGCAGGGTTGGGTTGCCGCAGGAACGTTGGGAAAACGACCAGGACAGGAGTTATGCACAGAAACAAAACACCCAAAACTGATGTGTGATTACTCTAGAGAATCATGTGTGTCAATCCTCAGATTTTGGTTTGTGTCCAGAGAATCACACAATGGCACGGACATGCCAGCACCTGAAGTTACTGAATTTGGAATGGACGCTATGCATTATCATGCCCGTGACTGCTGCTGTTGCCACACATGAGGCCGGGTATGGTGGCACACGGGAGTCCAGACTGTTTCATCGTTGAACCGCTCCTCGAAAAGGAATGGAGGCTCACCCGTCACACTCTAGTTAGTCCTCACACTAGGTCTTCGCCAGTGCTTTCATCACATCTATTGTTCACTATCCCTTTGCCTCCCGTTCCAAACATAACATAAACCCAGTTTTGTTCGCACACTTCTATTCCTCCATATCTCTCCTTAATTCTTTGAGTATGTACTCTACTCTCTGCTTGTGTTTTGCTGGAGGTGGATGTGATACCACGGTATATTTACGACTAGTGATTATTTACGTTCTTTTATCACTGCTTGTGGGAATCCCTCGGCGTAGGTTCTTTTATTATTCTTCTACTAGTTTGAACAGCCAACGAGCATTTAATTATATCTTGCAATAAAAGATTGCTCGTGAGCACCATTTATATAGGTGTCAAAGATAGTTCTTCCCAGGCTGCAGGTAGCTGGGAGAGTAAGGACTGGATGGTGGCATCACCTTAATAAGCACGAACATATAACTAGTAGCTTAGCCAACCCTTCTCACCAACACGGGGATCATCTGTATCTCACCAAGGCTAGTCATAAGAGTCACATATTAATTTATATATTTGTTCTAGTAGCATCTGTGTGCACTGACATGGTAGTGTAGTTGTGGTGACTTTATCGGAATACACAACTAACGAATCTATAGCACTGAATGGTTGTAGAAATCAACACCCGTGATTTGAAGCAGATCAAGACAGTACATGCTGAAATTTTACATTTTCAGAATGTTTTGACTCTTTAAAATTGTTTTGTGGTATTTGCAAAATATTGATTATAATTTGGTTGGCATTATATTATGAGCTGCAGCTGTGTTCTTGTCACAATTACAGGATTTTTTTTTTACGTGATACCTCCCTAAATTTTTCCATGGTGGGCATCTTGTTTTGCTAGCCACGGTTAATGCCATGATTAACAGGCATTTTTTTACTGTGTCCACCATGTAAATCGATTAACCATGGCGGCCCTTTCATGAAGGCTCATCATGGAAAATGCATCCATTTTCGAAGGCGACATGAGAAAAAGGCCCGCCATGCAAAAAACGCTGACGCCCACAAACAAGCCCAAACCAGGCTCCCTATTGGGCCACATATATAATAGCACTCTAGAGTTTCTCTCCCCAACCTCTGATTCTTTCTCATTCAGATTGCCTCGGCCTCCACACCTTCCTCTCCTTTAACGCGATGCCGGCAGCGAGCCTAGCATCCGGGGCAGCAGCGCGCCGGCACATGCGGGAGGAGGAGGCGCGGCCACTAGTGGCCCACACACGTGAGGAGGAGTCGGGCCGCCGCATGTCCGACCATGTTTTGGCTTTGGGCAGATGTGTAGGGTGTAGGGCCTGTGCATCCAGTGGCCCCCATGCTCTCCCCTGCTCCGTCAACGCGGATGAGGGACGATCTGGCCCTGGTGAGGGCGGATCCACCATCGGTGGAGGACGGAACTCGGCAGCGGCCCCTCGACCTCCCGGCTGCGCTTCCCTCGAGATGAATAAACGTTGAGGATGAAAATAAACCTGTGAAAAAATAAGACGTGCCAACTCTTTGGAATTTCGGATTTCACACGAGATGTATTACATTCATGTGTCTTTCCTGTATGCTGTAGACAATAAGAAATTAGTCTGACTCATGGGTCCAGCATATAGGACAGCAACGGCGTGGGGTGGAGTGTGACGGCGGATCCGGCGGGGAGCTCACTACATTCCCTCGCCCCGTGGCGGCGGTAACCAGCGCGTCTCGGCGGCTCGCGCTCGTGCGTCACCGCAGGGCTGGCAGCAGCCCTTTCATCGACGGCGGATCCAGGCTGGCGGCGACCGGGTGTGGTGGATCCGGCGTTGTGGAAAACCCTAGCAAATCCGGTGGAGCGGCCTAGATCCAGCCCATTGGTGTTTCGTTTTGGACCCTTCTTCTTTTTTTTTTTCGAATTAACTGTCGTGGTTTTTTGAAAACTACCACGGTTAATCATTGGTTTACCGTGACCTTTACTCCATGGCGGTTTCACAAACAACTACGGAAAAAAAAACCGCCACAAAATAACTTTAATGTAGTAGTGTTAGTTTGGAACTAATACTTGGGTTAAAGCAAATACCTATTTTTAACTATTATAATTTTATAACAATTTTGCTACAAGATGTTTTTGTCAATGCCAAAAGAACTTGAAGACTATATTTTTTTCAGAAACAAACAGAGGTATCATTTTGCAAAAATGTCTGCAAGTTATATTGATCAAATTTTTGTAGCATAAGTATAAACCAAGATGAAACCTATGTTTTATACCAAAATAAATATTACAAAATATTGAAGGTTTAAATTTGATCTCACACTAAGATTGAAACTATACATTTTCGTGCAACACCATTAATTCTTTTTATGAATGTACAATTCAATTTCCATGCATTAGAGAATAGAACAAATAAAATAACATTGTTGGGTTCAGTTTGCACCCAACGGTGATAGACTATTGTCGTCGTGGGATCTCGTGATTGGCGACCCAATAACAGTTGATTAACCTCTGCGGCATGAATGCTTGTATTGATAGAGGTTCCGACCTGGCAGTGGTATGATTATCGACTACCCTAGATCAGCACATCATTGTCGGGCCCAAACACCCCTTGACTGTCGGAAAATGAATCGGCAGGAGCAGACCGGTAGTGATCTTTAGTTCAGTTTATTATTCCATTCCGTTTAATATGAATTGAAATGGAGCCCCACTCCTGTTATACCTACAAGGTGGCTATTTGTATTTGTATTTGCATCCTTGTTCCTTGAGGTTGCGGAACCTGTGTCAAGAAGAATTGGAAATATTGCTGGAGCTAGACATGGTTGACTTTGAGTATATTTTCATTCAAAACTTCTCTTTTCTATGTTCAGTGAATTGATAACTTTTGATTTATCATTATATCAAATAACTAGACCATTAATTATTTTTAGTATGATCTATATGGCCTTGCACAAGTATGATGTTAGAGCAAAAAAAAAAAAAAAACTATCTTTAAGCTCAATTGAGATTTTTCATTGTGGTCGTATCACTATAATGAATAAACTAGGTATACATGAGCGCTCTCTTGTTGCAACGTACCGGCACTTACCAATTAGAATCCTAAAAAGACTTCACAGGTGACGCCAGCGTGTGTGTCTGTCCACTGTCCACTGGCACAAACACTCTGCAAGCAATGTGGAAGCAGTCTTGTGTTCCTGAAAAACTAAGAGATGCATGCTATCACGATGACTCTGCAAGCCACTAACCAAAAGAACAACATAATCTACCAGCAGTCTTGGTTGCGTGCACTTCAGTTAGCCCTCACATTACGTGTCCAGTAATTTCATCTCATCTAGTGCTCACTTTTCTGTCGACCCCCATTCCAAACATACCATGCATGCAGTTTTCTTTCCAGCACATCTATTCATCCATCTCTTTGTTTGTACTCTAATCGTGTTATTGTCTGGGCACTGTTGAGCCAGAGGTGAAATTGGTACCAAATTATATACAGTATATAGTTTTGATCTTCCACTATTCAGTGATTATTTATATTTTTTATCACTGCTTGTGGGAATTGCTGATAGGTTGTTTTCTAGTTGCGCTTTTACTCGTCTGAATAGTCCTATGTATCTTGCAATGAAGGCTTGCTCTCATGAGCACCATTTATATATCTAGCACAAATGCACAATATAATTGTTCCCGGAGGATGTCTGTGCTTGCAGTGAGGATTCGATAGTGTCACCATTATAATGAATATTGAACATGCAACTAACTTAGCCATCCCTTCTAATCAGACTGGGGAACATTCTGGATCATCCAACCAAGGGGTGAACAGACAGGAGCTAGTCATAGGAGTTATAACTCAAACTGGTTATCATTAAAATCCACAATTATTTTGTACAACGAGTTGTGCAAATGAAAATGTTTCCTGCAAAGATATCAAAACTTTAGGAAATGTGTTCATAAAAAAATTAGGCAATAAAATTTGGCAGGGGTTTCCAACTGTTCAAATTGATGGAAACTCCTGGTTGCCCAGTATTTAAGAATGAATAGAGTGCTACATTTTATAAGCAACAATATTTCCTCCCCTATGTATTTTTCCCCAATATATAGAAACTATTGAGAGCATGTTTCCCTACAAAATTTGAGATGTTCCCTGGTAAATCATATTGTAGGTTTTACTAGTGTTCTTTTTCATTTTAAGCATAAGGGGAGGTTAGTGTCATTACATGGACATTCTACTGTTGAACTTTTCTTTAGCTGTTAAACTCTTAATCCTAAATATGATGGACCAACAAACATAAGAACGAGAATGAAAATCAAGTAATCAAATTATGTGTACTACTTCCTCTGTTCCAAATTGTAGTTCACTTTTAGCTTTTCTAGATTATATGCTGATCTACATATTGGCTAGCTATCTAGGCTATAGTTTAATAGAAGCTGGTTCGCTTCCCAGCTACCTATTGGTTCACCGGATTTGGTTACAGTGGTAGCATGCCGGATATTCCAAAACCACACCACAACAGCCTTTCACGCTCTGGTTGCTGCTGTGAGTGACTACAATCGACACATGCCAATAGTCTGGAATTGGGGAGCCCCTGCACCTCTGAGCCTGCTGCCCGCGTCCCTCCCTCGGCGGCCCCGGCCTGCCGGGCGCCTACCTGCCGCCGCCACCGTCTGGCTGTGACCCGTCGTGTCCCGCCACCATGTGGTGGTGAGCTCTTGGCTTGTTGGCCGGGGCATGGGCGCGCTGTCACCTCGCCATGGCTACGGTGGAGATCTGTTTTGCTCCTTGAAGGTGTGTCCCCCCCTCTCCTCGCCTCCTCATGGAGCTGTCAAACCTTCCTCTTGCTTTGCGGGTCTTGCCATTCAGTCCAAAATCCGGGATCGCCTTTGGTTCTGAGGTCACCCACCCGACCTTAGACCGTTCTTCTTCGCTCTTCCCGGTTGCCGCTTTTGGTAGATGCAAATTCCGTCTTGATGTTTCCTCTGGCGGCCATCTTCTTCAAGCTGCTGCGGGTGGTTCTCGCCCCGTCATTTTTTTCGTCTCGCCCTCTCACTTAGAACCTTCAAGTTTGCGTCTCCAACAAGCATGTTGGGTTTTTCATCGCCAACCTTCGTTCATTTAGCCGTGGACGAGTTTAAGGTTTTCTTCCATCTCTAGGGAAATGGAGGCCCAAATTGGCATCTAGAGTTCAAGCTGTTTCAACAGAAGAACTGTCCTCCCCGACCCCTTCCTCCTCCACTCGCCGATCTTTTTGCGGGACGTGGTCAAAACCCCAATGCTTTCGGTGCCAATGCCATTCCCGTGGGCAGGTCCAAGGTTTTCACCTCGTCAACGGTGAACAATGGCCCTTCGCCGGCTATGGTCCTGTCCGGACCTAATTCCATCCCTTTGGGTAGGCGTGACAAGGGAACTGGTTCACATCGTGTCTCTGTTCATGACCGGCCCGTTTACCCCCAAACGGTCGGTTCATGATCGTCTTGTCTTCCCCAGGAGTCTGATGGACCCTCGACTGCTGGGCTCGACGCAGCAGAGTGTCAGCAGTGGTGTTTTCTGCTCTCGTTGCCTTTCAAATAACCACACCCGAAGTCAACTCAGAATGGCCCTATCAAGTGTCGGGCATGCAAACGCCTCGCCATATTGCTTCGCTTGCTATCTTTTGAATGTTAACGGGGACAACAAAATCTTTCTCCGCCCAATTGTGGCTCTGGTGCCAGAGATCGTGTTTCTGGCGCCACCGGATTCCCGGGAGGGCATGCTTTGAATCTACAACAGCCCATCTCCCTTATCGCCGCTCAAACCAATTCTCCCCGGCGCAGCCCACCCATTCCCATTCGGCCCACCTTGGTCCAGGGAATGGCGGCCACCTTGAACAGTGCAAAAGCGGCGGTGGACTTTAATGCTGACCCTACATATTGGTCGCTCTCTCTGGACTCTTAACCTTCCCACCTTCACTCTCGGCTTCCTCACCCCATTCCCTCCTCTCCACAAGAAAACCCTCCTCCTCCTCCGCCATTGCCACTACTGCTGGAGCTTCTGCCGGACCTCAACGTCCCACCTCCGACTGACCCCATGGCGTACCAGCGAGCGGACCCTTCGCCGTTCATCCCGGACTACCTTGACTTTGAAGATGTGCCGAATCGCCCGCTCATGGTCCGTGATGTGGCTCCGTTCCAGCCACAGCCGCGCCACGAGAACTGGGCCATCGTCAACTTCGACCCACCGCCTGGTAACCCTCTGCATTTTGGTGTGTTTCGGGAGTGGTTAGAGATTTCTTGCGCATTGAAAAGAGGGTGGAGTTCTTGGACATTCAGAAAACTAGTTTGGGTCAGGCTATGGTTAGGTTTACTCAGTCCTACATAAGAGATGCTCTGGTTGCTGGGAGTCCCCATGAATTTGGCAATGTTAGTATTTCCTTTGTCAATCACAATAGGGGCAGGAATTGGAGAGCCACTGAATTTAATCATGAATGTTGGTTGTTGCTTTGCTTGACTTCACCATGGATTACCTCTCTCGAAAGGTCACCTTGAGCATGCTATTGGGAAGTTTGCACGTATTATTCGATGCAGTGCGGGAAGGGGTTGCAAGCTGGACTCCTTGTCAAAGCTAGAGTTAAGGATCTGCGAAGGTGCCTCGGTTAGGTGGTTTATGAAGATCCCGACGTCATTGGGGGAATGTTGGTCTGCTTCAACTTGAAGTTCTAAAGCACAAGCCCCCCAGGAGAGATCCCACCCCCGGAAGATGCGAGAACCGATCAACCCCTGATTGATGATGTTTTACCTTTTGACTTCATTGGGCTGGGCCAACCTATCAATGGTCTTGGTTAGTGGGATGAGCAGGAGCAGGGTGATGACAACCAGAATCAGGAAGGACAGTGGGATGAGCAGTGCGGGATCTTTGGTAACGGGGCTCGGGTTGGGGATGGTTGGGAGCCTTGGCCAAATCGGGATCGGGATGACAATCGGAACCGGCGGATGCAAATTCCTCCTCTTCAGCGTCGGATGGTGACCCCCTTCTTGATTTGAATGAGCAGCCAGCCCAGGATCCTGAAATGCCCATCATTGATCTGAATCAGCCACCTATGAATCTTGACCTTGATCCAGTCCTCATCCACCCTCAAGATGATGGTGAACAGATACATTACTTATGCGGGGCGGGGAGGTGTTTGGGATCGGTCCAGTTAATTCTCTAGAATCGGTTCATTCTTCGACAACGGCCAAGACCCTCCACCGGTTCGGCCCAGAGCTACTGTCCTACGGAGAATCTCCCAATGCGGGGATCTCCGGTCAATTATCTTGTGGAGGAGATTCAGGCTGATCGGCTTATGAACTCAAGACTTTGATCCGAATGTGGCTAGTATAGCGGCGACGGAATCGGGAACATGAGAATCGGGTCTCTGCTCCCTTAGTTCAAATTTGGGCCCTCCAACTGTTTTTGGCCCATCGGTTTGAATTTTCAAATGTTGCGGGAACAAGGCCCAAGCCAGCCCATGGGCCCTCCACTTCCGATCCAGCAAAGCAAGGGGAAGGAGGCGGCAATTCCGATGAAATGGAGCTCTATAAGACCATGGTAGATGATAACTTTCTGCTAAACTCTCAGCATCAAGTCTACCCTCCTCAGCACCCTTAGTTTGGACCACTCGAGGAGTTTGACGCTTCTCAGACCGATGATGTCAGGATGCTTCAACAGTGGAAAAACATCTTCTCGGCGGTAATTCTTCATGTCGCATGTTACAATCCCGGCCGGATGGGCTAACTTCCTAGTCTCTCAGCTAATGAAAGAAGATGTTTTCCCTTGGATGAAAGAGTTCTTTGCATCGGGGCTTCATAACGCTTTAGTCTTGACAATGATATGGTTGTCGGTCTTTCCATTCCTCCCTCATGCCCGGTTCTGTTTGCTCTTCTACGAGATGCAGGTTGGCCAGGGACCTGGACTCTGTGGTCTCACTACACCAAAGAAGAGGGCATACAGAAGTCGTCGGTCGACTGGTGTTGAATCGAGGTAAGAAGAAGTACTAGACTCAAGGGCATTAATAGAGGATATAAACATGAAACCTGCCTAAACAAGAAATGTATTGCTTGCAATGTTAAGCCACCAACCCTCAAAAATGAAGATATCAAAAGAATAGCCACTGAGTTCTGTGATTTGGATGAGACTGAAATTTCTGATGACTTATTGCAGCCTAAAAGAGTGCGTACCTATCACGTGGCGAGCTAGGATAACTCCTATCGTGGCCAATGGACTCCTATGGAGAAGAGGACCCCAGCTCACTGAAGAGGACCGGGAGGGTGGCATGGGAGAGGCCGGGGGAGGCTGTGTTAGCTGAAAACACGGGAGACCCGGATGGCCCGAGGAGCGAGGGTCGGGCACTGTGGAGCAGCACAAGGCTGGTGGGAGTACCCCACAGCAGGGAGCACAAGAATAGAAACTTAGCTTAAAATGTTAAGCGGACCATCGGTGATGTATTTTGCTACTTTTTGTCGTTGGGGCTGTCGGTGTTTGTGTTACGAAATTTGGACATACTTTGTTGCACTTTGTCTGCGGGAACTTATTGGCGGTTTTAGCCTTTTTCCGGCTATGTTACGGCGTTGTAAGTCGGTTAGAGCCCTTTCCAGTTTATGGGCGGTTTGAGACTTGCCTTTATCAAGTTAAACTTCTTCTTAATTATCTTAAATGAGTCAATCACCATTTAAAAAGTGGAATGTTCTTTGTTGGAATATCGGAGGAATCAATGCCTCTCGAAAATGGGATTCTATGAGAAATAAAGTTTTGAATGAAAATCGTGGTATAGTTTGTTTCCGTGAAACAAAGAAATTAAGATCTTTTTGATACAACTTTTTTTTGAGGAAGATCCTTCCAAATGATTTCAATGATTTCCTTTTTGTCCCATCCGTTGGGGCCTCGGGTGGTCCGTTAGTGGCCTGGAAGGGAGCTCTGCTGTCTGGAACTTCCAAATTTTCTAACAACTTTGCAATGGCTGTTGAGTTTACTTCCAGGATTGATAATGCAATGTGGACTGTGGTCAACATTTATGGGCCATGTGATTCGGGCAGAAAGGTGGAGTTCACAGACTGGCTTAAATCATTAGAAATAAGTGACCAAGAGGACTAGATATTTATGGGGGACTTCAACCTCTATAGATATCCAGAAAATGGAAACAAAGATGGGGCAGACATAAATGACATGTTTCTCTTTAACAGTACAATCAGTCACCTTGGCCTTGTGGAGATTCCACTTCAGGGCAAGTGCTACACTTGGTCTAACATGCAAGATGCCCCACTGCTAGAAAAATTGGACTGGGTCCTCACTAACAACTCTTGGACCCTGTCCTATCCAGAAACCACCTGTTCTGCTCTCACGATGGAGGTTTCTGACCACACACATCTGCTGATCTGTATGTCAACTGAAACTCCTAAATGTTATTTGTTCAGATTTGAAAACCATTGCCTCCTCAGAAATGACTTCCAGCAGCTGCTCACTTCAAGCTGGGCCTCTTTTCAAGATCAGCAGGATTCTGCAAAAAATATCACCAACAAGTTCAAAAAGCTCAGACCAATCCTTAAGACTTGGGGAAAAAAGCCTCAAACCTGAAGAAAATAATCTCAAATGTCTCCATCACAATCCAATTCATTGACCTTCTTGAAGAAGCAAGAGATCTGAGCCTATAGGAGTGGAACTTTAGGGTGATCCTAAAAGATAAATTGCTCAGTTTATTGGAACAGCAGAGGACCTATTGGAGGCAAAGGGGGACTCTGAAATGGGTTACTTTGGGTGATGCAGGAACCAAATTTTTTCATGCCAATGCCACTATAAGACATAGAAATAACAAAATCAATATGCTTCAAGATGTAAATGGCAACATCAGCTTCTCCCATTCTGACAAAGAGAGTTTAATTTGGGAATCTTTCAAGAGCAGACTTGGGCAGTGCAATTTCCAAGATATTGTTTTTGACCTCTCCTCTCTCATCACAAGTAGGGATGATCTTGACACACTGCATGAGACCTTTACTACCCAAGAAATTGATGATGCAATCAAGAGGCTGCCAAATGACAAAGCCTCGGGCCCAGACGGTTTCAGTAATGAGTTCCTAAAATCTTGCTGGAACACCATTAAGCATGATTTTTACAGGCTTTGTTGGGATTTTCAGGACAACAACTCATGCTTACAGAGTATCAACTCCTCCTTCATCACCCTTGTTCCAAAAATCAAAAATCCAAGAACAAGTGTCAGACTACAGACCCATTTCTTTGCTGAATGGCTCAATGAAATTAATCACAAAGCTCCTTGCAACCAGACTCCAGTGTCATATCACCTCCCTAGTGCATCAGAACCAATATGGTTTCATTAAGTCAAGGACCATCCAGGACTGTTTGGCCTGGTCCTTTGAATACCTCCATCTGTGCCATCACTCAAAAAAAGAGATCATCATCCTAAAGCTGGACTTTGAAAAAGCATTTGACATGATTGAGCATCAGGCAATTATTAAAATCCTGGAGGCAAAAGGCTTTGGTAACAGATGGATTTCATGGATACGAAAAATTTTAGGGGATCGCACATCAAAGGTTCTTCGAATGGGGTTCCGAGAAAAAAAAGACCACTAATCGCAGAAGAGGGGTTAGGCAGGGAGACCCACTTTCTCCACTGCTTTTTGTCCTTGCTGCTGATCTTCTTCAATCAATAGTAAACAAGGCTAAAGACAGAGGTTTCCTCAAACTCCCTATTCCCTTGAATTGCTCCCAAGATTTCCCAATTGTCCAGTATGCAGATGACATCTTAATCATTATGGAGGGGGATGCAAGGCAGTTATTCTTCTTAAAGTCAATTCTGCAGTCCTTCTAGGACTCAACTGGCCTCAAGGTTAATTATAGCAAGTCCTTCCTAGTACCAATCAACATTCAACCATCAAAAGCAGCCCACCTTGCAAACACCCTGGGATGTCAAGTGGGATCCCTTCCCTTTACCTATCTTGGTCTGCCTCTAGGAATCACTAGGAATCCCTTGGGTCAACCTGGTATGGGAAAAGCATTACCCCAATGGGAAACTACCGAATCATACAAAGAAAGGATCTTTTTGGTGGAGGGACAATTTGAAACTCCTAGATGATTTCAAAACAGTAATGAAGGTTAGTATTAATGATGGCACTACCTGTTTTCTCTGGTATGACAAATGGATGCACACACCCCTAGAACAAACCTTCCCTGAGCTCCATTCCTTTGTCAAGAATAAAGCCATTACTGTCAATACATGGGTTCAATTCCAGCCTCAGTCAGACTTGTTCAACCTTCCCCTCTCTGATGAAGCTCATCAGCAGTTTCCGAGTTTACAAGATATCAAGCAACAGACACAACTTAATTCGGACTATGATAGTTGGACTCTGGGTAATGGCAGATTCTCAGCAAACAAAGTGTACAAGTTACTAATGGGACACAGACAAACCCCACTGGCTTTCAAATGGGTTTGGAATAATTGCTGTCAGCCAAAACATAAAGTCTTTTTTTGGCTCCTAATGCAAGATAGGCTAAGCACAAGAGGTCTCTTAAGAAGAAGGACAATGCAGCTACCGACCTATAACTGTGTTCTCTGTCAAGGATCAGTTGAAGAAACCTCAGAGCACCTCTTTCTTCACTGTCCCTTCTCCATGCAATGCTGGAATCAGGCAGGTGTCATGTTTGGCCCCCCAAGTCGACATCTTCCAGGCAATTGAAAGTGTCAGGCACCAGATTAACTCCCAGTTCTTCATGGTATTCATCATCTTGATGTGCTGGTCCATTTGGACTGTTAGAAATGATGTCATCTTCAAAGGAATCCCACCATCAGTTTTGAGAGCCAAGGAGATTAGAGACAAAGAAATTAGCCTCCTCACCCTACGGGTCAGGGCTAGATTTGCAGCCTCTTTTTGATTTATGGATCCACAACTTGTTGTAATCTTTCTTTGCTCTCTTATCTTTTTCTTTTCGTTCTTTGTTTCCTGAACTGCCAGACTTTTCGGCGTTCCCTTTTCTTATAATTTTAATAAAAGCTCTGTAGGGGCTGCCCGCCCCTCCAGTTTCAGATCAAAAAAAAAAAAAAAAAAAACAACAGCCTTTCACAGCTTGTTAGACATGCATTATTCTCTCCTCTTGCTTTGACTATACACATGTCTGGATGCTGGAACTTTGTGGAGCTCACAAACAACATGAATGTGAAATCCAGTATACCAAGAGTATGAATGTGAAAAGAATTCCTAATTATCCAACATATGAAACTGAAATTAAAATATAAATCTGAAGGCTTGTTCGAGCCTTCGTGTACAATTTACACAGAATCTTCAAGAGGCCAAAGTTTGCAGGACGTCATGGTGACATGCTGACCTGGTCTTGAGGCTGGAGTAGTTGTCATCCGCCTAGCTCTGGCTTCCTGTGAGGTTGGCACCAGGAGGGCCGGTTGTGCGTGGTGAGAGTCGTAGGCAGCAGGAGGCAAGTGGGGCACTGATTTTTTTTGTGCCTATGGCAGGGAAACCGGACAAAATTGCTCGGTCAAGGAAGTTGGCACTTTGCTTTTCGTGGTTTCATATGGTAAAGATTTCCGACTTGCCTCCTATTCCCAGTTCACGTGGCCAGACACCATATTTCTTACTATTTAGAACATCCTACCTCTCTACCATTAACCAGTGGTTGCGTTATGTAGTATATATAGCCTAGTGCCACTATAAAGTATATGTCGCTTTTTTTTCTCTCTTTGTTTTAATCAAAACTGCAGCATTGTACTTTTTTGCGCCGCGGATTAAATATGTAAGCATTCTCAAGATTCGAGCTGCAACATCACACTATTGCGTGCCACCTTCTTTTTACCACTGCATGACACAATCTTTAATCATGTCAGATGAAAATTGTTTTAACTGCAGTTTTAAGTTTCATCAGGACCTACCACTTTGGTATAAGGGCAGCCCCAATGGAAAAAAAACATAGCAGCTTCCATTGTATAGGATTTCGTATCAAGAAACTATCCTCCACAATGCATGTTTTTTTTACAATAATGCTTTTTTGCTCCCTCTCTTATGATCTATCGCGTCAAGGACGGTCGCGCGGAGCAGCTATATGGCCGACAGACCTGCTCTCGTCGAGTCCATGCATATCCTGGATATGATATCCATAACCCAAAACGATATGATTAATTGTTTGGCAGACGGCTGTTCCATGGGCGGGGCACCTGCGGCGAGCAACGGCCACTGGAAGGCCGACTATGAACAAATTAATCAAGATTCAGAACGCACAATATAGATATGATTCTAAGCACGAAACAACGACATTGCCACCCCAGCCGCCCCAAGCACCACCGCCGCCGCCTCCTACCCCTCGCCGCCACTGTCAAGCTCGCCACCGACGTGTCACAGCCGCCGGAATCCAACCGGTCTGTGACACATGTGCTTGTTATTGGAGTGCAACTTCTATGAAGTCACACTAACCATGTATCGTTACCCCAACTAGACTATGGTTTGCTAATTGATATATAGTCAAGTCAGCATATATATCTTTCAATATTCTAATCCACCACTTTCCCTCTATATAAATATTATATTCTAGAACTATTTTGGTCGAAGAGAAGTGCTATGACACTATTCTGTGCAGATCCTCCGTGTACATTATAGCGGAGACTGCAGATTATTCAGTTACATGTATACAGGACCAACAACACGTCCTCAGCTACGTGACGACTAGCAGCAGGTGACATATATATATACTAGCAAGGAACTGCTTAGTCACAACGACCGACCTCATCAGCACAAGGAAACTTGGGAACAAGCATGAGCTTCTCCTTTCGACGAATTGTCGGTCCAAACACCTCTGTCATGTCAACATCCTTGGCCTCCATGCCCATGGGCAGCTGCCAGTCAAAGCAGTATATGAGGTTTGCTAACATGATCTCAACAGTGGCCATCGCAAAGTTGATGGCAGGGCAGATCCTCCGTCCAGCTCCAAACGGAAGTAACTGGAAGTAGTTTCCTTTGATGTCCACGCCTGCAGCGCTTCCACCGTCCATGAACCTCTCCGGCCTGAACTCCTCTGGCTTCTCCCATGACTCTGGGTCTCTGCCGAGAGCCCACGCGTTGATGACGACCCGAGCACCAGCGGGGATGTAGTAGCCATCAACGAAGTAGTCCGCCATGGAGAGGTGAGGGAGGAGGAGAGGGGCAGGTGGGTGCAACCTTAGTGTCTCCTTCACGACGGCTCTCAGGTAGGGAATGCTTGCTAGGTCCTCTTCCTGCACCGTTTCTTGTCCCTCTGGTGTGTGCTTCCGGACTTGTTGTTTTAGCTTGTCCATCTGTTGTGGGTTGCGCATCAGCTCAGCCATGGCGGTCTCTACGACCAAGGATGACGTGTCTGTGCCCGCAACAAACATGTTCTGTATATAAATGTACGTTTGTTATCGTCATCGTATAAGGAAATAACTGTATATAGATTGGGTAGCGGACTAGGTTAGTTACTCACAATTAGGATAGCCTTGATATGATCTCTAGTCAAGCCATACTCTTTCTGGGCCGAGAGCAACACATCAGTGAAGTCACCTCCGTCATGGTGATGCAAGTCTCTTCTTTCATGGTCGCTCAGTATGGTTTCAAGCAACTCGTCCCATCTCTTGTGTATCTCGTGGACCCTGTCGGGCAGACACCTCCTGCTAAGGAAACCTAATGACCTCGCCAGCCTAGGGAAGTATTCTTCTAGGCTGAACCCTCCAAGCAAAGGAACGCTGGCGTCCACCAGCTCCCGGAAGAACTTGTTCCGGCCTTCTGCCCTGAAGAACTTGCCCGACACGGCATGACTCACGATATCGTTGGCGAACGTGTTCATCATCATGCTCATGTCGACGGCCATGGCCGCGGTCGCTGCCTCCCTTATCTTCTCCATCACCAGGTTCACCTATACATATATACAAAAATGCATGCACGAAAGATTTGATCACACACACACACCCCCCAACACATACATATATAGTAGTCACTCACCTCTTCTTTGCGGGCACGACAGTATGAGTGCACCTTCTTGACGGTGAAGACGTGGGTGGTGACGAGCTTCCTTACCTGCCGCCAGTGCTCTCCGTAGGGGGCGAAGCCGATGTCAGTCGACCCATACAAGAGGTCGTCGGCAACGTTCGAAGCGGGCCGTGACGCGAAAACGTGGTCGTGTGTGCGCATGATCGCCTCCGCAGCCCGCGGGGACGAGCAAATGAGGGTGGGGACAGATCCAAGGCGGAGGAGCATCAGGCCGTTGAGGCTGCCATGCTTGGCGGCGAGGTCACGGAGGGATACATTCGGGAGCTCACCGATAAGGTGCAGGTGGCCAATGATAGGCAGGCCCGGAGGCGATGGTGGGAGCTGCACCTTGTTGTCGCTGTCGTCGTTGCAGCTGCTGCTGCCACGGCGGCGGTTTGACCTCTGGGAAGCGTAGTGCAGCATACGCAGTAGTGGAACGACAAGCAACAGCAGCCATTGTGCTACAGCTACAGGTGTGGCCGCGTGCGTCAGTTGATGGTATGCCATCTGCAGCCGATCGATTGATGGTTGCTAGTAGTAGCTTGGCTCGATCAGTATGGGTGTGTGTGTGTGAGTTTTCTACCTTCCAGCTATGAAAGATGGGGTGCCTAGCATTTAGCTGCTATATATGGAGAGATCGTAAAAAAAATAGAAATTAGATTCCTATCTCTCTCGTTCTTCCGGCGGCGGTTAGAACTTGCAGCCACTGGTTCAAAAACATGTGCTCCGGACCATATACCATACCATTCGCTGCTATAGTTGATTCGAATATACATATTGACTGCTAGGGTTTCAGAACACTATTTTAGTAGGGTTCTCTAAATCTCTAACGGTAATGCTTTGTGTAGGCCGTCCGATTCTTCTTGCTTCCATCGGACGCTCGCGTCGTGGGCGCTAGCTGGCGTCCTAGCCCAGCAAGAGATGCAAGCGACGTTTCCGTTTCGTTGCGGCGATTGGAATCGGGATCCCTAACGGATCGGCCCCATTCCCCAGTCCACTGCGCGGCGCGACGCCGCGTGGGGTTCGAGGAGCCCGGCTGCAGCGGTCGCCGCCGCCCCGACTACTCCGGCCACAGGGTTCGCCGCGCGGCCCTCGCTGGCCCCATTCCCCGCTCCGTGCCTGCTGCTGTCGCCGTGGTTGCTGTCGCCCCATTCCCGCTCCGTGCCTGCTGCTATCCTTCGTTTGCCGTCGCGGCGCGTGGGTTTCTCGGAGTCGACAGCAGCGGTCGCCGGCGCCAACTACTCCGGCTGCCATGTGCGCCGTGCGTCGCCCTACTGCTCCGCGTCGCTGTCAAGTCCGGCGACGAGCTGTTGTGCCGCGCTGTTGTCCTGCTGCTCCGGTCGTCTTCACGTCCGCCTCTGCCCGCTGCTCCGCCTTCGGCCGACTCCGTGTGCGGGTTAGTCGCCGTATTCTTCCTCCCCGACGTCCCCCATTTCGCCGCCGCCCTACGGCGGCTCGCCTGGGGTGGCGTGGTTGCCGCCAACGCTGACCCCAATTCCGTGCAAGCTGACGACGCTTCGTGTCTATGTTGCAGGCGCCTCGGGTCATCACGAGAAGTGTATCGGCGCTCCTTCCATTTCGACCATGGTGTCTACCAGGTCGGGGAGAAGGTTCTGGGTGGTACGGTGGATTTTGTGGAATTTTCCTTCAGCTTCGGCTCTGATGATGATGATTTCAAAGATGAACCGCTTGAATTCAAATTCACCAAATCTGGCACCAAATCTAGCAACCGTCCAGTGATCAGCAAGGTGTCCTTCAGCAAGCAGAATAAGGCCTCGGCAAGGGTGGTAAGCAAGCAGCAAGGGGAGCCCAGCAAGCAGAGAAAGGCCTCACCAAAGGTGGCAAACAAGCATCAAGGGGAGCCCTCTTCAAGCAGAGGAGGGGTGAAGACCCATGCCCATATATCTCCTCGGAAGCAATTAGGTATGACGTTGATTTTTTGTGGATTCGTGTTGTTTCAGCATGGTATTATCTGTGTTGTTCAAATCAAATGCGTTCATGTTTCATTTTTGTTAGCAATTTCCTTCACTTCATGTATGTCCAGTCTATGCTTACAATAATTATTATTATTATAAATGTGAAAGGCCTCATGCAACTAAGCTACAGAATGAGGCCATCATTATTGTGCTCGTAGTAGTATATGTTCACTTTTGTTAGCTTGAGTTGCAAAATAAGCAATTTCATAGTTTAAAGCTGAAATCAAACTGGCAGCAGAGTTTTTCTGGGTTGAAAATTGGATCCCGAGCGCTGGCCTGTGGCACCTGTGCTTGGTTTCGGCCCTTCTACCAAAGCGTAGATGCAGTGTTCGCGAGCCCAGTGGATTGTGGTCGGCCCAGATTATGGCCTTAAAGGGTGAAGTCGGGTTTCGGGGTTTTATGGCCTTTCTTGCAAATCCTGTTATTTCAACATGATATTATCTGTGTTTCAATACATGATATGGAAACTAAAGTTTTAGTTGGTCAGTTTAGTTATTTGTTCAAACTATTTTCATTTTACCTAAGTTTTCATTTTGAACTGACGTTTCAGATTATATAGACTTTATTAGTTTCAGGTTCAGTGTATTTCTTACTTCAGTTTTTAATTGACTCTATTTGTGTTTTTATTCAGGCTTTTAAAGGTCTAGTTTAACTTCCACTATTGTGTCATCTTATTTTATATTCACTGTAGGTTGTTATTTTTACCTTTTCACTATATAAGTTTTCTTGAAAATAGCTTAAGAGTACATCCATAATTCCATTAGTACTAATCTACATACATTAAATGTATCTTCATCAGGCTATAGCTTACTTTTATTGAAAATATCTTTTTAGAGTACTGCCATAATTCCATTAGCTTCCCACACCACAGACTTATACTCTCAGACTGTCATAATTTATTTCATATTTGTATGTTTCATTATAGGATTTCAGATGTAGCGAGTAGTCAACCATTACTGTTTCATAAGAGGATTTCTGTTGTAATAGTAGTCAACTAAAAGTGAAATTCATCTCTGTGCACTTCCATCTTATATTTGGCTACTTCATTAGAAAATTTCAGATGTAATAGTATTGGAATTATCAAATGCAACACAAAATTCACTAGAGGATTTCAGTTTGAGATGTTGCCATCGCTCTCCTCGATTTTCTACATGTTTCATTACCCCCGATTTATTTGTGTTCAGCCAATGAAATCGATAGGTGTTGTGGCTTCTCCATTTTCTTACATAACATCTATTGAGCATGTTTCGATTCTGCGCTTGTTTGTGATGTTTCAACATGACATGTCCAGTGTTGCAAACTGATTTTGTGTACCCCACTTTTTATGAAGGAACTATTTCTGCGCAAATGGCGACATCCGGTGCCACCCGTGGGTTTTGCTTGTCTACTTTCATATTCATTCATTTCTTTTAGCCATTTTATTGTTTTGTTGACATATATGTTCATTGATTGCTAGTTTTGAACAACCCCCCTACCCACCCGTGCCCATTGAGTGGCTATGTTCCGAGAGGCGACCCACGGAGGAAGAAGAGCACGTGTAGGGAAACAAAGGGTGGTGGAGGAAGAGGAGGCTGTGGTGGGGGAGCCTTGATGGCTAGATGGGTGCACCAGGACCTTCGAGCCATGGTGGAGCTGTATGTTGAACATGTTGCATTTATGAGGTATGTTGCGTAAGTAGATCAGCTTGTAAGTTGAACATGTTGCATTTTTACAAGTGTTTCAAAGGAATGTTGCACGTGATTCATCGAAAAGTTTCATCCGCTTGAGTCTTATGTTGCAAAAGTTTTTTACCGGTGTTTCAAAGGAATGTTTCACGTGATTCATCAAAATGTTTCATCTTCTTGAGTCTGTATGTTGCAAAAGTTTTTTTACCGGTGTTTTGGGAGGAATGTTGCACGTGATTCATCAAAATGTTTCATCTACTTGAGTTTGTATGTTGCAAACGTTTTGATTTGGGTACCACATTTGTTTCACACAGTGTTGAAAGGGTATGTTTCAAATGTTTCATTTGTTACGGCATTTTGTTGTAGCGAGTGTTTTCATGTTGCAAATTGCAAGACTATCTACATATGTTGCAAAATATATACGGATGTTGCATCTGATTTTGAACGTGTGTCAATTATGTTTCATGTTTGTGCGCATTCCGTGCTATTCGGAGAGTCGTGCCGCACGCCATGTTGCAAAGCGTATGTTTTCACATGTTTGAGTCGTTTCAACATTACGGATGCACCTCTTTGGAAATGTGTGAATATTTTTTTCTAAATATAGTTTATCTCATTTGTGGTTCCTTCCAAGACATGGTTGTTGTCTTTATGTGATGTTTTATATGGATTTTTAGGATGGGATGAAGAAGACCATATATTTAATTTGGCGAGTTGGTGTTTTCCAATATCCATTTCTCTTTTTTTTCCACTCATTCACATTTGGCATCACTTTTAATTTTGGCCTAATGTTTTTTTTTTCAGGTGATGGTCGACTATACGAAGCATGTGGCTAGCCTCCTTCTATCGCGAATGAACGAGATCTCAATGGAGGACTTCATCAAGGAGAATCTCTGAATTAGCCAAGGAGATCTCATTACTCCATGCGTAGTTAATTTAGTGATACTAGAGTTCATTGTAGTTGGGTTTCTCGATATCATGATTTGGTTACTAGACAATTGGCATGTGAAGTATGGCGAGAAGCACATGAGTTTTTGTTATGCCATTTTCTAAGGCAGATGTCGACAATGTTGAAATGGTATTAGTGGTGTCATTTGCAATTACTTAAATCATATGTTGCGATCTTTGAAAATCCAAATTAATATGTTTTTAAATCGTTACTTCTATCGGTTGTTTCCGTGGTTTTCAGAATAATATGTTGCAATTACTTCCATCTTATGCTTGCTATGCTCTAAAATAATAAGTTGCAATGCTCCTTATTATATCTTGAGAGTGTCTCATGGACAATGTTGAACTAGTATTATTTCACCGTTGCAAGTACTTCCTTATGATGTTGCAATGCTCCTTAAACATGAGAGTGTCTTATGGACCATGTTCAACTAGTATTAGTGGCCTGTTGCAAGTAATACATTGTGATGTTGCAATGCTCCAAAAGTGCTTTCAGTAAGAGTTCGGGTGATTGTGGCGAAGGTAGTCTGGCCATGTGTATGACATTTGAGGGGCTTCTTGGGTGTGTTTGTGTCTCCTCTCTAGTACTCCTTGACCATACTACTCGGGTGCCACTACCTCCTTTCGTACGGTGGAATCCCTAGCGTCCGGATGTCTAACGTGTGAGATACATAGACGTTGCTTTAGTTTTGAAACCCGCCGACCCTATGAACACGAATAGAATGGGATCAAGATAGATTCGCTTCACCACTCCACGATCCTCGTTCCCCACCGCGGCACTATCCCCATTACCCCACGCACCCGATCACTCACCCGGTCAGGACTGCAACCAGTTTGTGTGCGGTGTAGGGGGCTCCGTCTCGGCGAGCGGGCAAAGCGGCACTAGAATGGGAATGTCGCTAGAGTCAGCGGTCAAGGAAAGGATAAGGGTTGCAACGTGCAGCACGGGCGGGTCGGGTTTGGCATGGGTTGGGTCCTTTCGTACCGTCTAGACTACCTCGTCTACACTCGCCATTCACAAACCAACAACTTTGGCATGGTTGGATTTCCTAGTGGCCCTTGCAATCCACTCCTTATCAATTTCTTGTTATTGTCTGCCCATGGGGGGACAATAGTTTCAATTCACTCCATGGTGTTGGTGTTCCTGCCCTAGTACAACTGCATCATTCTCTCCCGCACTCAAATCTCCCCAACGCCACATCCCTTAGCATATGTATGAGCAAAACTTGCATTGAACTAGGGTGCGGCCAAACCACCCAAGTCCCTCCGCACTTTTGGAGCATTGCAACATCACAATGTATTACTTGCAACAGGCCACTAATACTAGTTGAACATGGTCCATAAGACACTCTCATGTTTAAGGAGCATTGCAACATCATAAGGAAGTACTTGCAACGGTGAAATAATACTAGTTCAACATTGTCCATGAGACACTCTCAAGATATAATAAGGAGCATTGCAACTTATTATTTTAGAGCATAACAAGCATAAGATGGAAGTAATTGCAACATATTATTCTGAAAACCACGGAAACAACCGATAGAAGTAACGACGAAAAACATATTAATTTGGATTTTTCAAATGCAACATATGATTTAAGTAATTGCAACAGACCACTAATACCATTTCAACATTGTCGATTCATAGTCTTAGAAAATGGCATAACAAAAACTCATGTGCTTCTGCCATACTTCACATGCCAATTGTCTAGTAACCAAATCATGATCCAGAGCTGAGAAACCCAACTACAATGAACTCTAGTATCACTAAATTAACTACGCATGGAGTAATGAGATCTCCTTGGCTAATTGAGAGATTCTCCTTGATGAAGTCCTCCATTGAGATCTCGTTCATTCGCGATAGAAGGAGGCTAGCCACATGCTTCGTATAGTCGACCATCACACGAAAAAAAAACATTAGGCCAAAATTAAAAAGTGATGCCAAATGTGAATGAGTGGAAAAAAAAAAGAAATGGATATTGGAAAACACCAACTCGCCAAATTAAATATATGGTCTTCTTCATCCCATCCTAAAAATCCATATAAAACATCACATAAAGACAACAACCATGTCTTGGAAGGAACCACAAATGAGAGATAAACTATATTTAGAAAAAAAATATTCACACATTTCCAAAGAGGTATTTTTGAATCCATGTTTTGAATCACCACGAGTTGATGTTTCACGTTCTCACATTCTATGTTTTATTACTACAAACAGGTATATGCTACTTCAACAAAAGACTTTGAGGAGAAACATAGAATGTGAGAACTGCATATTTTAAATCCACAACCATTAACATCAACTCGGCCCGGTTTGTTTTTTAGTTTTATTTGATTCCAAGTTTCAGTACTATTCGGTAATATCTCTCAAGTACTACTAGGTACCTTCTAGAGAAGAGCATGTTCCAATAATTATCTCATATTATTATGTAGCAATAATTGAAACATGGACTAAATCATATGAACACAGTATATGCATTTAAAATTCCACATCAACCTGCTTTTATAACCAATGTTGCAAACTTCATAAGCACATGTCTCATGTTCAATAATCATATGTTTCAATTAGCAATCTGCTATTCACTAATCCAAAATTAGGTCGGAATAAGTTTGAATTGTAGGCCTTACCTCGCACACGCCATGAATGCACTGCGGGCATGAATGAGACCTCCCGAAGAATTCAGCGAGAGGTTTACCATTATTCTGAAAATACATGGTAAGCAACTGTATTCAACAAAATGTGCACTTGAACATAACTTAAACAAGAATGCTGAGTAAACAGATAGAAAGTCATAAATCCAAACCGTGAGCAGCAACATATGCCTCAGATAGCCATGACTATCTGTTAGAATGCTATACTATGCTGAAGTGAAGTGAACTTGACTAGTTGAAGTGATAATTATATGAATGAAGTGAACTTGACTAGTTGCAGTGATAATTATGTGAATTACAGATACAGCAGGATAGAATTATAGCACCCCTGAATAATGTTGTTCATTCTGCGTGACTTGCACAAGATCATGCAAAACATAAAACTCTGTAAGCAGTCAGGGTATAGATCTCAAGCAAAGACTTGGCCCCACTAACTAGTGTAAAATTTTGATTCAGATGCCTTGCTAATTTACTAGAAGCACAGATCGCAGGCCAGTTGTAGAGATTATAGAGAGGTAACTATTCAACGAGGGCTTTGACTAATCTCACGTGGGCAGCACCGGCCATGTACTAAGATCCTGTGCGGTGGAGTCGAGGCGAATGGGCTAGATCTAGGCGGTGCGGGTGGTAGGTAGAGAGGCGTAACCTTTGAGTCACGAGGATCCTTGTGTTGGGTTCATGAGTGCGGAGTCGGCGGTGATGGGGCGGCGGAGCGGCTGCATGGGCATGGCCATGTCGATGATGACGGCAGCTGTTACGGGGAGGTCTCGCGGACCTTGGATGTACTTCTCGACTCCATGGTGATGTGGGTGAAGGTGACGAACTGCGGCGCGATGCAAAGGGAGATCTATGCGAGAGAGAAGAGAGGGGGCCTTACCTCGGACACGCCATGAACGCACCACCTACAGGATGTGCTGCTGCCACCGAAGAAGGGGCCACCCGAGCCGTGAGATGGGGGGGGCGCCCGGCGAGCCGCGTGTGATTTTCGGAAGAAGCGGGAGGAGCGGGCGGAGCTCGGTGCTCGGCGGTCTGCTTGCGCGTAGGGTAACGCCGCCCGAGCGCCGAGTCGTTGGCCGCCAGCGCGGCGGTGATTTTCGAGGGAAGAAACGGGGCTGCTACGGCCCGGCGCTACGCTCGGGGATGGGATTCGAATTGGGGAAGGAGGCGCGCATTGCGGAACCGTCGATGGACGATGAGTTGGGCCGCGCTTTCTTTGGTTCGTGGGCTGTACGGGGTCCGTCCGATGGACACTGCCTCCATAGGACGTCCTAGCGCCAGCGCGCCCCAATCTCTAATGATAAGCAGTCAAAAGTCAAACAGCTCGCCGGCCATGGACGAAAGCTGCCTAGGCTCCAGCACAGCATAAGCTGTCTCTGTTCGATTCGCTGTCAGCATGCCTGGCGGATCCCTTGGCTAAAGTACTAAAATACTTCCTCCGTTTCAAAATAAATCATCATGTTAACTTTGATATCATGTTTGACCGCTTCGTCTTATTCAAATTTTTATATAAATATCTTCCATTTTGATATGACTTATTTTATTATTAGAGATACTTTCATAATAATTTATTTATTTTCTAAATTGTATAAATAATTTGAATAAGACGAAACGGCCAAACATGATATGTCTTAAAGTCAACATATGATGAATTATTTTTTTGACGGAAAAAATATAAGGTTAGGCAGCAGCAGTACTAGCAGTGGGCCGGTCGTCCTCGAAAAAAGTCCACATTACGTTCTCTGCATTTACAAAAGTCTATTTATCCACCTCAACTCTAAGACTTTCTACACTGGCAACCTGTAAAAGATCTGTAAACGTTTTTACCGGAAAAAATAGCTGCAGCGGCGCCCGGTATCATCGATGTGGCACACGGGAAGCCACGCTTCCTCGGTATATTTGCCGCTGCACATATATACGCCTGCGAGGATGAGCTTTTGTCAGAACTGTCGCGCCGAGAGCTAGAGAGGGGTGGGAGCATGCAATAGTGGGCCCCACCATTTATATGTCAAAAAAATGTTATAACTCATAAACTAAAAAGCCAAATTAAATTCTGATTGCACCATTGAATTCGTATCAATAAATCCTTCAAAAATTAGATCTCACATCGATATGTTTAGATAAAATTATAAGTGGGTCTCACTTATAGTAGTTGGTATAGAGTAGAGATATAAAGTAGGGATGAGTGCGGGAGAGAGTGATGTAAAAGGAGAGAATCTTGATGACTAATATATATAGAGTAAGAAAATAGAGAAACATGAGTGCGGATAGCCTAACGCTGTCTGCACTGCTATCCGAACAAGCTCCGACATCGCTTTTACCGGGAAAAATGCTGCACCGCATTGCGCTACAGAACACGCTATCCAAGCTGGCATGCAAACTCGCGATATTGGTGGCGCATATCCCGTAGCTGCGCTACAGGCTGATGTGGAGCCAGGCCCCACCATGCTGCCGCGCGCCCATGCGAATCCAGCCTGCGAGCCTCCCGTGGAGAGAGAGAAAAGTACAGCAACAGGCCCAACATTATTCTAAGTAACAAAAAATATTATAACTCATAAACTAATAAATCAAATTAAATTTTGATTACATCATTGAATTCGTTTGAAAAAATCCTTCAAAATTAGATCTCACGTGGATATATTTAGGTAAAATTATATGTGAACCTCACCGATGATAGTTGATATGGAGTAGAGATATAAAAGAACAATGGGTGCGGGAAGAAGTGTTGTAAAGGAGGAAATCATGATGACTAAAATGTATAAAGGAGGTAAATAGAGAAACATGAGTGCGGACAGTCTTACAATTGCATAAACCACCTTCCCGACACTACTACCTAAATGATTTTTCGGTGGCGGACAAAATTGATTTTCGGTGGCGGTTTCCATGACCGCCACCGACATATGGTCACGGAAAATGAGTGATTTTCGCGGCGGTTAGAACTTAGCAGCCACTAGTTCAAAATCGATCCGAGGTGTGGCGGGGCAAAGTCACGGGCGCTTTGGAATTTACATGGGATGTGTTGCCCAGTGGTTCGCCCAGTTCTTCCTTCAGATGCTCTTTCTCTCGACCAGACATTCCTCTATTCCTCTAACGGGTCATTATTGCTTTATTCCTCAAAATTAGTAATAATTATACTACTTTTAGTGACGGACCATGTTACCGGGATGCATCATCTAGTAGTTAACTATATTTTTAATAACAGACTATTTTTAGTGACGGGCCATGTTAACCGGACCAAGTTGAATTAAATATGCATAAATGATGTTGAGCTTGGGGTTCTCAACACGGTGTGACACCTCCGCTCGAGCGGCGGTGCCACGAGGGAGTATGATTAAGGGACAAGAGCTAACGGTAGGTCGGATCACAATAACTCTCCATAAATGGAATTCATCCACCCCCTAGATAGGGAGGATTCCTCCCTATTTATAGTTTTACATTGCTAGGGGATACAAGATTACACTTTTGCCCTCCAATATTCTCGGCATATTCCCCATTCTAAAAACACGACGGGCTCTTCCTGAGTTTACACATTCCGCACCGCCTCTTCTTTGCGGGGGCCATCTTGGCGACTTCGGACCAGCGCGCGAAGACCTTCGCGAGCCTTCCCTTGCAACCGGCGGGTGTCCGCCTCGCTTAGGGTCCTCGGGCTCCGAGGAGGGCATGCGGAGGCGTCGTCTCCGCGAACACCACACGGTCGGAAAACTCGCCCCGCGGAGGGTCGCCTAGCGAGAGACAGGCGCGCCGCTTGCTCTACGTGGCGGAAGCTCGCATCTTTCCCTTTCTGAAAGAGACACGATCATCATAAACTTAATTCATCGGTCCCGGACCTCCGCGCAATCTCCGCTACCGCTACCACCTGCGCTTTTGGACGGCGGGATCCGTCCCCCACGGTCCCCCTTGAGGGTGAAAGGTCGTAGCGGAGGCGTGCCTTCGTTCTCAACGGTTTGCGGTGCTAGCGGAGGTGTTGAGGGTCCTTCCCCCATTCTCGCGAGGGACCTTTCGCGGCGGAGAATTTGAGGCGTCGGGGTCGCCATCGAAAAAGGCGCCGCCCTCGAGGTTGAGGTGACCGTTTCTACCCGTTGGGCCCAGCGTCCGCTGGTTCTTGGGATCACGAAGGGTCGGGTCCATGGCCTATAAAGGGGCCTTCCCTCACGTGCGGAGGGCACCCGTGCAATCGCCATTCCCTCCTGCTCTTGCTTTCTCGCGCATTCGTCGCCTTTGAGTAGCTTCCCGGCTTTGCTTGTTCCCGCAGTTGCATGCACGCTGGTCTGCGGGCCATTTAAGCGTAAAGGGTCGCTTCCCCGATTCGAGCTTCTTTCTTATCGTTCCGGCCAGTTAAGCGCTTTGTACGAGGATTGCATGCTAGACGCCGCCCGCGCACAAGACTTGGAGGATACTGGCGGACCGTTGAGGCTTCGGTCGGAGATCGATGGCTCGTGAGGGGCGATCGACCTACGAGTTGGGCTCGACAAGGATGACTTAGGCGATGATCGGCGACCGCCGCTAGAAGGGTCACATCTCCCGACACATACGAGGTTGTTACGCCCGAGTCGCCTCTGAGCTTCCGAGCCGCGCAAGCGATGGGGCATTGTTTTCAAGGATTTCTTCACATGCGGCCTCCGCTGCCGTACATGGCGTTTCTCATGCGGTGCTGGAGTCATTCCACGTCCGATTCATCAACTTACGCCTCACGCGTTTCTTGCGGTGGCAAAGTTTGTGTGGGCGTGTGAGTCCTATGGCGCGAAGCCAGAGATAAATAATTTTGTGGAGTTCTACGAGCTGCACAAGCAGCCGAAGACTCGGAAGATGGCGGACGGCAGTGAGAAGAGGTTGCGATATGGTTGCTTTGCGCGTTCGGTCCTTGTCGCCATCGGGGCGAGGGGAAGACGGACTTTCTTTCGCCCGTAAAAGTAAGTGGGATGCTGTTGGTTGGATTTTACGGTTTTTACGCTCGTCCGCGAGTTCTACAAGGAAAAGCGATGTGACGCGCTACCCCCCTTCGTCTACCCTCACTCCGATGGACATTGTGTCAAAGCCGGATCGAGAATGATAAGGAGTCGGAGAAAAGGACTAAGTGTCGCGAAGCTTTCATGATGGCGTGTCGCTATTCCGAGGTCGGGACATTGTCGAGGAGTCTTGTCTTCGGCTAAGTATTCTCCGCTTGCCAAGAAGAATGTAGAGTTTCCTGTGGAGAGGATTAACCTTCCTGTTTTTCGATGGATCGAAATGGTTCCGTGCCCCGTCTCGAACTCACCTTCCCGGCGGTGTTAGCGCGGATGCCTTTGTTATGAGCATTGAGATGGAGGCCCAGGATATTCTGGGTCCTATTGGCATCAGGGAGTTTCTTGCGCGGAGGTCGCAGGTGGGGAAGATGCCCAGGCTGAACCGCATCTTTGAGGGGATGGGAGTAACTTACGGCCCGCATAGAGTGCCTGGTCGCGTGCTTGCTGATATTCAGAAGCGTGAGGAAGAGGAGGCCGCCAAGTTGGCAAAGGCGGCCGCTGGTGCTCCTCCAGTTATTGAGAAACGGAAGGCACCGCCGACTACTCGTGAGAAGACCAAGAAGATCAGGGTGGAGTAGGCGGCCTCCGCCCGCCTTTCTGCTGCTGCGATTGCCGCGACGGCCAAGGAGGAGGCGAAGAAGAAAAAGCAACTTGCCCATAAGCAACAGAAGCAGGCCGCACGGAAGGTTACTTACCCGCGAGATGCGGCCACTGATGCGGATGTTGGTGCTACCGCGCCGATGTCAGTGCCCCCTGGGGACGCCGGGGCTCTTACTGGCGGAGGTGCTGCCGGCTCGGTCCTGCGAGAGGGCCCGGTTTCTCCCATCGTGGCTGCCTGTAAGCTGGCCTTCGAAGGTGGAGCTGCCTCGGAGGTGTCGAAGGTTATGGCTGATCCCATCGCTGGCTTTCCATGCTCGAGTGGTAGCTCCACGAGTTCACATGGAGAGGTCGACGGGGACAGTCGGTCGGCGATAAGGTCGGTAGAGGGTGCTTCGGGGCAGGAGGTACGAACTGAATCTGCATCGGAAGATTCTTTTGTGCCTCCGGCTGGAGTGAGCATAACCTACCCTCGGATCACGAGGAGCTCCGCGCTACCTACCGTGCCTCCAAGGCTGTTGATGTAGAAGCTAAGAGCTCCGAGGCTAGGGCTGTGAATGTTGCACAAGTCTTGGAGGTGTTACGGACCAAGACGGCCCCTGCCTCCGCTGGTAATGTGGATTTGCGTTTTTGCAACATTTCTTGGCATTGGTTCATACATGTCTTGGATTAATATGTTTTGTTTTTGTCTTTACAAAAGCTAGCGAGCCGCCGTTGGTGAGCCGGGACTGGTTCCCCTCAAGTTCTTGCCAAGGTACTCACGAGTAAGTTATCTCCGCGTGGTTTATGTGTTCGGTTCCTTGTTTTTTGATTTTTGTGGTTTTCTAATTCCTCCGATTAGGTACGATGTATAAATACTTTTCGGAGGGCGATTTGCGGGAAGTGTTGGACAAGGCGTGGATCAAAGCCTTTTCGGTAGGTCTTCTGTGTTGTCCTCTGTTTGGCTTTGCATGGTGTCGGATGTCTAATTCCCTATTTACGAGATGATTGCTAGTTTGGAGTGTGTTCGCACTCGGGTTCATCGAGCTTGCGCCCGTGACGGGCTTCCGAAAGAGTTGGAGGCCAAAGCCTTTTCTTGGCGGACGGAAAGGAGGTCTCCAACAAGTTCTTTGGAGGAGCGCGGAGCTGCATTTGAAGGACGCCGGAGTCGCCGGCGCGTGCGCAAGACGAGCTGATCGCTCGCGCGGAGAGGGCGGCGAGAAAGCCCTTCGTGATGTTGAAGCGGCTCGAGGAGGCTAACTCTAGCCTTACCTCGTCGCGGGGCTCGGGTGGCGAGAGGCGAGGCGGCATGGATGGGCTCTCGCGTCTTGTACCTCCGCGGTCGCCAGGCGCGGAGGCTCTTACATCTTTGGAGCGGTGGTGACGCCCTTTCCGTGGACGGCGGCAGCCCTGGTGTCTTTGTCGTGGATGTCTAGGAACTTCAACAAGTTGCCCCGGGTTCTTTGCGGGGTATTTCCGATTTCGGTGCTTTCGGGCTGCCGCGACAAATGTTGTTTGCATCCTTGCCACCGAGGGCGAAGAAGAAGTTTCTAGGCTCAGCGTGAAGGAGAGTCATCATCCTTCGAGCCTGGTGGAGCTTGGAAGCGGCGCCATGAAGTTCCTGGGCTCCTTTATGAAGAAGTTTTGGACTATCCATGGGCGCGCGGAGGCTGCCTCTCTTGCTCGTTCTCTTCTTCCGGTTAGTTCTTTGATTTTAACCGTCCTTACCTACCGTGTTTTTTGAGTTTTTTGTTTTTTGGTTAGCGTTGTTTATAATGCTTTATGACTTGTACGTACCGGTCCTCGACGGATGTTGCTGCACCTCATGCGGTTTCGGAGGATGGAGCTCTGGCGAATCGAACGGGTTGAGGTTGCTAGCGATGTGCCAAGGGATGCGCCTCCGCCATCATCGCCGGTGCGAAAACCGCCGCCGCACGCCGATGATGAAGATGCGAGGTGTAAAGAGCTTAGAAGTTTTTACTTTCTTTGGTTGTTGGGCTTTTCGGCGAAAAACGCTTCCGCTTGTAAAGACTTAATGAAATATTATTGAATGGAAGTCTAATGTTATGTTTCAATCGGTGGTTTCTGCGCGTTCCCCATGAGGTGCCCGCGCAGGATGTTGACCCCTTGTGTTTTTATCGTAATGGCGTTGATGTTGACGGAGGTCGTGGTTGTTTTGGAAGGATACCTTCACCAACCCTAGGGTAGATGATATGTATGAGGATGTTTTGTTTGACTGGGTGATGTGCGAATGGCGTTTACTAATTCTCAGCCTCGGAGGGGCCTCCACCCGAATCTTTGTAGATTTTATTTTTGTTAACCCGAGTCTTGTAACCGAAGCAGCCTCCATTAATAAAGCGGAGCTTTTGTATTGTATTGGAATCATTGTCTTGTTTGCATTATTTTTCTACATTTGTCGCCGAGTTTTGCTTGTACCCCCACTTGTGGATTTGACGGGAGGGTAGTCACTTATTTGCGGCGCCGCCGTCCCCTTCCGCTCACGAGGTACTTGCATGGAGCAGGTGTTTTTATCTTGAATTGGACCTCCGCTACACGTGTGGGAAGCACTTTCGTTGCTCCGCTTCACGGGTCTTCGGAAGGATCTCGCATTTGGTTGCTTTGCATCGCTTTTTAGCTCCGGGGGATGTTACAAATTCTTCACGCTGGTCTCCCCCCCCGAATTTATCCGAGTGCGAGGATCTTTACAATTTCTTCTGCGCAGCCTTCTTCATATTGGTAGCTAAGCGGGCGGAGGTTAACGTCCGCACTCATGTTCAGCTTCTAGTTTTGCTCGTGTATGCCTTGTGTTTGTATGAAGAAATACCGTATAGATGGCGGGGGTGTCAAGGCTTGTTTTATAGGGCTGGGGTGATTAAGGGGACTTCTTGACATTGTCCTTTGGTAGGTGTGTTAGGTGGGTTGGGTTAGTATATAACCTACCCGTTTTCTCCCCCCCTTGTTAACTCGAGCACTATGGGCCAGTCTAGTATTGGCTTGGTAGACATAATATGCATATCCAGGTTGTCTTCCTATTCGTTGGTCGAAGCTCGGACTAAAAAACAGCACGGAGCTATTAATTCTTGCCGATGAGCTTTGGTTGCTTAGGTGGTTTGCCCTTTGGGCCTAACCTCTGCTAGAGCATCTTTAGGTCTATTTTGCTTCCAACCGGCGGAGGTTTTCCACGATGAAGAAGTCCTATGGCGGTCTCGCGATCAGGCGAGAGGACGCGTCGACGGGGGCGAAGGCTCCATTGTGAGTCTTGGCGTGAAGTTGTTTGCCCTACACGGTGGTGTTGATCACTTCCTCTCGTTTTCTGTGGTTCATTGCTACCATTGTACCATCTTCTCGCGAAGATGTTTATAACTTTCGATAGCACAATGTCAAGCACTTGAGTAAATTTTGAATGCAATAATAAAGCAAGAGTTTTTTCGAATGCATAGAAAATTTTGTAAATGGCCTCCTTGATGCCTTTGCTTTGTGGAGGTTATGCCGATGCCCAAATGGACGTGTCCTTTTTCAGCTTTTTTTGTTTTTGACACAATGCCGTTGTGCCACCTCGATGCCTACGCTTTGGGTAGGACTTTTTTCGAGGGTTTTGCGGACCGTTTTGTTGGTCTCTAGAGGTCGTTTTTAGGATGGAACCTCCGCGCGTTCTATCCGTAAAAATGTCCTCTCAAAGCGTTTTTGCTACCTTTTGTCGAATGCGTGATCTGCGTTGCTAGTCACTTTCGACATGATTTTCTTTGCATTTTGGGGAAGTTTCCTCTTTATATTTCGAGGATTTTACATTAGCCTTGCCTCATTAAAAACCTCACCTCCGCTAGGAGTTCCCAGAGGAGGAAAAGAGTGCAAGTCTATTGGGATTGCTGTAAAAAAAATCTAATGCTACTTGCGAGAAAAAGATAAGATAGTGGCTGACCTCCGCTTATATTTTGCGGGGGTATAGCCTTACATGTAGTACTTGCGTAGGTTGTCCACATTCCAAGTGTGGTCGGAGGTGTTGCCTTGCTCATCCATCAGACGGAAAGCTCCTGCCTTGTCGTTGCTCTTGCGATGAATGGACCATCCCATTTTGCTTGCAACTTCCCTATAGTTGAAGCATTTGGTTTTCTCTTGAGTACGAGGTCTCCATCTTGGATGTACTTCTTGCGGACCTTGCTGTCCCTCCATTTTTTGGTCTCCGCTTGGTACTTTTGTATGTTTTCCACAACTTCTAGCCTTGTTTGTTCTAGCGTTTCTTTTGCATATTCCTCATCTTCAGCCATCTTGTGCCTCATAACGCGCAGGCTTTCATGTTTTAGTTCCTCTGGGAGCATTGCTTCTTCTCCATACATGAGCTTGAATGGGGTGAAGCCGGTGGCTCGCGAAGATGTTGTATTGTGAGACCAGATCACCTTGGGTAGTTCGATGCGCCCATTTGCCCTTTCGGAGGTTGAATAGGGTCTTTGAGATCGCGGAGAATATTATTCCATTTGCTCTTTCCTTTGCCCCGTTTGACTCTAGGTGGTAGACCGATCGCGAAGGCTATTTTTGTTCCCATTTGGGAGCAGTCCCCGAACTTGTCCGAGTCGAAATTGTTTACCGTTGTCCATTTGTTACGTTCTTGGTACTCCAAATCTGCAAATTATGTTTTGCCAATAGAACTTGGTGATGGATTCGGAGGTTATTTTTGCCACGGGCTTAAGCCTCTATCCATCTAGTGAAGTATTCGACCGCTACAACCTAGCAATTTGTTTCCTCCTTGTCTTGTTGGTAGCGGACCAACGATGTCAATTCCCCATCTCTGTAGTGGCCAAGTCGGAGGTATCACCGTGTTTTCGCTGAAGGGTTTTTCTCGGTGGGGTGCGAAATTTTGACAAGCTTTGCACGTCTTGACGATTTGCCGAAAGCGTCCTTTATGTGCGTGGGCGTGAAAATCCTTGGCGGATGGCTTTCGCCGATAGTGCTCTTGGTCCCGATGTGGGATCCGCAGATACCGGCATGTATTTCCTTGAGTAGCTCTATACCTTCGCTTTGTGGGATGCACTTGAGCATTGGCTAGACCAGCCCCCTTTTAAAGAGCCGGCCGTCGATGAGCGTATAGCTTCTTGCTCGTCGCGTCTGTTACGGTGGCTTCCGCGTCATTTTTACGGGTAGGTTACGTTATTGAGGTTGTCGAGTATTGCTTGCCTCCAGTCTTCACCTTCCACCAACATGACGGTCTTGAATGCTATTTTCAGTATTTCTGTTGCTGGTTTGTACACCACATTGTAAATGGTGTTCTAGGGCATGCGGAGGTTATTTGCTGCCGCTTTAGCTAGAGCGTCTGCCTCGCTGTTTTGTTATCGTGGGATGAACTTTACGGTGAACCCCTGGAATCTTCGTTCCATTGCCCTGACCACCGCGAGGTAGTTTACAAGTTCCGGCTCTCTGGCCATACATTCTTTTTCCACTTGTCCTGCTACTAGCATTGAGTCGCTAGTAGCATTGAGTCCTTGTATGAGTCCCTCGTATTCTGCTGTATTGTTTGTCTGGGAGCATTCTAGCCGAGTGGCTAAGTATGATTTGACGCCTAATGGTAACATGACCACCGCGGAGGCCCCAGCTCCATGCCTACCCCATGCTCCATCTGTATAGACTGTCCATAGCTCTGATTGTTCATTTTGCTCTTTCTGCTTGTGTGGTGTCCATTCTGCTACAAAATCGGCTAGTACTTGGGATCTTATTGCGGACCTGTGCACAAATGTTATTTCAAGCTGAGATAGCTCCGCTGCCCATTTATTGATTCTTCCCGAGGTTTCCTTGTTCCTTAGGACCTCCGCTAGCGGTTGTGAAGTGGGCACTATTACTTTGTATGAGTGGAAATAGTGCTTGAGTTTCCTGGATGCTATCACGAGGGCGTATGCTATTTTCTCTACTTCTGTGTAGTTAGTCTTTGCTCTTGTGAGTGCCTTCGATACATAGTATATTGGGAGTTGAATGAGGCGGTCATTTTCATTTTCTCTTGGACAACCATCTTGCGCCGGCAGTAGTAGTCGATGTTCTGCGATGTATAGGAGTATGGGTTTCTCTTAGCTCGGAACCTTTATTCTCGTTAGCTGCTCTTGCAGGTATTCTTTGAGTTTTGCGAAGGCCTCCGCCTGCTCTTCCCCCCATTTGATGCTTCCTCCTCCCCTCAGGGCTTGGAAGAATGGGAGGCTTTTCTGTTGAGGGCTGCTATTCTCCCTATTAACTTTTGTACTTCTTTCTTTGTTTTAGGCTCCGCCATGTCTCCGATTGCCTTTGTTTTTTTTTGGATTGGCCCTGACCCCTTCGGGTGACAATATATCCGAGGACCTTCGCCTTGGTGGTGACTCAAGACATACTTCTCAGGGTTTAGCTTGAGGCCCGACTTCTTTAGGTTCACGAAGGTTTCTTGTAGATCGGAGATGTGGTCCTGTTCTCTTTTGCTCATAACTATGAGATCATCGACATACGCAATCATGTTTTTTACGTAGTTGCCCGTTAAGACTTTGCATGTCATTCTCGCGAAGGTTGCACCTGCGTTCTTCAAGCCGTGCAGTCCGACGAAAGCAATATGTCCCGAATGGTGTTGTGAAGGTGGTCTTTTCTTCATCTTCCTTTCTAAGCCATATCCGGTGATACCCCGAATAACAGTCTAGTAGTGAGAACCTCCGACACCCCGCTGCTTTGTCCACAGATATGTCTATTCTTGGTAGGGGGTAATTGTCCTTTTTAGTTGCTTCGTTGAGATCTGTAAAGTCTATGCACATTCTCATTTTGCCGGATGTCTTTTTTGGAACCAGGACAACGTTTGCCAACCAGTCGGTGTATTTGACTTCTCTTATTACTTTGGCATCAAGCAGTCTCTGGACCTCCACTTGAGCTACTGATATTCTGTCTTCTGACATTTTCCTCTGTCGCTGCTTCTTTGGCCTCATTTTTGGGTTGATATCTAGGACATGTTCGATGGTGTCTCTATCAACCCCGCGGAGGTCCGCTGCTGACTAGGCAAAGATTTCCTTGTTTTTGATATGAGGAGCTCCGCTAGCTCTTTCTCTTCTTCCAGGGGTAGGTCTGCGCTTATTGTTACTGTATGGTCTGGGTCATCATCTATTCTTATCTTCTTGGTTTTTTCTTGGCCCTTGGCGCTTGTTTGCTCTTTTTTCATGTCTGGTGGTTCTGGGTCTTCGCTCTCTGCTTGTACCGAGTTGACATTTCTATGGGCGCGGTATATGGCCTTTTCTATGTTTCTTGCTTCTTTCTGGCTCCCGTATACTGTTATGATCCCATGGAGCGCTGGCATTTTGATACACAGGTAACCCATGTGTATTGCGGCGTTGAACTTGTTTGTGAATCCTCTGCCGAAGATTGCATTGTACGGGGAGTAGACATCAACGATGTCGAAGGTTATGTATTCTGTTCTGGCACTTTTTTCGTCCGCGAAGGACACTGGCAAGACTATTTTGCCCAACGCCTGCACTTGTCTTCCGCCAAATCCTATGAGCGGTGAGTCTGATGGCTGTAGCTGGTTTCTGTTGAAATTCATCTTGTCGAAGGCATTGGCGAAGATTATATCCGCGGAGCTTCCTGTATCCACAAGCACTCTTTTCATTTCCCATGTTGCTACATTTGTTTCTATCACCATGGCGTCAACGTGTGGGTAGCTTTCCAGTTTAAGATCTGCTTCTAAGAAGGTTATGGGAGTTTTCGACCATTCCCCGAAGCTGACTGAAGGCTGAACCGCTACATTGTTGACAAGGCGGAGGTGACCTCTTTTCTATTTTTTTGTTTCATACTCTATTGATGAACCCCCCGTGATTGGCATTATGGTTGGAAGGTAATGGGGCGTGGGGGTTATATTGGTTTTCTAGATTTGGCTCATTTTTCATGGGAGCGCTGGGTGGGGGTCCTTGCGGAGGTGGTGGCAAATTTTGGTTTGAGATCTGGTTAACAGGCTGTCTATTCGTGTGCTGAGGCGGTGCTGTCTCAACATACGTTAGATGCTGCCTCGGGTTTGAGTAAGACATGCTCGACTCCGAGGAGTAGTTCTGGGCTGGTGGTGGAGGTGGCGAAGGTCTCCATGCTGGAAGGAAGTTGGGGTAGTAAGCGTTTGCCAGAGTTGATGGATGTACTTGGTTGGATGTTAGGGAAGGGTAGATCGGGCAATATTGTTGGTGCCGGCCCCCGGGTTTGCGGAGGCTCGGAGCGCGTATGTGTAGGCATTGTTGACTTCCCTCGTCGGCTGCGGAGGTTGGTTCGTAGTTGGATGATTTGCTAGTCCCTTGAGTGCCTTGTCTCTTTCTTGTTGGATGACTGGGCAATCTCTGGTATAGTGGCCTTTTTCTTCGCCATGTAATGTCTTGAGGTTGTTTTCTTGACCCCCCTGTTCCAATTTTTAGGGGCCCCCTTTCCCCGGTATGGCTTCGGCCGTCGGGTGGCCTCGTTCCCCGATTGTTGCGCTTTGTTGGTTGGGCTCCACTACCCGATTCATTGTTAGCACTTGCGCCCTTGACCCCTCGCTTTAGGTTGTTGCCGCGGAGGTTCTAGTTGTAGGTTCCTTTTGTTGCCCTTGGCTTGCCGCTTATCCATGTTTTGTTCATCTAGCCTCTTTCGGTAATCTTCATCCGAGCGGATCCAGATTTCAAACTTCCACGAGCTCCTGCATTGTCTTTGGCTTCTTTCGCGCCGCCCTCCGGCGAATGGTCCCAAAGCGAGCCCCTCGATGGCAGCATCTATTGCCACTTGATCGGGGGCGTCGGGGGCCTTCACTTTGAGTTGTAGGAATCTCTAGAAGTAGTCTTTCAATGGCTCGTTGTAGCCTTGCTTGCATTGGAATAGGTCCATGGAGGTGAGTGATTGTACAACCAGTCCTTTGAAGTTTCCAAAGATCTTGTCGCGGAGGTTTTCCCAAGAGTATATGGTTCTGGGTTTCAGCATTGAGTACCAAGCCAAAGCATCTCCTTCTCGGGCTATTATGAAAGCCTTTGCTTGTACTTGTGTCGTTGCCACCGGCGGAGGCTACTGCTGCCTCGAACTCATTATGAACTGATGCGGGTCCGTCTTCCCCGTTAAATTTCGGGCCGGGTGGGCTTGTATCCGGGTCGGCCATGGTGTCCGCTGTATTCCTTCCGATAGTGGAGATTTTGGATCGAACAACCTTCGGTCCTGTGGGACATCTTGAGCGACCAGGCGGGTTGGCAAGCTTCAGTCAATGTTTATCGGCGAGTGACTTGATATAGGGATGGATGGGATGATCGGGGGGCGGTTGAGTCGACGGAGGCTGAGTGGCCGAACTGCATGCTTTGAATCTCCGCTGAGAAGCGCTATTTGCTGCCTTATCTCGGCCGCTTGTGCTGATGCCTCATTGCGATTTGAGGACCTCCGCATAGGCCGCGGCGCTTTGTCTCTTTCCCGCTGCAACCCGCGAAGGGGCCTCGCAACCGGTGCAACTCCTGGCGTTTGGGCGGGTACTCCTCCTCCGGCTCAGCTGTCTCTTCGCCTCCACCGCCGTTTCCTCCCCCCTCATCTCATCGTCAAGCGGAGGGTCCTCCCCCCGTCGCGTAGGGTACTCCTCGTGCTACGCTTGGGTCGGGTACTCTTTGAGGTGGTGCCTTAGTACTCGCGGTAGTCTTCTTTCTCTTTTGTGGAGCCATGGTTTTTTCTGCCTCGGCCCCACGGTGGGGCGCCAATGTTGAGCTTGGGGTTCTCAACACGGTGTGACACCTCCGCTCAGGCGATGCCCTGAGGGAGTATGATTAAGGGATAAGAGCTAAGGGTGGGTCAGATCACAATAACTCTCCATAAATGGAATTCATCCACCCCCCCTAGATGGGGAGGATTCCTCCCTATTTATAGTTTTACATTGCTAGGGGATACAAGATTACACTTTTGCCCTCCAATATTCTCGGCATATTCCCCCATTCTAAAAACACGACGGGCTCTTCCCGAGTTTACATTCCGCACCGCCTCTTCTTTGTCGGGCCCATCTTGGCGACTTCGGACCACAAGCAGAAGACCCTCGCGAGCCTTCCCTTGCAACCGCTAGTGTCCGCCTCCGCTTAGGGTCCTCGGGCTCGAGGAGGGCATGCGGGAGGCGTCGATCTCGCGCGAACACCACACGGTCGGAAAAACTCGCCCCCCTGGAGGGTCGCCTAGAGAGACGACAGCCGCCGCTTGCTCTAGTGGCGAAGCTCGCATCTTTCCCTTTCCTGAAAAAGAGACACAGTCATCATAAACTTAATTCATCAGTCCAGGACCTCCGCACAGGCAATCTCGCTACCGCTACCACCTCCGCTGGACCGCCGGGATCCGTCCCCAACAAATGACATGAACCAGCAAATACTAGATGAACCAGCAAAGAAGAATTGGGCCTCCTGATGATCTACAGTGTGCCTCTCTACCAGATCATCATTTCGCAGGGAAGGCCGCCCGAGCCGGCCTAGCTAGGATAACAAGTTCTTGCGTCTTGGGGCCCAATTGGTTGAGGGTCAACAACAAATGATTGTCGCATATGTGCTCATGGTGACACATAGATGCGTCGATTATTCATATATAAAATACAAACAATATATAGGAGACTGCAGATGATTCAGTTACATAGAGGACCTGCGACGACGTTCTCAGAAGCTTCCATGTAGTACGTATAGTGACGAGCAGCACAATGTGTTATATGTATGTGCCTGCGATCGATATATAGATGGATCGATATATACTAGGAGCGAGACTGAAGATGACTCAGTCACGTATCTACTGGACCTGGGACATCAGAAGCTTAGTGACGACCGGTTGCAGGTGCAGCAGCCCCAGGAAGCTTGGGAACAAGCATGAGCTTCTCCTTTCGATGCAGCGTCAGTCCAAACACCTCTGTCATGTCAACACCCTTCTCCTCCATGCCCATGGGCAGCTGCCAGTCAAAGCAGTACATGAGGTTTGCTAACATGATCTCAACCATGGCCATCCCAAAGTTGAGGCCAGCGCACATCCTTCGTCCAGCTCCAAATGGCAGGAACTGGAAGTGGCTCCCTTTGAAGTCGACGCCCACAGCGTTTCCACCGTCCATGAACCTCTCCGGCCTGAACTCCTCCGGGTTCTCCCATAACTTTGGATCTCTGCCGAGAGCCCACGCGTTGATCATGACCCGAGTACCGGAGGGGATGTAGTAGCCATCGACGACGCAGTCCGCCATGGATTGGTGAGGGAGGAGGAGCCGGGGCAGGCGGGTGCAACCTCAGTGTCTCCTTCACCACGGCTTTCAGGTAGGGCATCCTGGCTAGGTCCTCTTCCTCCACCGTTTCCTGTGCCTCTGGTGTGTGCTTACGGACTTCACCTTGTAGCTTGGCCATGTGCTGTGGGTTGCGCATCAGCTCAGCCATGGCGAGCTCCAGGACCAATGATGACGGGTCTGTGCCCGCAGCAAACATGTCCTATATAAATCAAAGGAAACAAAAGTAAATAAATTGGGCATATATATTGGGTGGCGGGCTGCGTTAGTCACTCACCATGAGGATGGCCTTGACACGATTTCTAGTCATACCGTACTCTTTCTGGGCCGAGAGCAACACATCAGTGAAGTCACCTCCTTCATGGCGATGCATAGAGTCTCTTCTCTCGTGGTCGCTCAGTATGGTTTCAAGCAACTCATCCCATCTCTTGTGATTCTGCTGGGCCCTGTTGGGAAGAAACCTCCTACTAAGGAAAACCTAACGACCTCGCCAGCCCAGGGAAGTAGTTTTCTAGGTTCAACCCTCCTAACAAAGCAATGCTGTCCTCCACCAGCTCCCGGAAGAGCTTGTTCCGGCCTTCTGCCCTGTAGAACTTGCCCGACACGGCACGAGTCACGATATCGTTGGCGAACGTATTCATCATCATGCCCATGTCCACGGCCACGCCTGCGGTCGCTGCCTCCTTATCTTGTCGATCACCAGGCTCACCTATGCATATATATTCAAATATGCATGCATGGACGATTTGTTTATGTATGTGTTGCTTGCATATGTACATATATGTAGTAGTCACTTACCTCTTCTTTGCGGCCACGGTAGTATGATTGCACCTTCTTGACGGTGAAGAGGTGGGTGGTGACGAGCTTCCTGTTCTGCCGCCAATGCTCGCTGTAGGGGGCGAAGCCGATGTCACACGACCCGTACAAGATGTCATCGGCAATGGTGGATGCGGGCCGTGACGCGAAAACGTGGTCATTCATGCGCATGACCGCCTCCGCAGCCCGCGGGGACGAGCAAATGAGGGTGGGGACAGAGCCAAGGCGGAGGAGCATCAGGCCGTTGAGGCTGCCATGCTTGGCGGCGAGGTCACGGAGGGATACATTCGGGAGCTCACCGATGAGGTGCAGGTGGCCAATGATAGGCAGCCCCGGAGGCGACGGCGGGAGCTGCACCTTGTTGTTGCCGTCGTCGTTGCAGCAGCTGCTGCCATGCCGGCGGGTTGACCGCTGGGAAGCGTAGTGCAGCAGGAGCAGGAGTGGAACGACGAGCAACAGTAGCCATTGTGCTACAGGTACAGATGTGGTCAGTTTATGGTATGCCAGCTGCAGCGGAATCATGGTTGCTTGTGGCCTGGCTCGATCAGTTTGGGTGTGTGCGTGTTTTCTGCCTTCCTGCTATGAAAGATGGCTGCCCTGCCTTTGGCTGCTATATATATATAGAACGTACGTTTTGCTACAGTCTGTACATTATAATATTTGTGTTCTGCGTTAGTAAACAAGAAGTGGTATGCGTTGCATAGTTGAACAAGAAAAGGTGGGAACACACATAAGAGCTAGCATCTCCAGCAGGTACCTCAACAGGGATCATATTCAACTTTGTTGTGCTAGATTAAACAAATAATTCAATAGGGTCCCCTGCATATATATCAAGTCTCTACTGTATCAAGACCCCAAATTTTTCCTCTTAACCCATATCCTACGAGTTTGTACATTATAATATGTTTGTCCGTTTTCCATACATGTGTTGGAAGTCTCACCGGCCCAGAACTGTGAAATGGACAGATATGGTATTGCTCCTAGTTGATACATATGAGGTATAAATTTCATATCTCTTTTTACTTTTGTGCCTCTGTACAGAACATATTGTCAAACACATGGAAAGAAAAAGATCAGTTCAATTAGTACATGTAAGAGTCAGTTATGCAATAGACACGACCAGCAATTGCAGAGACTTGTCAAGTGATCATGACGCATACACGGCGACTTATTAGTCAAAAAGGTCTTGCCGATTAATTGACTGATAATGTATATATATAGTATATGGGTCGTGCACTCCAAACTACATGTGCCTCGTACTTCTTTTGTTCAAATTACAAGAATATTATTAGTATGATGACTGCATAAGTATGACAGGGATATAATAATAACAAAAAAGCTGAGCATGATGCGTGAGTGGATTCTGACTCTTGACTCACTCATCATCAGATAATTAGAGAACATTACCAAAATAGTGTTCTTAAACCGTAGTCATCACTATGTAGTTTAGAATCAACAATAGCAGCGAATATATATGTATTTGTATGGTGTTTGGAAGTCGTAGGCAGTAGCACATGTTTTTGAACTTTCTCAGTCTTCCGTCAAGCTTGGGCACTTGACCAATTCAATCAGAGAAAAGAAAAGGCAGCCAGCGAAGCAACTGCATGCCTGAGGCTAACGTATGAAACAGCATCAGGCCGGCAGCATGCAGCCATCATTTCAACATGTAGGCTCTCGGCAGCAGCATGGCAACCAACCCAATTTGTCCGGGAAAGCTTCATCTTTTTCATCCTTTTCCTCCAAATCTTGACCCAACATTCCAAATATATTTTCGTGACCATATTAATTCTAAAAATATTGCCCAAACATTGTTTCATGCTTTCAGGACAATTTTAGTTGTTAACGTATCACTAGTACCGATTTGATTTTGCGTGATGGCGGTTATTCTTTTCCGTGGCGGGCCCAAAGCTCACCCGCCATGGAAATTCCCGAGGCGGCGTGGCCGCCCGGCCGCCCGCCACGGGTGAAGGCATTTCACGTGGCGGGCATATTATGGCGTCCGCCACGTAAAAGGCCGAGCGAAAGATAAATACTGCACGGCCGCCCCTTGTCTTCTCCACGGATCTTCCTCTTCCAACTTGTGGGGGAGGTTTTGACCCAAAATTGACAAAATCTTTGAATTGGGACTTCGGGCTTGGATTTGGGGGGGCGGGGCGGGGGAGACACTAATTGGTCCGTAAAGGTCTCTATTCATCTCATTTTTGGTCTTTTTGCATCCCCTCTAGATCTAGATCTATGGAGGAGAGAGAAAAACTTATTTTCTCAGCTCTCATCCTCTCTTCCTCTATTTTTTTTCGCTTTGAGTACTATATAACGGCACTTAGCTTTCATGGAGAGCGGGGGGACAGGATGGAGAGGCGCCGAGCCGACTAGATGTATGGGATGAAGAGGATTGAGGACAAATACTATGATGAAGTGAGAAAGTTTGTTGCTCGGGCGAAGAGACACAATGAGATAAATCAACGGAAGCTGATTATATGTCCTTGCTCTCGCTGCAAGAATCTCAAAGCTGACACTGCACCAGGGTGCGATCTCACTTAATCACGCATGGTTTTTTCAAGGACTATTTGGTCCGACTTTTCACGGCGAAGAAGTTCCACCCATAGATCCACCAGCCGATCCAGTAGCAATAAATCCCCTGGCCGATCCAGTACCAAGATATCCACCAGCCGATCCAATTGCATCTGATATATTCGAAAGCACGGCTGACGTCGACGACGACGATGATGGTGGTGGAGGGGATGGTGAGCAGGAGACTCCTATGACGCCTTTGAGGATGTCCAAGTTTTAAAGATTTGGTGAACCGCCTCGATGAGGATGACATTTTGTTTGGTTGTCCGAGATGGCTGGAGAAATTTAAAATGATGAAGCAGGCAGCAATTGATCCGCTTTACAAAGACAGTTCCAAAGGGTTGCACGGCCTGAGTTTTAACCTTAATTTGTTGATGTTGAAGTCTCGTCATGGCTGGTCCGGCACTAGCTTCAATGAGCTCGTAAGTTACCTTGCTACCACTTATCCAACGCCTAACAAGGTTCCCGCTAATACGTATCGTGCTAGAAGTTGATCCGCAGAAATGGCGATGAAACTCAAAAAGTTTGATGCCCCGCCTAACCACTCGTATCCTATATCGGGCTATCGGTATGAGAATTTGACCCGCTTGTCCGCCTTTGTGGTGCGTCAATACAAGAGGAATGCCGATGTCGCGTGGCCGATGAGCTCAATGAGGAAGGAGGACGACCGAAAAACGAAGAAGGGGGCGAAGAAAACTAGTGCGGCAGCTAGAAGATCATGTCAACGCAGGACGCAGAAGAAGAAGGTTACACACAGAGGAAACATCCAAATTTGCCAATGTGGTACCTTCCTGTCACTAATCGCCTGTGGGGCTCGATGGGAACCCCGAGGATGCTAAGCACATGACCCGGCATGCATCTAGTGATCGCCTAAAGGATGACGGAAGCTAAGACACCCTTCGGATGCTAAGCAGTGGCAAGAATTCGACGCCGCCTACCCCTAACTTTGTGACCATCACTCGATTACCCTTCGTGCCATCATCTTTGTGACCATCACCGATTACCCCAGTCGGTTTTCATTATTGGGGCAGATTAAAGGGAAGACCGCATGTGTAGCTTGCATCGAAGAAACCTGCTCCACTTACCTGAAGGGATCCACCAAAACGGTGTACATGGAACATAGACGCTTCCTCCTCTGTAGTAAGCATAGGTACGTAGATGAAAAAATGAATATATACTTCGACAACAAGGGCGAGTCGAAACCTCGGCCGACACTTGACTAGTTATGGTTCGAAGGTGTTTGACATGGTGAAGGACTTGGAGTGCGAGTTTGGAAATAATAAGAAGAAGAAAGATGAGGAAGACGGCACCTCCAAGACAATAAAGAGAAAGCCGGATAAAATGGAGGAAGAAGCACCTCCTGCCGTTCCTTTCGAGAAGAAGTCAATTTTTCTTCAAGTATCTAAAGTATTGGAAGATACTGCATACACCCCATGCAATCGACTCTATGCACCTTGAGAAAAATGACTTCAAAGCACGATCGGATTTGTTTCATGATATTTCCTCGGGACTCGAGTCGTGATCTTTGACTCACTAAGGGGCACAAACCCAAGACGACTCTGATACATTTTGAACAAGTCTTGAAATTGTAAGTGATGAACTACTTAATTACTCAATTACTAGAATCGAATATCGGCATTGACAATATAGTGCATTTCATACAGCTCTTACAAGGAGTACTTGAAGGATCCGGACAGCTAGGATCGAAGATCCAAGAAGGGTAAGGAGAGCAACAAAAATAAACTGAAAATCGGGCGAGATTTCCTGGTACATATATGAAACCTAATTTTTCTTAGTGCGACTTCCTATTGCTTCTATATTACTACTAACATTGGTTTATTGTGTGCGGTGCATCAAACAACCATTTGGATCAAACTTGTGTGGTTTCTTTGTCCGGTGAGTACCTCGGGGCTTACAAAGGTACTCCACCCGAACACCGACAACTCTCAAGGAAGGACAGAAGAGCTGGTACGAGGTGGTACAAAAAAGGAACCGATGAGATGAGGTTCAGGTGACAAAGAAGAGACATATGTAAGTTTGTTCTAGACCAAGTAGTGCATTGTCACGCCCCACTTTTAATGGGACCTTAATCTCGTATTGGCGCCGAGGATCATGCTACCAATACGTTTACCGAGTCACAAGAAATGGAAATCAGTTATAGATGAACTATTCCGAGCATACAATGACATAGGATAGAAGATCTTACAGCGGTGATGAAGACACCACTATGGATTATATTGATCAGAGTAGCCAACTATGAAGCAGTGGTTTATCCGTGACGGGTCTATTAAGGTGCTAGACCGTCTGGGCACAACTCCATGTTCCACAGGCAACTTGAGCGTGGATGGACATCCTGGGCTTCTACGTCTTTCTTCTAAGCAACGTCTTGCAAACTCCTACGTCGTTGGTCTCCCCGCTTCGACAAATGACCTTACCAGCCGGATATGCCGATATCTGTAAAAACAGAGGGGTGAGTACAAATGTACTCAGCAAGTCCAAACCAAGGGTGGTTTGGTATATTAAGGGTTTGGGCCCTAGCAGAGTCTCAAAAACTGCTCTCGCTAGTTCCCGGGGTTATCTCATGTCATCACCTTCACATCATCACAAAGGGTTAATTATATCTAATCATAGATGTTCCGGCCTAGCATTCGCCCATTCCAAGGACGTGGCTATTCGAATAGATTCAAGTAAACTCTGCAGAGGTTGTACAAATTTCCCCACACGATGGACACATCCTCTTCCATGATCGATTGGTCTCCATTGAGGTCCAACGAGATCCGTACCCGCTTGGGTGCTACCCTAGGTATATTGGTATAATCTTCACCACGACTACCCTAGATAGATTAGCCATGTAATTAGAACTAGATTAGATCTAACTTAGATCTAATCAGGGAGTAAAGGAGAGAGGAGCTATGCTCCCTGCTCGAGATGATGTCTTCGAGTATGGTATGTCTTTGTATCTTCTCTACAAGACTTAAGATTCATATATTTATCTTCTCTATTTACTTCCATGTATTTCATATATGGTTAGTATAGTTGTTATGCTATTGCATGGGATCTCCGCTCGTATTGAGGGCTCTAGTTATGCTAGGTAGCTAGAGTAGTAATCGATAGTGTAGACTTGGTGTCTAGGCTATAGGTTACCCGAGGTTGCGCCAATCCCACGGATAGTTGTGGTAGCCCTGGGGGTGACAAAATTAAGGCCTTTGTAGTCCACCACGTTCGGATTGGTGTTTTCGTAGAGCTTTTTGGCAGCCTTCTCCCAACTACCTTCTTCCCAGTCTTCTTCGAGAGTTGGGGACGGATCTGGCCGCTCCAAAGTGCATTAGTATAATTGCTATCGTTAGAACCTAAGTAATAGAGAAGTATTCAGGAACCTTGATCTCTCCCTTTGACCTCTTGATTAGTTTAGTAATTCTTTGATAACTTAAGTAGCTTATTATTTTATGCTTATTTATCCTTTAACATTTACCCCCTCACTATAGTCTAGTGGTTTGCTAAGTCAAGGATACATCATTGTGACTTATTAGATTCTTTAGCCAAAGCTTCTCTGTGGATACGATACTCTAGAATACTCATCCTAGGGAAAAGCTACAATGGTAGGTGTTACGTAAACTTGCGAGAATCCTTCATATTCTTTTAGCACTTAACAAATGCCAACAAGCTTTTTTGGCGCCGTTCTTAGGGAAGCAATTGGCCTAAAGATTCTAATGATGATCATGATGTTTGCTAATTTAGTATATCACTAGCTTTAGTAGGATTACCCTTGTTACTGTTGAGTTGTGGAATAGACAGGGACAAAAGATGTCGTTGCGATCTTCCGACAAGATTCCACAAGAAAAGAAAAAAACAAAAAGATTGAAGAACCCGGGGTGCCTGATCATTCAAGATTCATCACACATTGGAACCTTGTCATTTCAAAGGTATGTATTCATATTTATATTATTCTAACCATGTATAGATTGAAGAAGAAGTCGCAGATCACAAGAATTCAATGCACACATCTCAAGTGACGTACATAGAAGCTGCACATCATGGTAAGTATGATCAATAAAGGTGAGAAAGTCTTGCTCATGCACTATAAATTAATTGAGTAGTTATCATTCAATTTCTTGCATTGCATTGCATGTTTACTTGATCAACTCATGCATTCACTCCGCTTAGTTTATGTTTTATCATAGTAGATCCATTGCATGTTTAATTCCTTGCATACAGTCATGTCATTTGCATCTAAAAAGAAAGCAAAATAAAAATATATATAATAATAAAAATAATCCTCACCATGATCATGCTCTTTTATCTCTTTTTGATTAAATCTCTATAGTGCTTTGATGTTACCTTTGTTTGCTATAGTAAGCTTTGGTTTGGAAATACTTCATGAGTACTTCCAGAGGCTTTTAAATTAAGCGTGGTGCTTAGGTTAAACGGCCTTCCTTAATTGAATTAGACATGGAGTCTAGTTTAGTTATTGAACTAAGAATTGCTTGTGTAGACATTGGATATTTTGTGTTGACTAACCCATGCGAGAGAACTATCAAATCCAATTTGGGTAAGTTAAGAGATGAACTCGGATCGGAGATGAAGCAAGGCATCCGATGAACTCCAACCTTGTGCAAAAGACACGACTCATGGAAGAATTGTAAGTATCAAATATCATTCACTCTATCTTTTGCTACAGGTTACCTTTTGCCTTGATCCACGTGCTAGAGTGTAGCCACAAACAAAATGAGTTATAAGACTTGATAAATAAAATGCATTGCTAAGAGTAATCAAAGAACCACCTTTTCCATTAGCATAGATGAGATCTTATGAACTTTGGACAACAACCCCTGTTTCAACCATGTTGTATATTCCCTCGGGTATGTGTCCACTAATATTTTGCAGGAAAGAATCTGTGCTATGTCTATTCAATGAAGAAGAGTGTCATACAACACGATCTAGAAAAGATATCACTCGAAAGAAGTGGATGGACAAAGCTACAGGCCATAAGAACATCAAAGACAGGTAAGTGAATATAACTCACATATTTATATACAACTTTTGTCTTATGTTCTAAGAGAAAAAAAAAAAATAATATATATATCCGAGCACATGATGGCTCATGGTAAAAAGTAACATGTTCCTAGGACAAGTTCCCTTCGGGTATTCTTTGTCACTAACCTTGCGTAAAACAAAAGGATGAACAACGTCTAAGGACATGGTGATTGCAACACACGATTAGGGACGGTTCGGCATTCACACTTAAAGTGTCGAGTGACAGGAAAGCTCAAGCATGGGGGAGGAAGGTCGACTCTTCTAATGATCATCCGACATTACTCTTCCTCTACTCAAGCTCCCATCACTCGACATGCTTTGGTTTTGCAATCCCTTTACTCACAATTACTTTATCTCTCTAAAGTTTGAATGGATAATAAATGTTATGCATAAAAATCAAACTTAAGATATCATAAAATTTCCAACTAGAGAGAAAGTAATGGTGAGCATATAAAATATCCAATCAAAACTTCTTCCCCTCGATAAAAGCAACCTTAAGCTCCATGACAGTTTTTACCCTTGTTTACAATTACTTGTATTCCTTCGGGTATACATTTGTCAACTAATATTACAGGAATAAAATCATGAGAGGAGCAAAAAGGTCTAAGCACAATTTAAAGACAAGAAAGAAAGGACGATGCAATAAAGGAGACAAGTGAAGAACAGGATACACAAGAGGCCAAATAGGGAAAGCTTCAAGCGGATGGAAAGATCCACCATGAGGTGTTACGGTGCCGGCATGCTCTAACAATTAAGGTAACATCTTGAGGCAAGTTGTCAATAAATAAGCTTTCCCTCAACTAGCCAAACATGTTAGAGCAACACCCTTGCTTGATCCGTCTTCATTAGCTCAACATGTTTCCTTAGTTGTTCCTACCACCATTCTTTTGATCTTTTAGTCCTTATCTTGTAAGCCGAATGTTGCTTACCTTGTTTTGGAAGAACATAATCATAATCATGCCTTTGGTGTTTAGATAAGAAAATCCTTCCAAGAGTCAACGAGCTTGATTCGATCTGTCAAATGTTTTAATCACAAATAATCATGCTCAATCTTCCGATCTTGTCACCCAAGTTAGGTTTAAGCAAAGCATATAAGAATCAACTCTATCTTGTTTGTTGTGCCTATGGTTAGAGAAGAATGAATGAAGTTTTAGTTACTGTTGGTGTTTTCCCACCAGCGAGCCCATGCACTTGATCTCTACCATGACTTTGCAAGCGGGACACACTTTGAGCAAAAAGGTGGAGAAGCCTGTCAGTCTCTTCCAAAATTCAACAAGTGAATGTCTTACAAGCATGCACACTAAACAAGACGCTGCCTACGCTTCACTCCAACTCATAAGACCAGAAAGAACATGGGTGACGTCATCCTTCACCATCTCAAGGAGCACGACCACAAGATCGATAATACACTCAAGGAAACGACAAGGTAAGAAGTCTCGCTTCGGAGGACTTAAAACACGAATCCTCGCCGAAAAGGTAAGATCGGTAGTTATCCATATTTATTTCCTTGCATTGCATAATTATTTTCCTTTAGCATATTTACATTATAGCACTAGCCTTGCATTAGAAAAGAAAATAAATATTTGTTTGTTGCATATACTGATGAAAAACTCTAAGCCCCATGTGAGTAATTTTGTGGTGTGTAACAACTCACAAGGATATTTACTGTGGTGGCATAAAAATAAAATAAATATGCATGCATCATCATTCTTTATTTTGCATTGAAAATCCAAAAATATTAATCTTCTTTGAACTACTGTCTTAAAAGGAATAATCCTAATCTTTGGCAACAAGAGGCAACATGGCTAACCCCTAATGCTTAATCGAGTTCCACTAGCTTTGTTGTCTATTTGAGTTCAAGGGATCCCAAGGAAGAGAGACATGACACACATGGTGTCCAGCGTTAAAGAAGATCAATCGGCCCACCATCACTATCTACCTCTACTTCCAACCATCAAGAACATCGAAGACTATGTCAACATCCAAATTGGGGGAGTGCAACCCCCATGTATCCGAATAAGTATCTCTTTATCTTATTTACTACTAGCTAGATATGTTTGTTTTTTAGAAAGATATAAAAAGATGCATAACCAAGGAAACCAAATAAATAGAGTCTATATAGTCTTTATTAAAGAGTCTTAATTAGAGTGTGAGAATAAAATAAACTCAAGATAATCTCTAGCCTTGGAGATGATGAATAGTTGCTCCGTCGTAATTCCTTTCAAGTACCTACCTTTCAAGCTTAATTTCTTTTTCGAGCTTTTAAATGCAACCTGCTTTGACTTGAGATTTGTTTTGAACCTGAAACCTATGGGTAGCAAATGCTTGATCTAAAGTCTAGGTGATTGACGGATATGATATATGAGAGTCTGAGCTGCTATTTATCTTACTCCTAGTGATACTAGATTTCTAGAGATTTATCTTTTGAAAATTAAAGTGCACATGATAAGTTCCTGTGTGACAAGAGTGTTGAACCTCCTACCACAGCCATATATACATGCTCCCTAGATTAGGAAAACCCTTTGACATATATATAGGCTGCTTGCTTTGCATTGAGTTTGTTCAATCTTTGTCGACCCTTAGAAACTTGTCATGCTGATCATGCACACTCCACTCCACCACACTCTATTCCACTCCACTCTACCTCACTTGCATTTATGCTACTTCTACTCTAGAAGTACGCATCCACAAAGCATCCACCAAATATCCACCAAAAATGTTCTACTCCTATCCTAGGGGAGAGCAACCAAAAATATTTCCTATACCCATTCACTCACACATTGCTAGCCAATATCTTACAAAAGCTCCATTGTATTTATTTATCTCTCAAAAGTTATTACAAAAGAGATCCGGGTTATAGATTTAAAAAAAAAGAAAAAAAAAAAAAGAAGAAAAGGGAGATGAAAAATGGACAAAAGTACTACGGGCGAGTAGAGCCTACCTCCCTATGAAAAAGAAAGGGAGATGAAAAATGGACAAAAGTCCTACGGGCGAGTAGAGCCTACCTCCCTAAACAAAAGAGATGAAAAATGAACAAGTGTTCGAGGGCGAGTAGAGCCCACATCTCTAAAATAATAAAAGAGAGAGAAAAATGGACATAAGTCCGAGGGTGAGTAGGACCCACCTCTCTATAAAAGAAAAATAAAGAAAGAATAAGATACAACCCAGGTTCTCTATAAAGTTTCCAAATCCAAAAGAGAGAAGATTCCTCAAGGAGCAAAAGTAAGATTTCCCATCATCTATTCTATTCACTTCACTACATGCTTTACTACATTCCCTACCATCTATATTCTATCCACCATACACATGCATCACTTGATCAGTGTGACTTGTAACTTTGGATCCATTGCTTGAATTTACAATATATGCTTAGTAAGTAGATTTAATCTTCTCTCACCTATGAACTCCACATATAAGCCTTAGATATAGGGTGAGAGAAAAGAAGGCATAGTGTGCTACTGCCTTAACCAAAAATACTACATACTATGAGAGAAAGGCAACACTACCTTATTGCCTTAGAGAGGATCCATAAATACCACAAATGAGAGATTAGAGAGAGTCATACTAAGGAACTTTGAGTTTTATTTGAAAAATAGCAAAAACTCCAGAAGGACAGTTGAACAAAAGAGTTTGAAATATAGTGCTCGACTTGACTGTTCAATCTTTCAATTACCCAAGATTGAAGAAAAAGATATAAGCCCCAAAAGGTAAGAGGTAATATGGGTAAGTTAAAGTTTTGAAAAGTTTATCTTTATCCGGAGAGAAATTTTGTTTGAAAGCATGTGTACTTTAAAGGTGTGAAAGTGTTGTAGCAACTCCTGATCCATTGCTAAATTTGGCTTTACTAGGGACTAGCAAAGGGTAAGCTTGGGGGAACTTGTTGACACATGTTATAGCATAATATTACTAGTCAACTAAACATGGATAAGGGCTTAAAATGAATATCAACATAGACTAGGGGTCTAACTAATATAATTCCACGAGTTTTGGTGATTTATATCTTTTCAGGGACTTAACAGATAAATACAGAGAAGAATGGAGAAAGTTCCAGAATATATCTCACATATGATGACAAGACTTAACCGTGAAGTAACTCAACCCGAAAAGTGGACTAAAACATTCTAGAAGATACCAGAAGACACCGGAAGAGACGAGGGCCGAGAGGAGACTCGACCGGCGGCCGCCCGCTGGCATTTGGGCCGCCGCCAGCTACAATTATAACAGGCCCATCTTCGTAGGTCGGTTTGTAACTGACTTTGAGGTTGTATCTACACCGTTGCCAAGGTCGGTTTGATCCAAGGGCTATCGTTCATCGCCAAGGCCTATATAAGAAGACCCCCTGACCCCAGGGTCAAACCCTAATTCATTCTATCTCATTCTACTTCATTATCTCTCGCTTATAGAGGTGTCCCAATGTAAGGATAACCTCTCTCCGGGATTAGTGAATTAGAAGTAGATTAGAAGAAGATTAGTCATGTAATTAGAGATAGATTAGCCATGTAATTAGAACTAGATTAGATCTAACTTAGATCTAATCGAGGGAGTAAAGGAGAGAGAGCTATGCTCCCCGCTACTCGAGATGTCTTCGAGTATGGTATGTCTTTTTGTATCTTCTCTACAAGACTTAAGATTCATATATTTATCTTCTCTATTTACTTCCATGTATTTCATATATGGTTAGTATAGTTGTTATGCTATTGCATGGGATCTCCGCTCGTATTGAGGGCTCTAGTTATGCTAGGTAGCTAGAGTAGTAATCGATAGTGTAGACTTGGTGTCTAGGCTATAGGTTACCTGAGGTTGCGCCCAATCCCACGGATAGTTGTGGTAGCCCCAGGGGTGACAGCTCTGTAAGGCCTTTGTAGTCCACCACGTTCGGATTGGTGTTTTCGTAGAGCTTTTGGCAGCCTTCTCCCAACTACCTTCTTCCCAACATCTTCGAGTTGGGACGGATCTGCTGCTCCAAAGTGCATTAGTATAATTGCTATCGTAGAAACTAAGTAATAGAGAAGTATTCAGGAACCTTGATCTCTCCCTTTGACCTCTTGATTAGTTTAGTAATTCTTTGATAACTTAAGTAGCTTATTATTTTATGCTTATTTATCCTTTAACATTTACCCCCTCACTATAGTCTAGTGGTTTGCTAAGTCAGTGGATACATGATTGTGACTTATTAGATTCTTTAGCCAAAGCTTCCCTGTGGATACGATACTCTAGAATACTCATCCTAGGGAAAAGCTACAATGGTAGGTGTTCTGTGCGCTTGCAGAATCCTTCATATTCTTTTAGCACTTAACAAATGCCAACAACGCATCATCCTAGACAATATGGTGATACCAAAGCACCCACGGCTTTAATGGTAATACCTTATTACCCAACCTATACTGTCACACAACACACCCAATCATTAATCATAAATATGTGCACCTAGCACTGCGCCACTGTGCTCAAACACTTACGTGGAAGATCACTCGGCATCCACGCCAACCGGACCATGGGGCCACTCTCCCCATGTCTGCTCCTAATAGGTCGTTCGCCTACTCCAGCCACCTTGGCTCCCAATTATACCTCAACCCAACGGGGTGTGAATCAAGCCGCCCGTATCGGCGTGTGGCTGTACGAAATATCGCACTAGGTAGAAGGTCTATGAACAGGTCCTTAGGGAGGCGAGTATCTCTCTGTAGGAATCCCTCACGGCGATTCTCGTAACAATGCATCTCACAATGAATTACTATCACCCACCTCTTTTGTTGGTTAGGGTTCATTAGGCGATCTCATGTTATTCTTAATTACACGTATGAGCGTAGGCAACGTGGATGATTACGTCATCCGGCTTAGCTCCATAGCTACGTTGTCAGGCTCATACCACTATATACTAGTCCGATTATCATCATCATTATCATTATATCACTTAAGGTCATGTTTAGGGGGGTAAGGACTTCCCTGGGAGGTTCCTATGAATCGGCACGGCGTCGAACGTTCCTAGCTTTGCTCCAGACGGGAAGCTCCTAATCGGTCGTCAAAAGCAACTTGCGATCGGCGATAAACCTAGCTCGAACTATAGCACATAAAACAAACATAGAACATTATGGTGGCAATGGGTTAGATGCATAGAGCTAGATTTTAGATGAATTATGGAAGTCGTTTCACGCGAAACGGAGTTAAATTGCATGAGTTATGGATTTTACAATATTAATCCCTAATTAAACCATTAGGGTAATATTATAACATAATTTTATCGTGTAATAATATTGGAACTAATTACATGATAAAATTCTATAAATGAAATAATGAATTTACAAATTTTCTGGGAATTTTTCCGACCTTTGGAAGGGTGATTTATAACACTCTGTGTACAATTATCGGGTGCACTTAGCAATTACAGTTGTGTACACAGAACTGTGCCTATACACGTGGGTGCCACGTGGGTCCGTGGGCGCCATGGTGGCTGCCACGTAGGCACCACGTGTGTTATGTAACCGCCCCGTGGCACGTAACGGAGGGAGACGGTGGACGATGGCAAGGGCAACGTGGCGGCTCCGTATTGGCCCGTGCCTTGACGGCGTTACATCGTGATGACGGCGCCGGGAAATCAAGCCGCCGTGCGCAGTGACGGCGGCGGCGTCTCCTTGGGAGGCTCGCCGGATCCGCCGGCGTAGCCGCTTTCCTCGCCGTGCGGGCGTGTAGGGTTCCCCTCGCCTCCACGACCCGTTGGCGGGTAGTAGGATGGCCGGGAAGGGGGCTCCCCCACGGCGGCGGTTCCGCGGCTTTCGGGCGGTGGCGCTCGTAATCGGGCAATGTTGCCGATATAGGCGAGATAGTTAGGGGGAAACGAAAGAGGAGGAGCATAGGACGCGCGTAACACACGACCAATCGAACGATGATGACCTCGCACGACCGCAACAAGACGCGGCTTCTTCTCCTCCGATGGCGCGGATTCCCGTTAGGGGAAATGCACCCCGCTACAGAGAGGAGGGGAGGAGAGGAGGAAATGGCACGAGCACCGCGTGTTCTAGCTTGCTGCGGAGCTCGGGAGTGAAGGGGCGGAGTCGATTGAGCGCGGGAGGGTGGCTATTTATAGCCTCGCTGCCGGGCATCGCCGACGCGATATTTTCCTCCACTTCAAGATCTTTTCCACCGCTTTTTGTTCTCGTGGACTCTCACTGGCCGGGCGGCGTCGCTCCCATGGCCTCGTGCTCCTCGTGGCTCGGTGGAGGCTGGCTCGTGGTGCGGTCACGCGTCGGGCGGTCGTCCCGCATTCATGGCGGCAAGGCGGCCGCGTGGCGCGGGCCGCGCGGAGGTTGACCCGGCCCCTGCGGCGGTGTCGTGGCTCGGCGGGAGTTAGTGAGTTCCCCGCGCCCCCGGTCTTCATCATCCGCACCGGCGTAGGTCGGCGCCTGGACTCGCCATGGCGCCGACACCTCGGCAGCCGAGGTCGCCAAGCGTCATGTAGCCATCTAGGGCTGGGGGTGAGCCACCTCCTACCGGTGTCGTGTTGGGCGGCGCCGCCGTGGCGCTTCCTCGTATCTTCGCCAACGCAGCAAGCCTAGCGGTATGGTGGGCAGCACGGGGTCCCGGCGCGACGTGTCGCGGCCGCCGCCTCGTGCGAGAGGTGGAAGATGACGGGAGGCCTGGTGGGTCCCGGCTGTCGGCGAGGGGAGAGATGGAGCTGGGCTCTGGGTGCTTTGGGCCCGGGCTTGCGAACCGGGCCGGCCTCTTTGGTGTGCATGGGAAGGAGGAGAGAAAGAGAGGGAGAGCTGGGCTGGGCCGAGAGAAGGAAGGGGAGGAGATCAAGCCCGTGGCTCTTTCTGATTTCTAATCCCTTTTCCATTTCTTTTCCTTATTTCTTTCTCTTCCTTTCTTATTTTCCTTTCTCATTATTTTATGTGTGTAAATATATTTATGTTATAAACATTTATACAAGTACATGTATATTTTCATGATTTATATTCATGAAAATATTTATCCAACTGTACTCATATAAATATTCACATATATAGGTGCACACACTTTATTTCCCCAATTCTATCATTTCATGTGTAAGGTATATATTATAAATATTTATACAAGCACACTTATATTCTCATGATTTTTATTATCGAGAATAATTACTTATTGTGCTCATAAAAATATTCACATATTTCTGGTACACACATGTTTTTCGTATTTAATTCCCGAATAAAATTAAGTAAATCATTGCTCATGCAATTTCTTCCATAAATAAAATCTAGGGCGTACCTTGCATCCTTTGCGACCATAAAGCTCAACGAGCAACAAGCGAGAGAGAACCCTAATATTCTAGATGGTGAGAGTTCGAATGCGGGTTTTTTTAAACAGGGTTTCGGTTTAGCGAAAAAAAATAAATCAGGTTTTAGTTGTAATTGAAAAGTTCAAATTTTTAGTGAATTTTAAAATGATGCAAAAACACGGGTGTTACATGCATGAAGGCCAACCTTTCTTCTTGGAGAATAGTGAGTTGGGGATGCTTTGCCGGAGTTCGAGCCTCTAAGGAAATGGGACACCATGCTAGAGCTTAAGCACTACCTTCATCCAGTTACATTGTAGCTCGCACATTATGTATGGATCATGTAATTAACTCATACTTTGTTGGATATGTATGAATGGATTGATGAAAACATGTATGGATACGAACGGAATCGATGTATATATATGTATGATATATACTTGAGTATTGTCTTTCTTATATATATGTGTGTGTGTGTGTGTATGGATTGATAGCAATATTATCTATATGTGGATATGTATTGGCATTTTATTTTTTTAAAAAATTAAGCCGTGGCGGGCAACATAACTTCGCCCGCTATGGTAAATCAATGAAACCATTAAAGCGTGGCGGGCGGCTTAAGTCGCCCGCCCACGGTTAATAGAATTATGTGTGGCGGGCGTGTTAAGCCGCCGCCACGGATATTCCCTTTATGCGTGGCGGGCACACAGCCGCCCTTTCATGTGGCGGGCGGCTGTGCCCGCCCACGCAAAAGGGCTACGCCCCGCCAAAAAAAAATCGGTACTAGTGTATGCCAACACATCGGCCAACTAGTGACTAAAAGCGATGTATACATAAGCCCATATTTGTTCTAAGGGCGATAGATATATCGCCCACGCTTGAAAAGCACTTAGTCTTCTTGCCAAACACTTGAAAGTATTTATTCAAATACCTCCCTTTATATGCTTTTAAAGAAAACGTTGACCTGGCAATGTCTAGCATATAAGAATTTCCAATGAACACTTTGATCATCTTCAATTAATGGACCTTCCTAGCTAGGCCACCACTTACTAAACTTGTTGCTTTTCGATCCAAGAGGTAAAAATGTCTTTCACACTAAATCATCACCAAGTCAAAAAGATTTTCCCTTCACTTTCTTGTTATAAGCTCTTGCAACTGAAGCTTTATCCTTCTCAATCTCTTTCAAAACTTGAATTCTCTTATCTGTCACCTCATTCATACTATCCATCATAAGATCATGATACATAGTCACCTCATTCATACTATCCATCATAAGATCATGATACATAGCAGGAGATAAGTCATTTTGTTTTGCATGTCTATATGCATCCAAATTCACCTGAATGGGCAACACGGCCTCTTGAACATAAACAAGCTCAAAAGGAGTACTTTAGTAGCACCATATTTAGATACATGATGTGCCCACAAAGCCTCGAACAAGAGCTCAAGCCACCTCCTAGGATTGTCCACATTCTTCTTCTTAACTAACTTGATCAAATTCTTATTGCTCGATTTCACCTGACCATTAGCTTCATCGTAATAAGGAGTTGAATTGAGCAACTTAATCTTACATATCTGTAGTTAATGTTTGGGAAATTCTGAATCCATGTATTATATGCTCAGTAATAAACTCAATCACCTCTCTACGGCCGCATCCTCTTGCACGAGACATGGAGCTTGACACCCCACACCTTCCACGGCATCCACGACTACTCTCCTTATCCTTAAGAAGTGAAGTAGCCGCCATGCCCGGTCTCAAGGAAGGCTTTGCTAACACCGAACTAGAAGACATCTTTCCACTCATGATGTCGCAAACGTTGGGAAAGAGACATCTAGTGTGCTACCAGCTGGAGTGATAGAGTTCACCTGTATCCATATCTAAAGGGACAAGGGCGAGTTCAACAGATCGTGTGGTCCTCATGGTTGCAGGAAGGATCCGGAAACAAGACGAGATGGAAAGGAACAGGGACTGAGCGGTGGAAGAGACAGAGGTATCAAAGCGGTCCAATCTATGCAACTATATGTTTTTTTTTGCATCATGCAACTCTATGTGCTTCCAAATTTTTTAGGATGAGCTCCAATCTGTTTCTTAATGCAACTCGTGGCACTTTTTTTTTCTGTACTAGTTAAAGCGCCCGTGCGCTGCTACAAGATAACTAAATTTTATATAAAAACACATTGATCGCATGATAAGATAAGAATACTATGAAATTAAATAATGATAATAAAGTGACATTTAATCCAAACAAGTTTTATGAAAGTAACACAATCAATCACGTACAGCACATGCGCAAACTCTATTTTATGGGTTTTTCGGTAATTCGTGTAAGATAATGTTTTAGATCGGCCGGAAGAAATCTTCAATATCTATTTATTTCATTTGTCAATAAATCATTGAGTAAGTTCAAACACATCTTCATACCATTCTATACACACGAGAGTGTTGAAAAATCTCTCAAAACCTTAAAACAAAGTATGTTATCCTCACCATACAAATACTTTGCGGGTTTATGACCATGGAGACCAATAAAAAGAAAAACGTAGGTTAATTTTTTGAAATGATTAAGTCACAAGCATACTTATAAAAGATTAAATCATGTTATTTTTTAAATGTTTAAGGTATAACCATGGATCTTGTTGGTTCAGAATTGAAATGACATATAACTATATAAAATTGTATTATATAGGTTCATACCGTGCGTTGCTATGAGACAACTAAACCTTTATACTAAAAAAAAAAACGGATCGCATCATAAGATAATAATATTTTGTAATCTTGAACTCACTTTCTGATTTAAATTGCTTCCACAGTGACTTGCATTTAGGAGTAATCATTGTATTCTTTGGAGGAATCTATTTTTTAATTTCATAAAGTAGTGTTACATACACACAGATACACTTCCAAACACAGATACACTTCCATTGTTTGCTTGTTCAAGAACAGACCAACACAATTACCTCTTCCCACGTCATAAACTTTTCTGATTGAGATGTCCTGGTTCTTTTGGTCTGCAGCATGAAATAGAGACTCCACAGGATCAACAAGTGATTTTCATAGTTTCTCTTGCAAATACAAAATAATTGCAATTATTAACATTTGGTAACCAAATAATATCAGTGGGGACTTCCCCTGCTATATATTTATGGTTCAAGAAACTGCAATCAAACCCAGAGGAAAATTATTGATTGGTAAAAAAAGCATAAGAGATATACTAATCTTGAGTGCGAAAAGAATATTAAATGTATGAGAAGGCCGTATATTCAGTATTCAGGACTCCAAATGTTGACCTTTTTCTTTCCTAACAGCTTCATCAAAATAGACAGTATTCAGGACTCCAAATATTGACCTTTTTCTTTCCTAACTGCTTCATCAAAATAGATAGCTTCTTTGTCATAAATAGAAATTACAATTCACACCTCAGTTCTATTCATGAACATAAGTTTCCTGTCATAGCTAAATAATGGATATCATGGACGACCTCAAAAGAACAATGTGACCAACTTCTAGTCTCACTGCCAGTATTTGGTCACAGAGCAAACACATGCAAGTATTTATAAACAGATAGATATAGTAGTATTATGTAATATCAAGCGCATGATTTCACTTTCTATTGAATACAGTTGAGACTAATTAATAAAGTGGGAGTTTAGAAAATTCTTGTATTAGGTGCAAGGTGTACCAGTCTAGATGCATAGAACATAGATAGCTTGTAAAGTTGGAAGCACCATTAATCGAATTGAACAAACCATTACGCTGCCAATGACTTAAATCACTCAAGGGCTTACTGTTGAGTGAATTTCCACAATATTGCCAAGTTTTTTTCCTAAAACCAGGTACTAGACCAGATTGGACATCACTCTCCACATCTAACCATTCCTAAAGAACATAAAAACACATTAGTAAAACATAAAACCTGTTTGCAAATTCATGATCATGAAGTAGCAAGATCTTACTTTGTCCGAGGTTATGCATCCAAACATCTTATTTGCAAATTCATCACAACGAACTGTAGCAACCATTACCTTGCATTGTATAGCAAATGGAAGTAAATCATCAATAAACAGGTATGCATATTTTCTTTAAAAAAAAATGGTATTATTACTGAAGCAAAAACATTAAGTATTTTTAACAGCTACTATTTTAATTATTCTAGTATACAATGGCACACTGCTAAGAAAAGCCTATTATCACGGGATGGAAATAACTACAGTTAGCTTAGTACTTAAACAAAGAGCACCTCTATATTTGAATAGTTACCACCACACGACCTGCTTAGTAGCAAGTCATTGTTGTGCTCCTGAACTGTCAAAGCTTAACAGTCAATTTAGCCTGTGCATCCACCAATCTATTTAAAGCACACGTTTGTAGCCATATCTCACATTGTGTAAACACAACATGTCTCTCTAGCATTGCAAATAAATAAAAAAACTATCCAGAACTGGAGCCAGCAAGCAGGCCTACTAATTAGTGCGTCCATCTAGTCTATTAATCAGATTCAATCAAAGTACATGTTATCTATTTTCTACACAACATCTCTTTTTTGCAATACAGAAATATCTTCATAATCGGATTCAGAAAACACTCACAGCACTGAGAAAAAGAAAAAGCCCTGGCCACTATGCTGCAGCCTGCAGCATCTTACCAAAGGTGCGAAGTACATGGATCCCAAGCACTAAAAACGTCTATAAAATAATTTACCCATACACCACTGCAGTTACCTTTCAAAGCTTGTTGCAGTGCACAACCAAGTCTCTTGAAGTGATGTACACAAGGCCTGCATTGCAACCACTGAAAATAGGAAAAAAATATCAGTTGGGTCCCAAACAGTCTATGATAGTTGATAGTATTTTAAAATCTGTTATTGTAAATTGCAAGAACAAAATAAGCTATATCAGACTATGCTGCAAGGCAACACATGTAACAAGGAACGTTCAGATGTTTTAACCTTTATGTTACAGGGAACAAAACTCAAATTCATTTCCTTGTATTAAAGAGGACGATATGTGTTCATATATTGTATGTGTTTATTAAATTACTCTTGAGCATGATCTTGCAATGCTCCTGCAACCCAATTGTAAAATAGAAACCCGCTGCCAAAGCCTGAATAATTGATTCAATCGATGGACTGGAGGAAACAGCAGCCGTAACACCAGCTCAACATTCAATCGATCAATTCCACCATGAAATCGGACCAATCAATCCCGCTGCCGCGTGAGATTCGTTAGCGGAGGCGAAGTCGTAGGGGTTGTCCTCATCGAAGAGAGAGTGAGTGATATGTTGCTACTTGACAGAGATAATGAGCACAACAGAATGGATCGAAAAAAGCACCTTATCCTCACGGCAGGGAGCATGTTCCTCCGCGGGGAGGTCGGACAGAGTCGTCGGCATCGGGTGCGGGGGGGCATTGGAGAGGGAGAAGGCTTCAGCGGCAACGGCGAGGAGAGCCATCGCGCCCGCTCCTCTCTGAACCGCCTCCGAGAACTAGTAGGTTCGGGCTGCCACGCGCGTGCGCCGCCCACCTGGACCGCTACGTCACTCTGCCGATCCACCACTGTTCCGCGTAGTGGAGAGGAGGTGTAGGTGTGTGGAGAAGAACCGTGACTTGGTTGATATGCATGGCAACGGCTAGCAACAGCGCCGGAGCTAACCCTAGCCGTGTCGTGTGTGGTCGCTGATTGCTCCCCCGCCCCCGCGGTCCGGACCCGCCACATCCGAAGCGCCGCAGCAGCAGGAAGCCAATGTCGACGCACCGCCGCAGCTGTCCATGCGGCAGCTAAGTCTGGGCCACGCCGTGCTGCGCCAGGTGCACCCATGCCGCCAACCTGCCCCGCTACCCGCACTCTCGCCTTCCTTCCGCAATGGCCCCTGCGGGATGACACCATTGACGCTGCTGCTAGGGTCGCCATGCTCGTGCTTCTAGCCATGCCGACGCGGAGCCATGTGTCTGGCCGCCCGCCGAGCCGCACCATGACCATGAAGGGCCGCCGCGCCGGCGAGGTGGCTATCAAGGAAGGGGTACACAATCGATCGGATGCGGGATGAGCTGAGGGCAGGGATGAGATGGCGGCAGCGTGGGGGGCGCCCTTGGTGGCGGCGGGGAGGGTGCGTGGAGAGGCGGGCGGGGCGAGAGGGGTGCTGGGAGCGGTTTTGGAGAGGGGTGCAGGATTAGGGGGCGGGATTAGGGGGAGCGGACAGAAGGCCCATGACGAGGGAGGGGGTCACACGGAGATATTATGTGCGTGATTAGGAGCGGGATGGGGATCGCATGAAGGGAGGGTAGGAGGACAAACCAAACATTATCGTATCATTAGAAAATCTTAGTTTAGTTCTTTTTATGTTGTAGAGATGTACAACTGCATGAAACCATATAGCAGTTCAGTGCACGGTCTTGGAAAGAAAGAGGATGGCGGCAATCATCTTTATAAAATAATAGGAATCGCTTCAGACGAACAACACTACAGTAGTAGGTCCTCAGAGATGATTACGAGTGGATTGCAACAACAAACATACATGTTTGTGTTGATTGGTATTAATAAAAGTACATCAGAGCGCAGCAGGCTAACTGACACTCCTAAAATTGGAGAAGATCAGGACTGCTGCTCGCCAGCCTCCTTGTTCTCTAACTGGATGACTTTGAAACGAAGGCATTTGCCCTTTTACTACCTAGGCTGCCAGCAAGTGCTTTCATTGTTGTAACTATGCAGTCACTCGTAATCGTAGGAAGGAGACACGCCCCATAATATATATGTGGTACTCAGATCACGAGATGACTATAAGTCCAGCCAATCACGCCATCGATGACTGTAAGGCCACCCTATTCAGAAAGTAGAGCCAACATACGCAAAGATCTGACTTAGATGTCTAGGTGTAACATACAGAAGTGACAAACTGGACACGGCTTTGAATTAATTTCCCACAAAAAAAAATACCGACATGTAACTTGTCACCCATTTCAACTGCACTAAGAGAATCATATTTTTAGTACGTACACATGTTGATCTAGAAGTGATTAATTAGTTTTTTTTTTTTTTTTTTTCATGTCACTGTTGTTGAGAGTAGCTGGTGGGTGACGAATTTTATTTCTTCGTGTCATGCACTTACGCCTTATTATAATTTATATCAACTAGTTCATCAACCCGTGCTCTCGCACGGGCTAGAATTTTAAGGAGACATAAGTATTTGTTACTATTTATTACATATGACTAATAAATAAATAATTATATCAAATTGTATGTTTTCTCTTTGTTAATATTGTCACATAATAGACATAATAGATATTCTATAGTACCATCATCCATAAAAGAATACAATTCTTTGATTCCAAGTTGTCAAATAGTTTGAACTTTGATTAAATTTATATAAAAAAATACAACATTTATGATACAAAATAAGTATCATTACATTGGTTATTAAATATATATTCATAATAAATTTATTTGAAAACATAAGTGTTAATACAATTTACTATAAAATTTGGTCAATCTTGAGCTTGATTGGCCGGCACACATACCATAATTGCATTATTTTATTGACGGAGGAAGTATATATATCATGCTAACTTATTAACTACTATTTTTCAAGGGATTAATTGTACTATTACAGGCTTTTTCCCTCTTAGGTTTGAAACTCGTGTGCTTATTATATCTTACATTAACTATCTTTTTTTTCACTTTTTTAAATAAGGATTTTACGTCTATAAATATAAATATTGTACAATATTACAATAACATAATTCATCATGTCGGACGTGTATCATGTCGCTTAAGATCGGTGACAGAGATTGAAGTGAGATATGCTAACCTCAAAAAGAATTTTAATACTTAAGTCCTATAATGATCAACTTTTTAACTCTAAAAGTATTTTTAAAAGGTCAAACAAAATGAATGATGTTTCCATTCAATAAACTATATATGCAGGTACACTTATACTACCAATATGGACGTGTCAAACATTTTAGTTAAAAATATATAAACAAATTGAAAGTAACAACCTATATAAATTATATTTCATGGTTATCGATATGATTTTAATTAATTTGTTAATATTATTTTGTATATGAACTATTAAGGAAAATATTTTTATGTGATTAAATGTAGTTTATATATTTTGCTCATACATGCTCGCAAGACAGTAAGTTTACTTTAGTTAGACGTTACTATATTAATATTGATAGAGGAGGGCATTGTAGAAATATATATATGCTCTATAGTATTCTAAATAAATTCTTGTATTAGAAGATTTTGACAATTTAGACGTAGATTTGAGGTTGTATCTGATTTTTCTATTAATGAGATGAAAATTGAGCTATGTAAATTATCAATCATAATAGGAGGGCATGGTTAATCAGATGCAAATTTAGGCCTACTTTTTAGATCATGTATCTTAATGGCTTAGGTTATTTTTCTATTGTCATTTATAAAAAAACACATCTACCATTATAACTTATACACAAATATACTGGTTATTTTAAGTTATCTTTCATTATCCATGGTGGGTGATGTAGATAAAAAAATTATGGTTGTATTTATATAATGGTAGATGTGTTTTTTATAAATGACAATAGTCCACCGGCTATTATTAGCTATGATGATTAGAGTTTACTAAATTAATGGTTAGAGAATTAACATGATGCGTCGTTTTCGGTGTCTAACGTGATTAGTAATACCAAGAAGGAGCACTCGACTTGTCTATATTTTTTAAAAAAATTTAATCTACTACTCAATATATAGCTAGTAGTTGACACTTAGTTAGCATACCAAGTTTTATAAACTATCTTTTTTCATTAATTTAAGAAATGGAGTGCCAATTAAAAATGATGTTGTATTGTGTGGTTTCACCTATATATACAAATGGATAGAACATTATTAACCTATATGTATTTGTGTAACATGCTCAAGTGGGGAGTATTTGCCCTAGATAATCAGCTGCACACATAGTGGACACATAGTGAGTACAACACACATCTAAAAATATTAGTGATGAATTTTTCATTGCTACCCATAGGTCAACCGGCTGGACACTTTTTGTACACAAATTATATTCCATCATTTTAGATACATGACTTCTATTATATAGCTAAACATAATATAATTTAGATGCAGAGAAAAACTACGTAAAAACAGAGATAGGACTTACATTGGAATGAAATTAAAGGAGTATGTAGCTTGAGGTTAAATGTTTGTCAAAGTGACCTTTTGCATCATGACTCAAACTTTGACCAGGATGCATGGTGTACGATTGTGCAGAGGAGAGGCCAAAATTGCCATTAACCTTTCAGTCCTAGTGGTGAGCTCCATCCATCATTTGGCAGTGCCTATGTTCCAAATGTAACTATTCTTTCCTGTTGGTTGCTTGTTGTTGTGCAAAATCAGTTTTCTTTCCCTCGTCTGCTAAAGAGGTAGACGTAGCACCTAGCTCTCTTGTACTGCATATGTCCAAATATTTTTTTAGAAGAAATCGGTAGGAATTTTGTAGGAAATGCATAAATCCTTCATTGCAGAGTAGCATGAGCTAGAAAGAGTGCGTAGATAGAGATCTTCAGTGGTGATATGGCCACCGCCCGTCTATATTTACCAATAATGTAGATAGAGACCTCACCATCTGCCAAGTTGCGAGCTACATCTACATCCATGCGTTGAAAAAAAATATGAGCTCGTCTAGTAGACCTTAATAATGTGGTTTGCAATCTCTTCTCGATCTCGTTCACTTTCGTCTAGGTTGACAAAACCTACATGCGAAGCAAAAATAGGAGAGCGATTATAGACAATCAAAACAATTGATCTGACATACCTAGCTGATTGAATGAAGTTCGGTGGCTATGACTAAGGCCTAGCTATGACCATGGCTGCGGTGGCGGGACTGGGATGATTGACAATTTTAAGTAGTACATGGAAATTGATTCTTCCAGGCCTCCAAGGACGCCACCAGACAATGATGTACACACATGTATGCATGATTTTTCTTGGACACCATGCAATTGCAACCTATGAAATTAAATCTCGCACATTAAGAGGTCACAATGTGTGGCCTTGATGCACATGAACACCAACTGGCTGCTTCTCGCACATGACGGTTAGTCCGCCCCTCTGATCCTGCAATCCAGCTTCTCCCTCAACACCAAGGCAAACTTCAGTGGAACTAATGTATTCACAAGATTTGCCACGTACAATAGTCTTGTGCGGCATCTGGGTTGGGGGCTTAGACGCGGCGAGGAAGGCCACGTGCATTGACGAAGGAAGACAACGCGGACCTAGGGTAAGCCGCGGTGGGTTAGTGATGGCGCATGATCATGTTGCTGCCGGTAGGAATTGGAAAACCAGTCGCCGGGGAGAGGGAGGTGAGATGAAGTTGTGCCCATGCGCTAGATTAATTAGATTAGATGGGTTGGTCCAGAAAACTCGTGAAACACCCAGATTTCCTTCGCGAAAACAATCTATATTTTCTCTACTAACCATTTTTTTTGTTAAAATATAATATTAATAATGGAGGCTGTCTCGGTGGATGGTAACATGGTCATGCGTAACTAACCATTGAGGCCATCCTCGGCGGATGGTAACGTGTTTTCTTCTTCTTTAAAAAACAGATACTAATATATTAGTAATGGCATAAGTGTTTTTTCTGTACGTAACCATTTTTGTTATAATAATATTAATAACTAACCATGGAGGCCATATCGGTGGAAGGTAATTAACGTGGGTTTTTCTTCTTTGAAAAAAGAGATACTAATATATTAATAATAATGGCATAAGTGGGTAATTTTCTTGGTAGTAAAATAGATCCAATGGTCATTAGTGGTTGTAGACTTCGATTTGATGGCTGGATCTTTCTAATTAATGTGAGAATTTCTAGCATTTATCTTTTTTTTCTAGCGCATCTGGTGAGAATTAACGTGGAGCCTCCATTAGAGCCTCCAATTAGTAATAGTAAGATAGCTATATCTTGCAATGAATATTTCATTATCAGCACCCTGAATATATGTCATCCGAAGAGAATTGTGGTTGAGGTTGAGGTCACTGTTAAAGTCAATCGTAGTTAGTAGATCGTCTTTGTCCTCTTCAAATATGTGGGGATCCTGTCTCAAAACCAAGGGACGAATCAATAAGAACAATGTGGAACTGAGACAAGTACTAATAGTAAATATACTCAGCTTGAGGTGATTTTCTATATCTGCTACTTGGAATTGGTACTAGATAATTTCCTGTCACCATCAATCCTTTTTTTATCACTGCTTTAATTGGTGATTTTCTATTGCTATGCGTTTACATGTACAAATATTTCTGTCGCTTGGTAATTGGTCCCATATTAGAGCATTGACTGGAGAGTGTCACTATTCAGATCATCCCTTCTCATCAACATAGAGGATCCAGAGGACTATCGGTTCTCTTTGAGGTGCATCTCACTTCTTTATTACTGGACAAAGAGCTTTGCTTGCCTTTGTGCTTGACTTTCCGTCCTAGCTATGCTAAGGCTTGGTTCAAAAATTGAAAGAAAAAGCACTCACAAATTCGTCCTAAGATCATAATGTGTGAACGGAATACCCCATCTGTCTGTCCTGATATATATATTTACCTTTTGCAACCCTCTTCACTACACACACATTGGCTTCTTCCAAACTGTATTGAACATTCTGCTAATTGATTCATTTGCCGAACAGAATCCACTAAATATAGGCGTCAGATATGCATGTTGTGCTAGCGTGACTGCGTGAGTGTAACTAATTTTTAATGAATATGGAAGATACATTAATGCTAGGAGTTTCATGTTGGTACAATCCATTCACTCTTCAGAACAAATCATCTGTCTTGTGCGGAAGTGAGATGTGCTCCACAACACATATTGTGAATGGAACGAGATGTCCTTGTGTATGCCTCACGCAGCAACTTCTTGAGGTGGTCATATGCACGGCACTACGGGGGCATGTTGACCTGTCCTGCAGCTGGCCCGAATGTGGAACCACCACGCAATGAAGCCAATGGTCACCTCTGCAATACGCAGGGTACAAGCAGTGCATCTGGGGACCAGCTTGATGCGCCACCTTCGAGGAACAATCTAACCGTGCAGCCATCCACAAAAATGTCTCTCGCTCTGCCTCCCAGGGAGGCTAGCACTAGCAGCGAGATGATGCGAGGTGAGAGGTTTAGGACTCAGGAGACCGGAGGCGAGTAGGGCGCACGTTTTTTGGTGGCTAGTGTATGGATAGTGGACAAATATTTCTCTGACAAGCGCATAGAAACTTCGTTCATCGGATATTGGTATAGCTGAGATTTCCTACTTGCCTCCCATTCCCAAGACACATGACCAGGCACCCTACCTCTTACTCCTTGAAACATGCTGCCTCTCTTCCTTTCACTAGTGGTTGGATTTTGACAATTACTTGCAGTATAGAATGCACTCTATATATATGTAGTATTATACATAGGCGTGTCCCATTGGGAAAGTAGAATATGCTGCAGTATGTAGGAACTGCAGGCAATGTACTTCTTTGAGCAATGGACTATACTCTTTGATCATTTTCATCTATCGTTTCCAGAGATCCATCAAACAAAATATCAAGCATTATCAAGATCTCACTAGCATACCACTGCATGACACAAATCTTTAATGAAGTCAAATGGAAATATTTCCAACTACAGACTTTTAAATCTTTATCAAGAACTACAGCTTCTGTATAAGACTTCACTCCATTTGACATTGTTTGAAAAATTCAAACAACTGAATATCAAATTGTGTGAATTAAAACACATTATGAAATATTATTATATATGTATACAACCTCTATTCTGATCCAATATAATTTCCTTATGAGTGAGGCTTGATAGTGCAATGCCGCGGTAGCGAAAATTTTTCTTTTTGGTTGCACTTTTCTATGTCTGGATAGCATCAAACTAGATAAAGAATAAAGCTATAGACAAAATCGATATATTTCCCTGTCCGTATATAACAAACAGAGAAATTGTTTCCAATGGCTAACACACAGGACTGTTCTATTTCCCGTTCCACACGGTCCATACATGTATTGTGACAGCTGGTGCACAAACTGTATCTAATACTGAATCTATCATACATAGCTGTAATAAATGTGGCCATTCTAGCAAAACTCTATAGGATGCAAAGACTTTAGATCTGTCCTTCCATTCAAAGACGAGCATCTGACCATCCGAGGTCTGCGTTATCAAAATGAAGCACACGGTATTCTGCTGCCGACGAGCCCGATGGTGCTGAGTTAAATGGCAGTGTGGAAACTTGTTTCAGCATCCATGACTAGCCGCTACCTATCTGGTTCGCACATCTGATATATTGTTCCCTTTTGCCTCCCTTTCCCAACAGACAATGGCTTCTTCCCAACGACACTACATCCTGCTCCTCTGATGCAATTGTCTATATAATTTATAATGTGTGGTGGTACTGGCTTTCTTTCAGTTGATGAATTTGGCTAACACAAAACACTATATATATGGAGTTATGCATGGTGACAGGGGGACTTGTTTCTAAACAATATATAGAGGGTTGTGTAAATGCGATGAGTTTCATTTTGTTGCAGTGCATTCAATTTTAATGACAATCATATCTTGCATGATTGATCAGACAATCCGATCATAATGGTGAACTGAAAATAATCCGATCATATCTTCTCCTCTGTACAAGCTATATACTGACATGCTAGTAAAAAATGAGTTTCCAAACGTGCTATATATGATACGATCATCTACCACGATCCAAACCTGAGTATGTAGAAACACAGCCGGATAAACCACCCTCCGATTAGTATCAGCTAAGACAAACAGTTGCAAAACCTGCACTAATATATAAACGGACTTTGTTTTTTTTCATCCTACACACGTTTCAAATTGCAACACATAAGCATTGCATGATGGAATTTTGTATCCTGTAATGGCCCGAAGTAAACAATTAAAAAAAATCTAGAATTCTCATTCACTTTGTTTTCAGCCCAATTTGGCAGCCCACCTTGAGCCTAATTTGGGAGCCCACTTTGTTGTGTATGCCTGATGCAGCATCTTCATGAGGTGGTCATATGCACGGCACAACGGGGGCATGTTGACCTGTCCTGCAGCTGGCCGGAATGGGGAACCACCAAGCCAATGGTCACCTCTGACGTACTCAGGGTACAAGCAGTGCATCTGGGGACCAGCTTGATGCGCCACCTTCGAGGAACAATCTAGCCGTGCAGCCATACACGGAAATGACTCTCACTCTGCCTCCTAGGGAGTCTAGCACTAGCGACGAGATGGCTGTAACTGAGACAAGAGGTGGAGAAAAACTGCTCCGACAAACGCATAGGCATTTCGTTCTTCGGATACTGGAATAGCTGAGATTTCCCACTCGCCTCCCATTCCCAAGACACATGACCAGCCACCATATTTCTTACTCCTTAGAACATGCTGCCTCTCTTCCTTTCACTAGTGGTTGGATTTTGACAACTCTCTTGCAGCATAGAATGCACTATGTAGTATTATATATAGGCGTATCCCATTGGGAAAGTAGAATCTTCCTTTTATTCATTTGTTTCAATCAATATGTGGCAGTATGTAATGTAGGAACTGCAGGCATTGTACATTTTTGAGCAACGGACTATACTCTTTGATCATTTTCATCTATCGCTTCCAGAGATCCAAAAACAAAAATATCAAGCATTATCAAGATCTCACTAGCATATCACACCTTCTTTTACCACTGCATGACACAAATCTTTAATGAAGTCAAATGGAAATATTTCCAACTACAGACTTTTAAATCTTTATCAAGAACTACAGCTTCTGTATAAGACTTCACTCCATTTGACATTGTTTGAAAAATTCAAACAGCTGAATATCAAATTGTGTGAATTAAAACACAATATGAAATATTATTATATATGTATACAACCTCTATTCTGATCCAATATAATTTCCTTATGAGTGAGGTCTTGATAGTGCAATGCCGCGGTAGGGAAAATTTTCTTTTTGGTTGCACTTTTCTATGTCTGGATAGCATCAAACTAGATAAAGAATAAAGCTATAGATAAAATCGATATATTTCCCCGTCCGTATATAACAAACAGAGAAATAGTTTCCAATGGCTAACACACAGGACTGTTCTATTTCCCGTTCCACACGGTCCGTACATGTATTGTGACAGCTGGTGCACAAACTGTATCTAATACTGAATCTATCATACATAGCTGTAATAAATGTGGCCATTCTAGCAAAACTCTATAGCATGCAAAGACTTTAGATCTGTCCTTCCATTCAAAGACGAGCATCTGACCATCCGAGGTCTGCGTTATCAAAATGAAGCACACAGTGTTCGGCTTCGCACGAGCCCGATGGTGCTGAGTTAAATGGCAGTGTGGAAACTTTTTCTTCATCCATGTCTAGCCGCTACCTATCTGGTTCGCACATCTGATATATTGTTCCCTTTTGCCTCCCTTTCCCAACAGACAATGGCTTCTTCCCAACGACACTACATCCTGCTCCTCTCATGCAATTGTCTATATAATTTATAATGTGCGGTGGTACTGGCTTTCTTTCAGTTGATGAATTTTGGCTAACACAGGCCAAACATCATGAAATGAATAGTGGACAGTCTTATCGTCGAGTTGACATGGAAGTCGCCGAGTTCCTGAGAGGGTGATCTCCGTCCTCCCTCACCGTCATCCTCCGGTGACCGCCGGCGTTTCTCCCCTTCGACCTCAATGGCTCTCCCTGGTCTGAATCACAGGCCAGGACGTCAAATGGAATCTGCCATTCTCACAGCTCATGGCACCTCGGTTTGTGTTCATCCCTTCTTCTCTTACAAATCCTTCCATCTCGTGGTCTCTGTTGGTCGTTGCAAATACAAGTTGACTGAAGAATCTGTTGCTCACCTTCGTCAAGCCACCATTGGTGGTGAAGCTGCTCGGTTCAATGTGGTTTTTCTCAGTGATAGAGTTTTCAGATTCTCTGTTTGTTCTCGGGCAGTTGGCTTGCATATCTATAATCTTCGATCCTTTGAATGCTCAAATTACAAGATTTACTTTCACCTCTGGCATGGAGGAGGTCCTGATCATGTCTCTGAGTACAGGCAATGGTTATCTAAAGAAAAGGCACTTTGGACGGATGTGGTCAGAAAAGCATCTTCATCTTCTTCCCGTCCGGCGTTCCGTCCGCCGCTCACCGGAGCAAATTCATTACCGTTGGGACATGCAAAAGGTGCACATGTTCCTAATTTGAATTATGCAACCGATGCTCGTAAATCTATCTTTACCCGTCTTAATTTGGCTAATCGAGTTAAAGCCAAACAAGCAAATTCAATACCGTTGAGGCATGCAAATGGTGCACATGTTCCTAATTTGAATTATGCAATCAATACTCGTAAATCTGTCTTTACCCGTCTTAATTTGGCTAATCGAGTTAAAGCCAAACGGTATTCTCTACCTTTACTGTTCAATCTGCCGGGCATACTTGGAAGAGGCCCATCTCAATCTTTTGGACAAGGCCCATCTCTTATCCCAGCCCAATCTCGAAACTTCTTCCCTTAGCAGCAGCAGCGGGTAGATATGCCATTTACTGCGCCTTTTCTGAGAAATCCACGCCGCGACGCTACCGCTTCCGGTGATCACCGGATACACCGCCCGGTGAATAATGGGCCCACTCCTCAAACTCCTCCTTGCCACATTACTCCCGGTGATTATCATACCCAATGTGGTGGTAAACCGGCAGCTGCCCCTCATTCTCTGCCCAAGAGTACTACTACTTGGAGTATCCGAGCACGGAGTTTCTTGACGACAGCGACGGTGACGAGGTGGTGCCACAGCCACCTCCTCCGTCGGCGACTAGCTCCGGACCGCCGGTGTTCACCAGCTTCGGTGAGTTTGCTCGCAATGTCCTTAAGATTGATGTCTCGCCGGTCACTATGCATATTCCCTGGCAAAAAAAACCCCTCTTCCCCAAGCTACGGTGACACCTTCTTCCTCCGATCTTTTCAGAGTGATATGGCTTTCCGTATGATCGATCCTACTCCTTTTCTTCCTCACGGAATGCAACGTCAACTCATCAATGGCCAGCCGATTATGCGTCGTGTTGTGGTGGGTCATGTTCCAGAGCAAAATAATGATCTTGCTATTGTTCGACTCCATCCCATGCCAGCGAATGCAGTTGATTTTGAGGATATCAGGAATGTTCTGGAGGATTTCTTGGGAGACCATGACATTGGCATTAGATCACTGCAGCCTTGCCCTTTTGGACAAGCATATGTCAGGTTCAATTTCATGCGTGAACGTGATCATCGATTCTACAACAGTCCTCACCCCCTATGGTAATGGCACAATTTCTTTTATTCCTCATAATCGTGCATGGAACAATCGCATAGCCTGTGATGAATCATGAAGTTTGGATAATGATGCTTTGGGTCTAAATCTGGATCTGTTGATAAGGTTGTGTCATCCTTTGGGAGACTCCTGGTGTGGGTTGAAGATAGATTCAACAAAGCCAGATCCTTGGTTAGAGTCAAGGTCACTGACTTAGAGGAAATTCCATGGTTCTTTGTCTTTACTGAGGCGACAGGTTTTGAATCCAATAGCTGGGCAGTACAATGTGAAGTGCTTCAGGCCAACATGTTAGGAGCAAACCCACAAGATGAAGACCTGCCTCCTAATGAGTGAGATTTTGATCCTAATCGGTTCATTTACCATGGTTATGGACAGTTGGGTCAGGGGGCCTCATCCACCTCATCTTGCACCAGAACCCCTGTCCAACCCAATCCTAACTTCTTGGGCCCTCTTGGATGGGGAATCGGCCTCAACAGGGGGCCACAACAAGAACCTCAGCAGGCTCAACCACAGCAAAATCAGCCCAATCAGATCAATCAGCAAGATGATGATATTCCTATTGTGGTTCCACTCCAGCAGATTCCACCAGAAGACTGGGAAGAGGTGGTCCAATTTGAGGCTGATGATGATGCTTTGACTGATCAAGAGGAAATGGATGTAGATGACCATATCATTAATATGGATTCTTCTGAGAGTGAAGTGGAGGGACCAGTACCCCCACCTACTCCAGTTCCTGCTCCTGTTATTGACCCCACAGACAACAATTATATTGCTCCTTTTCCCAATTTGCAGAACATCCCCCAGTTTCAGCCAGTTGAAGAAATTCATGAAGATGATCTCTTGGGTTATGTCCCTAATGAACCAGTTCAAGCTGCTCCTGATCATGATGCTCCAGCTCAAGAAGCTCAAAACTTTCTCCCCCCTAATGATCCTAACAATGGCATGAATCAAAATATTCAGATAGGAATGGTTCAGACTCTGTTTACTGAATGTGATCCATTTGCTATTCTTAAAGGAAAGCAGCCAATGTCAAAAATGTCTGAGGACCCTTTTGATTTTTCAAAAGTAAACTGGAACGGTAATGAATCTTTCAGCCCATTGCCAGCAAGCAGCCCAAGTCCAGCAACTATTAGAATGTGGGCCAAGTTCTTTTTTCTGATAAGAAGCAAGGCCCAACTGTAACTGTTCCTGCAGAATGGTTGGATTTCTTTGTGAAATTGCTGAGTCAAGTCTCTTCTAATGATTGGGCTTCTAAATTCCTGGTCTCTGATGCTTGGAACCTTATCTCCAGTCAATCTTCTGGTAATTCCTTCCCCCTTTCTTTATCCTCTAAAAAGTCTTCAGTAGTTATTACTGAATTATACACTACTAGGAATTGACCCTTGGCCAACGCCTATATTTGGTTGCAATATGACAATTTTGGTTGCAATTGGAATCAATTGCAACTAAGTCTTTTGGTCGACAGATGGTTGCAATTGGAATAATGCAATAGCCTCGGGCAACCATTAGATGTGGCGTTGCAATAGATTATGTTATTGCAACGAACAAAAAGCCTATTGCAACCAATACTTGGTTGCAAGAACAAATATTGCAAAACAAAAAGCCTAATGCAACCAATACCGGTTGTAAGAACAAATATTGCAACGATTAGATTGGTTGCCTAAGGTTCTATTAGCGATGAAACACTTGGTTGCAATATTTCATGATTGCCACGAACGAATATGTTGCAATAGAAAAGTATTGCCACTCCAAAACTATATGGGCATATGGTCATATTACCACGAAGTGTGATCCATTGCATTACGGTGCTTTTTGCAACATGTAACATATGGTGGCAATAGATGATGTGGTAATGCAACGAACTAATCTTCGAGGTAATATCGTAGGTTGCAACGATTTTGTGTTGGTGGTAATAGAGGTCACAAGCAACAAACAATTGGTGGTAGCAATAGATGGTATGATAATGCAACGAACTAGTCTTCAAGGTAATATATAGAAGTTGCAAATCGAATTTGTGTGGGTGGTGATAGATGGCACATGCAACAAACAATTGTTGATGGCAATAGATGATATGGTAATGCAACGCATAAAGTTCATTGCAATAATGCATATTGCAACCAAAATCATTGGTTGCCTATTACTCTATCATAACGAGGGAAATTTGAATAGCAGTTTTAAAATAATTTTCACAAAATGCACATCACATATAATAACTGATACATTCATTAATTTAAATTTTGTCTCAAACTAAAGTAACACACAATACCCAGAATTCTTCTTAAAAAGAACATGACCACAACTAACAAAATAAAGACACCATATTTAACCAAGTTCACAACATTGTTTAGCATATAATAAATCAATCTAAAAAATGAGTTCGCTGGTTGCTCCATAAGCCCATCAGCTACACCATCATAAATAAGCATCTTTGTAACTTGTCATTCTTGTTGGTGCCGACCATCAACATTAAGCCATAGAAGCTTTCTCTAATTGTTTTGGCTGTCCAAGTTTCTCTGCGATTCATGAAAACATATATGATTAAATTCATGGAGTAATTAGCAATCATAGAGCAAAAGCAATTGAGAGCAAACAATTCCAAGCACATTCAGCCCTGGAAAACAGCACACAGTAGCATGTTGGAAAACAAGAAGGAACACAGAAATATAGTGGGCAAATGATATAATACCTAGGCATATCACATATATACAGAACTTAGAAGACATTCAAACATGCAGTAGGCTGTCACTTGAAATTGTCGAACACTAAGTTAACGAGAAAGCAAACAAACTGCACTTAGTGTGTAAAAATCTGAACATACAGGCCAAAATAAATGTACTAGGACAAATGATTAGTCCCATAAGAAATGCACAATGAAGGAAATGACTGACTAGTGGTTACCTAAGGGCTAAGAAATACAAATTTGACACTACATAACTGGTTATATAAAGCTTGTCTTGTGTACATGCAAGATGAGGTAGAAACAGATATCTTCACTTAGTGTGTATGCCATGAACAAATCAACACACCATCTTGAAAGTATTTACACCTAGAATCATAAGTCAGAGGATTAAAAAGTGACTAATCTGTTCTATCTACATGCCATCTTGAAAGTATTTACACCTAGAATCATGGAAACCCAAGTATTTACAACCTAAATAGAGCACAGTACACCATGTCAAAGAACTTACCAGCTAGTACAATATTTATTATTTGAGGGTGGAAGGCCAATAATGCATCAGACCTTGCTTTCCCTTTCACTCTGGCATATACACAACACAATTTACCTCATAAATATTTAGCTGACATGTAGTGCAGAATATTTAGCTGAATCACATGCAAACGAGCAAGAGTAGGAGAGAAGGGGCGAAGATTGCGGAGCTGGGAGGATTGCCGCTGGCCTGGCGCCCTGGCCTTGGTGCATAAGCTTGGGATTAGATCAGATCAAAATACATATTGCCAAATAAAAGAGCCCCATCCATGCCTCAACCCCAGTGTATGATCATTCATGCCAATCGTGACATCTGTTCACAGTACAACAACTATAAATAGTAGTGAAGTTCAGTTCAGTACAAGAGTTGCATGCATATTTTGACTATGGTGTGATTCCTTTGCTTAAAGATAACCAAAGAAATTTAAGCTTATTACTAGTGCCTCTTTCAACTTACTACTAGTCCACAACTGCTGCTCACCCATCTATACTAAGTAAATCATGCATACATTTGCTATGTGCTCAAAGTAAATCATGATGATGAATAATTTCTCACATGGAAATAAGCTATTCTGGGAGGCAGGACGCAATTAGTTTCAGTAACACCAAGCTGAAGCAAATAATCCCATAAACACTATGAAGAAAATCACAGTATTTCAGTGAACCTATATATAACTAGCAACTAGAAAGAAAGCAGCCCTGTATTCAGTCAGCAGCAAGTAAGCAAACTAGCAACTAGAAAGAACAGTCCACAAATATGGCTTAGCACAGAACTCAAGCCAATTCAAGGGACACACAGAATTGCTAAACAGCAAGGTCTTGCAAGTGACGAGTTCTAAACTTCCAATGGTACCAGCCTTTTATTTAGTGAATAATTTAATTTGACGAGATGCCATCCAAATGTAATTTGCATATATAAAATTAGATACTTAAAGCCTGAATTAGAATTAGCATTTGACGAGGAAAGCCTCCCAGACTGCACAGCTCCATGGGGACTTGGGAGGTAGTATTCACACACCTGGCACACCTCCGTCGATTGACCACGCCCTGGACTTGCACAGCTCCATGGCGACTTGGGGAGGTAGTATTCTGGCTGTGGGATCCTGCAGAGCAGAACGTTAGTGACCTCCTAGGCGAACAGAGGAGGGGGGGGTCCTGGGCGGCCGAAGTCCACGGGAAACTCCCGCACGGGCTGTCTTGGGGCGGGCGGGCGGGCATCGGGTGTCGACGGTTGAGGCCGGTCATCCGGCCGGGGTCGACAGTCAGGGGCAGCGGTGGTGCTGCACCATGGGTCGATCCGTCCACCGGAGGAGCCGCGCCCCACGGGCCGCAGCGGGCGGCGTCATCCTCACGGGCAGCGGCGGCGCGTCACGGGGCGCGGCGGGCGGCGTCCTCCTCGGGGACGTGTGCGCGCGCCTGGCGTGGCGGAACCTCACCGTCACCGTCTCGCTGGGCGACGGTGACACGCAGGCCGTGCTGCAGGGCCTCACGTGCCACGCCGAGCCTGGCACCTTCGCCGCGCTCGTGGGACCGTTGGGTTCCGACAAGTCCACGCTGCTCGACGTGCTCGCCGGACGACTCACCGCCAATGCCTTCCTCGACGGCACCGTCCTCCTCAACGGCCGCATCCACCTCGCGGACGTGGAGGTGGGGATCCACCGGAGCGCCGCTCGGACCCGCATCCACCTCGACCACGCCGCTTGCGCCCGCGCCGCCGGATCCTCCGCCGCCTGGATCCAAGCCGGAGGTTGAAGGGGGACGCCGCGCCGCGCTGGCCGGGGAGGAGGCGACGAGCCTGAGAGTGAGAGCGGAGGGGCAGGGTGCGGCGCGAGGGAGGCGACTGCGCGTGCGGATGGCACAGAGGTGTGCGGCGCTAGGGCTTTAATTTCACCTCACGTGATCTGGACCGTCGATAAAGATCGGACGGTTCTGGGATGAAGTAGAGGTTAAACTGGGCTGCTGTCTTTCATATTTGGGCCGAGCCTCAGTTACTGTGGCCTGGTGGTCTTTAAAGTTTTTCTTTTTTATTTCGAGTTTCAATCACTTTCTTAGTTAGTATTGTATTTTAGTTCCATTTTATGATTTACATTGTTATTATAATTTTTCACACACTATACTACCTAACATATGTTGTCTAAGATTTTTTGAATTTTTTTGGTCTTATATTTTCTAAGACATATAGTCTATTTCATGTCAAACTTGTGTTTGGGCGCACATAGGGATCATCGAAACAAAATTATAAGATAATATTATGATTTGCATTTATTAAATGTAGTTTTAAGGGACAATTAAATGTATTTTGGCTAGCTAAAGAAAAAAAAAAAAAGGAAACCTAAAATCAGCCCAACGAAATATAGGTGTACACTTTCTAGAAGGTAATACTTAGAACCCTAACTAGATCTTAAGGGCACCATAATGTGTGAGTAGTGGCCGGAGCTTTTCAGTATAGAATATACTAGCTAATTAGAGTTTAAAAAGAGATAATAGATGAACTACTAGCAGATTGGGAACTAATGTGCCTATTTTGGGCTGCAACAGTGATTTTACTCACGTACTCCTAAAAAAAAGAAAGTTAAAAACACATAGTAATTTTGAGTAAATTGTTGTAAGGAATAAAAGTCTGATCCAAACTTCATCACATAATCTTAGTGGAAATAGCTAATTTAGTTGGGTCAAGCTAGCCCTCGGACGTTCTATCAACACCAGCTCCATCGGACGCCTCACTTGAGCCCACCAAAAAGGCGCAGCCCAACAGCAGGTTGTCCCCCCCGCACGCGCACCTAAAAAAGTGGCCTCCTCCTTTTCTTCTTCCCCGCCAAGTCACTCACATCGCATGCGCCCCAACTCCTCCCTGCAGTCCGGTAAGCCCTCCCCCCCACAAAAGGTGCCCCAACTCGCCAGGGCGCCCCCATCGTCTCTTGTGCTTGAGCATACCCGTCCCCCATAATAGCAAAGAAATTTCACTAAAACATATTGCAACATCTCAAGCATACTCTTGAAACATGAGACTGAAACATCTCAAGCGGTAAGACTTTGCAACATTCAAAAAACATTAGATGCAACAACTCAATCAAATCGCAACAACTCAACAATTTCTAGTGCAACATCCAAAAATGATATGTTCCAACATTCAGAAAACATCATTGAAAATTGAACCGAGAGATTGCCGGAACCCTAGCCACTTCGCATCCTTTAGATCCGGAGGGAGGAGGGAGGGAGGACGCCTCAAATCAGAGGAGGGAGGAGGGCCTGAGAAGCTCCCATGGGACCGAGTGGTGGCGTGGTGGCTCCCTTATATGTAAGAGAAGTTTAGTTAGATAAAAAAAAATGCAGCACATCACCCGGACCACTTCATCGCCGAGGCGTCAAGCTCCATCGCCATGCCGAGGACCCACGCGCCACCGCCGATTCCGGATCTCGCGGCTCAATGTGCTCCCCGCATCGCAGAGCAAACACAACTTCCCATGATCAAGCGATGACGATTCTCGTCTTTGCCATGGTGGCGGCGTGGGGGGCGAGAGGGTAGGAAGGGGTCGCGTCGAGTGATGGCGCACCTACCGCAACGCCTTGGATTGAGCGCCGCTGTCGAGCGCCCTTAGCCGCATCGAGGTGAACTGAGGCCGGGGATGAGCGCTCTCCTGACTCCACCACTCCAAATACTTCTTCGCCATCTCTCCGAATCGACAACGAAGGAGCTAACATGGCATATGAGTAGCCCAATTCTAATTCCAAAAAATTTAGTTAAAACTTAGATGAAATATGAGTAGCCCAATTCTAATTCCAAAAAAAAATAGTTCATGGAATTTGACGAATAACAATGGAATGAAATGGATTCTAGAGGAATAAAAATTACGTAGTAGCAAATCTCAAATTATAACCATTTTTATATAATATATAATATAATGTATATACACTTATCCAATGAAGTGCATATACCATTTTCACCATATAACTCCACTTTATATTTAGAAAAAAATCAAAAATATTGCTGGGGCGCCAAACATTTGGGCAACCGCGGCCAAGCGCGCGCTGTGGCATGAAGCTTAGGTGAATATTTCGCGAGGTGATCTACCCCACACGGCAGAGAGTCCTGGCAAAAAAAGCGCGGGCAGAGGGGAGGCGATGCGCGCGGGCCACCTGAAATTTCTCTCCACCACCGGTCCACCAGTTCCAGTTCACCCGTGACTTATCTTATCCCCTCCCCCCAAATCTCACTGCCTAGACGGCAGACGGGAAGGAGCGGAGAGCGCTGCGAGGGCAAAGCAGACGATTGCGGCGACTGGGATCCAGTAGGAGGCGGATGCAGTGGGGGACCTGGGGTCCTCGAGCGCGAGGAGGAGGAGGTGGTTGCGGACGGGGGCGGGAGTGACCACCGATGGTGGGGGCGGAGCCCATCCTTGCCGCCTCCGACGCGGGGGGACGCGACGCGACCAAGGGCGTGGACGCAGATGCGGAAGCCACCTCGTCGTCGCGCTTGGAAGTGGATCAGGTGGCACGAGTCGCCGGAGCTGCCGCCGTGGAAATGCCTTTTATCAGATTATGTTGAGAAGTGTGCTTGTGTGTACACCAGGTGTGAGGAGAGAGGACTTGGTTGAGGTGCTATTCCCCTGAAGCTAGCTTCCTTTGTCGGCCTCAACGTTTTCCCAATGTTGTTGCTGCTTATGTCAGGTTACTCTGTGACTGCTAGTATCAAAACTGTCATTGCTTTAATAAATCGTGTTAATATCTGCATGCCCATCATGTTAATTTTTTTTTCAGGACATTGCTGACAAAAAAATAGAGACAGAACCTGACATGCTTAAGGAAGAAGAAAATTACATGGTAAGATTATCCTGCCCACTTCATTTTTGCTCTTTGTTGACCTGTACAGGATCTGATGCTAATTCACTGTCGGTTTCTCTGGTTTAAATGCCTAATAGGTGCAGCTTGTTTGTTTTATCTGCTCATCTGCAATTTAGACACATTTTCATTTATGCAAATATTGGTAGATAATGAATTTCACATATTCAGAAAATGTGAGGTCAAAATTTACACGTCCCTGATGCCAACATATCTCATGGTAACACTTAATTAGTACTCAATTGGGATGCATACTGTAAACTTGTAAATAGTGGCATGCTCCTATCATTCTTCAATTCAAAATAGGGGCATGCTCCTATCATTCTTCAATATTGTTACACTTCAAGCTGGCATGCATACTGTAAACTTGTAAATAGTCGCATGCGCCTCTCATTCTTCAGTTGAGCTATTTCTTGGTGCATCAGCATTTGTGGGTGTAGCTCCAGTCTTTTAATTTGCACTACGAGGAACATGAAGCTATGGTCTTTTAATTTGCAATATGAGGTACGTTAAGCTATGGTCCCATTATTTATACGATGATAGCCTGTGCTACAGATTTTCTACTCTAATATTAAAGATCTATCATCTATTAGGTACCCTTGATGGATTCAAACTTGATTTGTACGAGGGTGACAAAATCTATGAGCCACAGGCTAGTCAAAACTATTTGTACCGAACACACATATTAATTAATCTGTACTTATTAATTATTTCATCTATGATACACCCGTCTTCCTGTAATGTCATGAATCATGGTCCTATTGTTAGTAGAGTTTTCAAAGATGACAATTTTCACATGACTTGGCATTGTTTATTTATGACATGGCATTCTTTATTTACTCACTGGTTTGAGCTGTTAATACCCATCTTTGTGAAGTATAAACTGTTCTAGCCATGCATGCAAGGCAATTAATTTGACAAATTTTTTTTGGATGCTCATCAGACTGCACATAACAAAACTGATCTTCAGGAGAGCATTCTTTCTAGATTTGATTTAATCTGTATCGTCAAAGTATCAGAATGTATGATCAAGATAAGATATGAAGCAAAATTCTATCTACAGCTTTTCTTACTAGATTTGATCTAATATTTATACTTCAGAAGTATTGGGCATGTAAAAGGCTATCTTCCAATCTAATTCTGACCTAATTTTTTTAAGCATGAATGCCAATCATAGTTGAGCTTGGAGGACAAACTGGCCCCTCTTGAGGTGAACTCATTTTTTTATTCTGTATTAGCCTTTTCAGAGTGCACCTCTGCTTTCTAAATGAAGTTTGATTTCTGAATGTCATGTATCATAATTAGCCATGGAAAGAAAACACTCAGTAGCTTTTGAATAACAAAAGAATTTCTATTTTTTTGTTACCTGTGTTGAAGTTTATGTTTGATTTGATCAACTCATTGCATCGGGTGCATACATGTGGTTCTATATGCTATCTGCAAAATGCAATGCTCTGAACTCTTCTAAGGTTGCTCATTTGATATGAGAAGGGTACTGTCAACTCTTCTGAGATCTGAATGCCATTATTGTGTTCAGATGTATACCTGGAACGATTGAGAAAGGATGTAACCATGGCAAATGAGGGGAATCAGAAGGTATCTGGTGAGATTAGCAGTCACTGCAGATACAACATTCAATGTTTGGTTTATTTATTTGCCATGTTTTTTTCTTTATTGGGCTCTGACAACAGTTTGATAACATTCTTTCTGGAGCTCAGGTAGGGACGACATGTCACCATTGTCATCGCTAGCTGCTGCGGCATCGCAAGGGCCGGGAGCGTCGACGACAGGCTGCAGCGCATGGTGATGAGCGGTGGAGGCCACGTGCAAGCAGCATGGTCCATCCTAATCTCTGTTTTTTTTTTTTGCGCGCCCTGCCCTTTCTTCCTACTGGTGGGCTGTCATGGATTTGGATGTGATGGAATCTTTTTTTAAGGAAATCAATCTTTTTTAGTGGAAAGGGGATTCATATCTGTAATCCCAAATGTATCATCTTCATGTACCATTGAGTCCGAGGAATTTCTTGCTGGTGTGTAGTATTTTCTTGTATACATGAGTTCCCAAAAATTTGTATATTATTACTGATTGTAGATCCTTGTCTTTGAAACTAAATGTTGCAGAATGTTGTGTTGCTCTGTTGTCGGTAGTTTACATGTGTAATTGTGTATATATATAGATAAACCTGGTGGTTCTCATATATGTTGGTAGGATTCAAGCTGAGAAAGCACTGCCTGGTAGGCTATTCTCTTAATAATTGGACCAATTGGACTTGCTAATGAGGGTAAGGACTGTGACTTGTGCATATCTGTTGCATGTGAAGTTCCGTGAGTAGTCGGTATATACCTATTCTCTGTTGGGTTGCTATGGAAACAATTTGTACTTCAAATTTTATACATTTAACTTTGGACTTAATATGACGTGTGGCAACGCACAGGCAATATATGTTGTATGTGGAGCTTTTTTTTCTAATTTTTTTCTCATGTGTCGGTGGGCTGGGGCTTTTCTTTTTCTTTTGTTTTCTTTAAATGCGTAGGTGGGCTTAATTAAGTCTCCATCCTTTTTTTTTTTAGCGCAACCAAAAATAGTCTAATGAATTCACATAATTCATTGGTGGCAATAGAAGCTCATTGATACAACGAATTGTTTTCTACAATAGACATATGAGCTATCACAACCAAGTTAAGTTTTAGACAACGACATTTCATCGTGGCCATAGGCATGCATAATCGCAACTAATTAAATATTCGTGGCAACAAATACAGTTCTATCGCAATGGATTATTTTTTGGATGCAACAGGCATATGAGCTATCGCAACAAAAGTAAGGCTTTAGACAACGACATTTCATCGTGGCCACAAGCATGCATAATCGCAACCAACTAAATATTCGTGGCAACAAACATAGTTCTATCGCAACGAATTGTTTTTACTGGATGCAACGGGCATATGAGTTGTCGCAACAAAGATTAAATTTTAGACAACGTAATTTTATCGTGGCCCTTTGCCATGCCTATTAAGCAACCAAATAAATATTCGTGGCAATAAACGTAGATCTATCGCAACACTAAATCGATACTATCGCAATGCTCAAATAGTTGTGGCAACAGTACCCATAAAAGCAACCATGTTTTTCACCGTGGCATTAACACTAACCTTTGTTGCAACGAATGTTTCAACAGATGCAACCCAAATTTTTGGTGGCCATAAGATCAAGATATCGCAACCCAAAAAATGTTGGTTGCTATAGAACTAAATATTGCAACCAAATGTTTAGTGTTGCGTAAAAAAATGGTACTCTAAGGGTCAATTCCTAGGGTTTAGGGTGCTCTGAATCTGAAACTGCAGCAAGTACTGAAGAGGAATCGGCTCGAGCTCGAACGCACTCATAGCATCCGGGGGTTCAAACAAAGCTCACCCACCCCTCCTCTGGATATTCCCGAGTCCGGTGTTCCTATCAGTACACCCGCAAAAGGTACCAAAAAGAGGTAAGAAAAAAAATAGTGTCGAATCTGAATTAAGGAGAAGTGATCTGGTTGAGTGCCACTAATAAAGGTTTCAAACCTTCTATTTGTCTTTGGAAAATACTTTTATACCGGCCGTGAATCTAAGCCCCCTTAATTTCTTCTTACGTAGTGAGAGATTTGGGATCAAAATTACGCAAGATTGACCCCGCCAAGCTCAACGATGAAAAAAGTTAAACAAGAAGGCTATTCCAAAAAAGCCAATCAAGAGACAGCAACCAAAGAAGCCAAAGCTGTCCACTGGACCAGGTGGTTCACAATCTCACGGTGAGGCAGGACCAAGAGGCCCACATTCTGGGGAGGCAGGGCCATCAACCACCTGCGGGGCAAAGCCGGATGAAGAAGCACCGGGAGAAGCTGGATCAGGGCCAAAAGATGGAGCTTCGAAGATCCTGGGCCATCTAGCAGCCCAAACTTTTAGTCTTTCCTTTGACTCTTAGTTTTCTAAGCAGTCCTTTTGTCTTTGTAAATGTTTAAGTTATGGATAAAAGATCCTGGAAAGTCTTGTGCTGGAATGTCCGAGGTATCAACCCGACAAAAAATGGAACTCTGTAAGAAATAAGATAGTGGAAAGTCTTTGTGACATTATCTGTGCGCAAGAAACTAAACGCAAATCATTTTGATCTAAACTTTATCAAAAATTTACGTCCCGCCACCTATGATGCTTTCGAGTACCGGCCTTCTGATGGTGCTTCTGGGGGTTCTATTGTTCTCTGGAATAGCTCCCGTTTTTCTGGTACCTGTGTTTTTCAAAACTCTTATGCATTATCTGTTGAGTTCACCTCTCTCGTATAATAATGCTACCTGGCTGCTCATCAATGTTTATGCTCCTTGTACTCCTCATGGGAAGAGATCCTTTTTACAGTGGTTCAAAAATATTCAAATGCCTGATTATGTTGATTGGCTGATTGTTGGTGACTTTAATCTTTACAGAAATCCTGAAGACAGAAATAAGCCTGGTGCAGATTATGCTGAAATGTTGCTTTTTAATGAAGCAATCAGCAAATTGGGTTTGATTGAGCTGCCACTTAAAGGTAAAAGGTTTACTTGGACAAACAAGCGGTTTCTCCCCTTCTAGAAAGATTGGACTTGTTTTTCACATCCGCCTCCCCGGACTCTTTCTTATCCAAACTGCTTTGTTTCAACTTTAAGCATGGAAACCTATGATCATACCCCATGTGTTATCTCTATTAACACGAATATTCCCAAAAGTTCTGTTTTTCTGGTTTGAAAATTATTGGATGGATCATGCGATTTCTTTGATCGTTCGATGAGTTGGCATTCTTCCCCTAATCTTCCCGATGCAAAGAAAAAACTTGATTTGCAAAATTCAAGGCTCTCGGAAAAACTCAAAGACTGGAGCCACACTTTGTCTAACCCGAAAGTTTCTATTGACAGAATAAATTATTGCTGGATTTCTTTAACTTATTGGAAGAATGCGGGGACCTTTCTCTAGTGGAATGGAATTTCAGAAAATCCTCGAAGAAAATCTCATTTCTTTCTTTGAAACAAAGAAAGAACTTATTGGAAGCAAAGAGGGAAAATCAATTGGGTGCAACCGGGAGATGCTTTGGTACACATTTCTTTCATGCTCATGCTTCTATTAATTACAGGAGGAATTTAATCACTTATTTGGTGAATGATGATGGGGTACAAATGTTTGATCATGACCTGAAAGCACAACTTTTATGGAATTCATATAAAGAGAGGCTAGGCTCCACCAATTACTCGGGTATTCGCTTTAATGCCTCTCGGTGATCATTGAACACGAGGGATCTAGAGCACCCGATTCAACCTTTCTCCAAACAAGAAATTAACCAAGTGGTGAAAAACTTGCCCTCTCATATAAAGCACCGGACCTCGATGGCTTTAACTTTCGACTTTCCTCAAGAAGTGTTGGTCAATTATATGTGATGATTTTTTTAGTTATTTGATGCTTTCTTTCTTTGGAAATGTCCGTCAATGCAGAGTATAAATGGTTCAAACATCACTTTGATTCCTAAGAAAGATGACCCGAAAAGAGTTTCAGATTTCGGGCCTATTTCTTTACTCAACACCTCAATAAAGATTCTTACCAAAGTATCGGCAAACAGATTACAATCCTCCCTGCCCATCTGATACATAAAAATCAATATGGGTTTATTAAAAGGAGAACCATACAGGATTGTCTAGCCTGGACTCTAGAATATCTTCATATGTGTCACCAATCCAAAAAAGAGATTCTTATCCTCAAGCTTGATTTTGAGAAGGCTTTTGATAAGGTTGAGCATCGCTTAACGCTTGAAATTATGAAAGCAAAAGGTTTTCCGGATAAGTGGTTACAAAGTGGATGAAACTCATTTTCAACTCGGGAACCTCTGCTGTTCTTCTCAATGGTGTGCCTGGCAAAGTCTTTCATTGTTTAAGAGGGGTTAGGCAGGGTGACCCACTCTCACCACTTCTTTTTGTGTTAGCTGCTGACTTTCTACAGACTCTGCTCAACTCGGCCAGCTCTACAGGAAATTTAAGGCTGCCAATACCCCTCGAATCATGATACTGACTTCCCAATTCTCCAATATGCAGATGATACCCTCATCTTCATGCAAGGTGACTCAGTTCAGCTTGGTTATCTGAAATCTTTACTTGACAGTTTTGGAAATTCTACAGGCTTAAAAGTCAACTTTGACAAGTCTTTCATGGTACCCATAAATATTTCAGAGCAGAGACTCAATGAGCTGGCAATTGTCTTTGGTTGTGCCAAGGGAACTTTACCTTTACTTATTTGAGTTTACCATTGAGCATCTCAAAGCCAACTGTGGTAGATTTTTGGCCTCTTACAACAAAGTGTGAAAGAAGACTTGTAAGCTTTTCACAATTTTTGAATGAAGTCGGCAGATTAGAACCGACCAATGCTTTGTCATCACAAAATTTCTTGCCAACTTTTTGCTATGTGCACTTTCTCACTACCCAGCAATCACTCAACAGGTTGACAAATATAGAAGACATTATTTTTGGAGAGGTGCGACTTAAATAGTAAAAAAACCTCCCAAAGCAAGATGGCCAATGGTTTGTGTTCCAAAACCACAAGGAGGGCTTGGAGCTCTTAACCTTGAATCTCAGAATGAAGCCTTACTTCTCAAACATCTGCACAAATTCTTCAATAAAGCTCCTGCACTCGGGTTCAATTGGTTTGGGAGAAATATTACCCCAATGGGAAATTACCAAAATTCAGTGCTAATTTCAGGGGTTCCTTTTGGTGGAGAGATAATCTGAAACTGTTACAAAAGTTTAAGGCTATGGCGCAGTTCCACATGTCTATGATGGGTCCTCATGCTATTTTTGGCTAGATTCTTGAATGGGCAGGCATTACAGCAGACTTATCCCCAGCTATTTTCTTATTGTAAAAATGCATATTTATCGGTCGTAATGTCCAAGCTGAAACCCATGATCTGGACTTATTTCACTTGCCTTTGTCAGTTGAGGCTTTCAATCAGTATGAGCATCTCCATAACCTTATTCAAGGAATTCAGCTAACTCAAGAACCTGATCAATGGTCATATGTATGGGGATCTGCACAGTTTTCTTCAAAAAGGGCTTATAATTCACTCATTGGGTCTATACAGGTGCATAGAGCCTTTCGATGGCTTTGGAAAAGCTCTTGTCAAAATAAAAGGAAAATATTCTTCTGGTTATTGCTCAAGGACAGATTAAGCACAAGAGAACTGCTTCGAAGGAAAAATATGTATTTGCCATCTTATTCTTGTGTTCATTGCTTGCATGAGGTTGAGGAAACCCTGCATCATCTCTTCTTTGACTGTCCCTTTGCTCAAGCTTGCTGGTACTCCCTAAATGCTCTAATTCCAAATACTTTGAGCACTGAAGATATTATTGAGGCTCTCAAATCTCAGCTAAATCTTCCTTTCTTTATGGAAATTGTGATCACTGCTTGCTGGTCTATCTGGACTTGTCGAAACAATATCATTTTCAGAGGAATAGCACCTTCACTCCAGCAATTCAGAGCAATCTTCAAAGAAGAATTTGCCTTAGTTATTCTAAGAGCAAAACAAAGTTACCAGCCTGCAATTGTTTCATGGCTAGAAGGCCTCGTGTAATCTTTCTTATTTTCTTTGTTTCTTTTTATGTGTCTTGAACACATTTGTAAGGATCGCTTTGTTTCTTTGTTTATAATAAATTCACAGTAGGGGCTCAAACCCCTCCTGTTTTCCCTCAAAAAAAAATTTGGCTAACACAAAACACTATATATATGGAGTTATGCATGGTGACAGGGGGGACTTGTTTCTAAACAATATATAGAAGGTTGTGTAAATGCGAGGAGTTTCATGTTGTTGCAGTGCATTCAATTTTAATGACAATCATATCTTGCATGATTGATCAGACAATCTGATCATAATGGTGAACTGAAAATAATCCTGTCATATCCTCTCCTCTTTAGAAGCTATATATTGACATGCTGGATAACAAAAGTTTGAATTTCCAAAAGTGCTAGAAACATCTATTGGTGTATATATGATACAATCATCTACCGCGATCCAAACCTGAGTAAGTAGAAACACAGCCGGATAAACCACCCTCTGATTAGTATCAGCTAAAACAAACAGTTGCAAAACCTGCACTAATATATAAACGGAATTTGTTTTTCTTTTCATCCTACACAAGATTCAGTTGCAACGCATGAACATTGCATGATGGAATTTTGTATCCTGTAATGCCCCGAAGTAAACAATTAAAAAAATCTAGAATTCTCATTCACTTTGTTTTCAGACCAATTTGGCAGCCCACCTTGAGCCCATGCGTGAGAGCACCCTATGCTACAGTAACTCGCCCTCCCCTTTAATAGCCGCACTTTCCCATTTCATCCCCACTACGTAACCTCCTTCCACTCCACCATAGCGGCACCTTCAAGAGGAAACCCTACGTAATCTCCCTCTCCAAAGGTGCAAATAGCTGTAGGGTGGACAGCAAAATGAATCATGGGCGAGGGGAAGATCAAGGAGAGGTACTTGGATGGTCGATTCCACAACGTTTTCTCGCTGTTCTTCAAGAGGAAACCCTAGGTGAGTTTTGATCCCCCCACCACGCTGGATTTGGTGTGGTAGATTGTGGTAGGAAAGAATTCGGGATGACATTTCAGTGCAGACCTCGAATCCATGTTTTTCTGAAGTTTTCAGAAGTGGTAGTTTCGGTTGTTTGACAATTTCGGATACATTAGAGGCTGAATAACAATTTTAGTTGAACTAAGAAGTTGCTGACATTTTAGAGGTCTTTCCAGGAAGTCTAGGTTCAATATTTTAGACCAAATGGTTCGGGAGATACGAATTTTTGAACTCTGTTGTCCAAGTCTGTCAAAAATTCAGAGTAGTTTAGATATAACACATTGTCCGACCTCTTTCTGGCCGAATTGAAGATTGTGATCTGAATAATGGTTGCATGAATTTTGATAAGGTATCCATATTGGTAATGGACATTTTTTTTTTGGTTGATTATAACTCCAGATATGAAATTTAAAGTTAGTTGTCCTGTTTACTATCATATTACAGTCTCAGTTTTGGGTGTTGATTTAGGAGTTCGTCTATATCGAATTGGTCTGGTGAGCTATGGAGGTTTTCATAGTATATTGTATGGTCTTTCGATCATATATTTAAAAATCTGATTTTTGATTGGATGGCTTGAGAGATATAGAATTTAGAAGTCAGCCGGTGCAAGGACAGTTTTGAGTCCCACACTGTAAGCCATTTTAGGCGCTAGTAAATATGAGAGTTATTTTTTGTGTATTTTAGAATTGTAGGGTTTGCCATATAGATGTTTATAGTGTTCTAACTTGATGGCATATCTTTTATTGTTTTAAAACTATGAAAAGAGAAGTAGCATTGCTGCTGTTTAAAAGTTGTTTTGTGTTGTTTTCACCCTCTTCGTTGGTTGGGGCGTAGAAGCATGCTATTTTCTGCTGATACATTTTTGGTTTAGTGTGTATACGAGTTATATGTTGCAAAACAGGTGGTGGCACTTTGGATTGTCACTAGCGCTTTTGAGCTTGTTTGGTAAAGAGGCAAGTGAATGTAGTGGTGGTTTGCTACCGTTTTGGCTTGTTATTTTTATCGCCTACAACTTATTGACTATAAGAATGTCATACCATTAATATCCTGCACTTGTGACCATGGTTATTCAACCTTATTTAATTGTGGTCATACTTATTTATTCATTGTGATGTTATTATAACGTATTGGTATATGTGGTTAGCCCACAACACTGAAGAGGAATTTGAAGTATCCTTGACGGTGTATGTTAATTTGATTGAACATGCCAAGTGCATTGCATTATTCATTTAAATTGAAATTATGTCATTGACCTATGGTCAGGACCGTACCAGTACAACATCATGGGATGTAGCTCCACACCTTGTTGGGTCTGTAGGCAGGAGACATTTTGCATTGCATTCATATGCATCAAAGAAGTATGTTGAAGGTGTTATGTCTATATTTTGACCAAGTATATTGAAGGTGTGATGCTTGTGGTATTATGAAACTCTATCATTTGGCTGTGTCCAAAAATTGGAAGTCACTCATTTTATATTGATATTATATCCCCATGCTAAATTGTTTCTTAATTCCAACTGGGATTTAAATAGCTTGTCAAAACAAATTTGCTTGCTGACACAATCCAGGTACGTACATAATGTTTGCTTGGAGGGATAGGATTAGCGAGACATCCTCACAGTATCACCCACATTTAGATGTAATAATTTCACTCTTGCCTTGATGTAATAAACTTAATTTGTCTTCTTGGTTTAATAAAAAACATTTATGTTGGAGTTTACTTAATTATATAGTTTTATTCCTATGGTAACTTCCGCGCTTTTACTTCAATGTCGGGATTTTGTTGCAGAGTTTTATACTTTTACATGAAGGAAGGAACATTTAGTGATTTTTTTTGCTTTTTGTGACACTTGGGGTGTCACATATCCATGTTTGTTTTGATTCAAGATTTTTTCAAACAAATTTTAAAGTACAATTTTTGTGTGGACGTAAACAGTACTTGACTACATAGGGTGCAGTAGAGGAATTTCACATGAACAACTTGATGTTTGGCGCTGCAGCGTGAAACAAGAGCTTGAGGAATTTTGTGTGCACAAATCTCGCGTCGCCAACCGATGTTGCAGCTGATGGCGATGTGCGGCTCCCATATCAAGAACTAAACAAAGACATTAGTTCCCTAGATATTTTTAGAAAAACGATAATATATTTACTCCCTTTGTTTCAAACCAATGGTGATGATCTTTATATCACCTTCCTCTTTCAGAGCCATTGCTCTAAACTAGTGGTGATGAAGCTGAGTACCACTGCCCACTTTGAGTGCCATTTATGTTTTTGAGGTGGTGTTATTAACATTTTTCTATAAGTGCATGGTCTTATTTTTTTACAAGTTTTCCAATAAATAAATCAGATTATTTTCCCAAGGTCATACATAAATCCAAGAGAACAACAGACTATGCAAAACATTAGCATGGATGAAACACGTGCTACACCACATGCATATCGAAGGGCTAGACGAGCCATGAGAAGTCTCATAATAATTGACACCTCCAAGAAATAAGAAAACGAGATACAGGTGCCACGTCAGATATAACCAATATTAAAACGCTTGACACCAAAGTCTTAATAGATGCTGCTGCCCTTGAGTGTGTGTCCACTAACACCAAAGCACGCAAGGACTAATGAGGCTTCAGTTGACACTAGCACTTGGTATCTAGTGCTTTTGTCTTATCTAGCCTTAGTTCATTTCGCCTCCAATTCCAAATACAACATACACTTAGCTTTAGTTCCAACACTTTTATTGATCCATCCTCTCCACACTTTCTATCAGTCTGTAGTCTGCTAGTAATTATGTACATTCCCTAATAACTTTTTGTGGGAATGGCTAGCAGGTGCTTTTCTATCATTATGAATTTACTCGTCCTAATAGGATGAAAAAATACTAGTCCACTGCTGCTGCTGGAGCGCATTTTTACATACTCGCTCCGTACTCATAATACTTGACATTTTGGAAAAGATTTGAGTCAAACATTGGGAATGTAAATCATCAATAACTTCTAAGTTGTTGAATTTGCAAATGTGAAAACTATATGAATAGATTTATCTTGAAAAATACTTTCATAAAAGTATACATATCTCATTTTTTCATAAATATTATTACAATAACAAGAGGTCAAAGTTGTGTTTTAGAGACCGTGTTGCTGTCCTAAACGTCAAGTTTGATGAGTACGGAGGGAGTATACATACAACCAGATAACTTGCAGCTCGAGTACGTTAGCTTGGCCTGAACCACGCTATTTGGGCCAGGCGCGGGCATGGTATGGCCTGGTGTTTCATGGGCCCAAGGCAGCCTGGTCCGATATATAGGGCCAGTCCTGAGGCGCCACACATAGAGGCTGATCGGACCTGACACATTTAATGGAAGGCCCGGTGATCACCCGGTCCTGCTAAGTGACCACCATTTCCCCGACATCAACATTTCCACAAATACACCCCTAGCGCCTCATGCCGCCCTCAGCTCTGTTCGGCACTACTGGCCCCGAGTGTGGTCCCTGCACTGCCGACAGATGAGCAAGCCCCCATGCAGCCGGCCTCCTCCACATGCACAACATGCCAACCTCCTCCATGCTCCCCACGGTGCTGGCCCCGAGCGTGGTCGTGAATGTTCTACTCTCCCTCCATGTAGATGTTGCCCGGCCTTCCTACCGATAGTGGCTATCCCTCAACCCCAAATGATCTAAGGATCATAGCATCTGTTGGTAGGCCGGACAAAGTTGGTGTGGAGGAATACTAAGCTTTTGGCGGAATGGATTCGTAGTAATGTTTTTCCCTCGGCACTCTACATTAATAATTACGAAGTAGGCAGGATAATTGACTGTATTGCTTGATTCTCAATCAAGTCGATCTCGAACACTTATGAAGAAGACTGGTAGCGTTCGCTGCATGCCATCCTATTCTTACAACGGACCGCCACGTCTACTTGCCTCTCTGTGCCTAGGACGTGCGCCCGTGTCTTATTGGGAGCACGATGATCAAACGCCTGTTGGCTTGTCTTGCAATTTCCTGGCGCCACGACATGTGACATCGGCGAACAGAAAACTCTATATATAAGTGATTGTGCTTGTTGTGCCAGTGACAATGTGACTCCTTACTCAATGCAGAAGTTGTATCAATATGAGGCTTTTAATGTTGTGGCTACGCATTCACAATTGAAAACAACCATATCTTGCAAGAACAGTTCAGCTCATTACCACACTGAAAACGACAATTGACACATGAAAGCTGGATTAGGAAGACAAACTGATAATTCTATTCCTGACTAGCAGAGGTGGCACAAATAGGAATTGAGTGGTTGAGCGACCTCACTACAATTCCTTTTCATTAGTGTCCGACCAAAGTCCACCTGCCAAGTGTCCATGTTCCTTTGGCCTCGGTAAATCACCGGCCATTTTATGAGGTAGTAGGCTTTTTTGGCCTCCTCTTTTTAATAAAAAGGTATTGTCTCGAAAATTATTTGTGTAGTAGTGCACTGGTATTGATACGAGTTAGAGCCACACCATAGCACATGTTTCTCACCATATTTATAATTATTATTTCAATTCAAGATCATTTATTTCGGCTTACAAACAACCTTTGGGAGCAATATTAAAGTCATTTTTTTTAAAAAAAAAACTGTGGCCATCCGAATTCTATAGACCTTGAAATCCCTTGACATATTCTTGAGGTTCGAAATGCCTAGGACGAAGCCAGACATGCCAAAGATGGCACATATCATAATTGTTCATGTATTGCACGAATCACAAGCTTGCAACGTTGCAGAGCTTCGCTATGTTTTGCACCCTAGCTATGTAACTGTGTGAAACTACATAATGATGACAGCATCACGTTCCTAGACCCTCAGTGATGATTTTGAGTGGTATTCTGCAACCTGAGATGATAAACACCTTCTGAAGAGATTTTCCCTTTTACTATCTGCGGTTTGTAATGTTGACACTGCTTCGTCGTTCACAGTATAATGTCAGCATTTTCCTGATGCTTCCTGTTCCTACGACATAATGGCTGAGGGATTCTTTTGAACTTGAGGCACCCCTCTTCTGCTAGCCTACTACCCTATGTTTTGGTGCTAGCTTTGCATTCAGTTGCATACTGCACAACGTGATACACTATATATATACAGTCGTGTATTTTGTGTAAGTGAGAATGGAACACATTTTCCAAGCCCAAGCAGAATAGTCTGGGGTATTAATGGGAGTAAGCATTAACTCTTCGTGTGCAAACTTTGGCCTCAGCATGCAGAAAACGTCAAGCCTACTTTCTCTAACACAAGGGAATACTAATATCACCGGATATTACAGATATATAGTCGGGCAGCAGCTTTACGTTTCCACCTAGAACTGGTGAGAGGCACACGAGGAGAGGCGATTAGTAAGCTTGAGTAAACTAGAGGGGTTGTACTTGATTTGTGTGCACGTAGACATGTATATTTTGTAGAAGGTGCATATATTGCGAAATTTAATTCAAAATCACTATTTTTGAGACCATGTCTATTAGATTGAGGAGACACACCACCTGCCACTCGAAATATGTTTTCGCTGAATCTGAAAATAATACTGTAGCACTTGAATGGATTGTAGTACACCAGTTAAGTGCCCTTAGACTATGAGCACGCGAACTTCTCACTCAATATACGATACAAAAAAATCAAATAATTTCCATAGGGTTTCTTCTATGTCACTACTTCAGTCCTTATTCTCACTGTCCTGTCATTGCCAATGGCCAAGGATTGGGGACGATACTAACATAGAAGAAGATTCTAGTTTGTTTGAGTTTCTTCCGTGGTTTGATTACTTGTCTGCACTGATGTCGTGCTGACGATGATGGTGCACTGAAATAGTGTTTTTGAATCTTTATAGGAAGTGTTTGATGCCGGGTGTATGCCCATCAACACAATTATCCATTGAGCATGCATCGGATCTCTGTAGCTCGCATTTGAGGAGAGTAATATTATTGGACTAGTGGATAGGCACGCGCGCACGCACGCTATACCAAAAATGAAATTTTTTATAATCGTGAAACACATAGTACATTATTGCACAACAATATATGCATAATCACAGTGTAGTTGTACCACAAAATGTAATATTTTTACATATGTACCACCTGGCTTTGTTCTAATGTCACCCTTTTGTCCTTCCATGCATGCGGATCCAAGAAACAACCAGTCATGTTAATGAATGAAAGAAGCATTTCTACCATATAATGATCAATACAAGTACAAATAAAGGAAAGAATTTAACTTTGTATCCTGTAAAATGATCAAACTATTCCTCAACCACCACTGTTGTGGGCGTTTTTATTACAATGCTAGCACAAAATCACCTAATTTAAAATGCCATTGAGATGATAGCACATAATAATTACATAATAACCATGTCGGCTTGCTGGTAGTTCACGACACCCATCTCCTTTTTATTACTATTTTGATATATAACACCACAAAGAGTCGACATTTAATTCGCCATTTACATTTTTTTCACATTGGCTACTCATTTATAACACCGTCCACCACTTAACACCATGTACAATAACATATTTTTCACAGCAGTGAGAATATAATTAATAAACTTACAACCGCAATCAGTTATAATTTATCCAATTTGTTTTTTTTTTTGACATGAACAGGAGGGGGTCACCCCTACTGGGCTTTTATTATTAATAAAAAGAACAAAACAAAACTGTACAAGGACTTCAGGAAACATAAAAGGTGTGGAAAAAAAAATAAGGAAAATTATCCAATTTGTCAATACATAAAGATATAACATTGTGAAATATAGAACAATAACATTTCTCTGCTCGTTTTGGCCGCTGCCGCTGCAGCCCCTCATGGCAAACTCGGGTGAGGTGATGACAAAAAATGGGCTCGCTCCCACTTGCTCCTATCCACATGGCATATTGGCATCCTCTATTTTCACCAATCTCAAACCACTCCCAAAGCATTGATTCCTCACTGCTTTAACCAGATCCTATCCTAAAATATACGTGAAAAACCACTAACCATGAAATTGAACAAGGGTCATTCCTATTACCAAAAAAAGGCATCCATAAGCTATGCTTGTAGGTGAACACCGGTACTACTATAACTAAAATACTAATCTTCAATTGGAAGCACTCCACAACGTTTTTCCTCCGACAGTTGGTCTTGTCAACAAGGAGAGGTCTACATTAACTTCAATACTAACACTCTACGTGACCCAAATGTTGCAGTGTCTTGTTTTACAAAAACTTTCAGTGTCATAGAGCATATACCTCATCTTTCTCTGCATCAGTCCGAACGAAGGGAATTATAATAGTAATGAAACACCAAACTAAAATTTCTCAGTTACTAATCTTCAGTTGGAGGTAGTTTGCAACATTGTCCTACGACAACAGGTCTTGTCAATAAGGAGAGGCCTGCAGTAAGTTAAATATTAATATTAACACTCTATGTGACCCAAATGTTGTAGTATCTTGTTTAAAAAAAGTGTTTCAGTGTCGTCTGTGCATATACCTCATATGTCTCTGCATTAGTCTGAACGAAGGGAATTATACCAGTAATGAAACACAAAACATAATTTCTCAGCTAAAGTAGAAAGTGTTCCAAGTCTACAAACTTACATGCATGGTCACACTATTATGCAGTTGGAATATAAGCTGTGGGGGCAGATTAGGATAGTTGTGGATCTGAGACTCTATTTCCTTGCTTGTTGATGCTGCTACTTGCAGCAGAAATTCACCAAAAACTTGTGTAAGAAATGGAGAAATTTTTTAGTTTTGGAAATATTGTCAGAGGATAATTGGGGGTTTTAGCTTGACAGCTAAACTGGAAGAGGACATAGGATTAATGAGCATAGTGAGCTTGTGCACTAACCTGCTTGTTGTGGCCCTGAGGGAAGTACACAACCCGGCAACCCACCGCGGGCAAGGAAACAAGCGGGACTGCACAGGCACGCCACAACTCAGTTCAGGCTCAAGGCGAGTTCAGGCACTTGTGCACCTCTACAGCTGTAATGGTAGATGTATATGCTTTGTCTTGAGAACAAGATTCATCAATACAGCAAAGATTCATCAATACAGCAAGTATCACGAACGAGATATCAAGGAGATCAATAAACTGGTGACATATGCTTATGTTAACAAAATTAAAATTCTTTCAAAAAGTGGATGGTACAAAATAAATTCCAATTCTAAGTGGATAAAATTGAGAATCAATCTAGGTGTATATTGACTTATAATAAGTGAACTTAAACTGGATATCTTAGCTGAAAACAACCAATTGTTCAGATAAAAAATAGATATCAATCTATTCATGGGAAGGAGAAATATCAAGAAATCAATAGACAGCAAGAACTGCTGCCATGACGTGTCCCAAAAAGGAGTTTGGTGTCTTGTGCTGCCTTTTCATTTTATTTTACTGGCTAAAACATCATAATATGGCGTATATTTGTTAAAACAGGCCAAATGAAAACTAACTGCATTCTGTATAACATGAGAATAAACTGAAAATTTGAAGTGCACAACATCGTCAGTTCAGTACTGGAATTCACATATATAGATAAAACAAATAGTCAGGGTTATACTTTAACATGATACAAGCCAATGTGTTCAATATAAATCTATAGATAAGTATAGAGATAATGAACCGACACCCTAAAAATGCAAAACTAATATCTTTTTAATGATTTCTAATACATGAATGGGGAGGCTAGAAAATATTACATTGACTGCACTGAACGAAAATGTGCGCGCGGTAACTTGGAAAACATTGCGATGGCATTGATTCATTTAATTTCATACTGAAATTGGAGACAAGAATCCTGCTTTTGGTGAATTTAAAGTGTGCAGAAATACCATATCCTAATATAATCCTCACTGTGACTAATTGTATTGGGAAATTAGGCATGTATGTCAAATGTCAGCAAGGGGATAATGCAAATGGGAAATAGATTGAGATCTCAACTTTCCACGTACAGAGGTTAATCTCAGCTAGAAATGTGGCTATGACCTCGTCTAGAATTCAGATCAACTCATATTGCAGCAGGCAAGCACGACTGATCTTACAAAATCACAACTATACCTAGGTTGCGGAGCAAATTACACAAGCCTATAAGACAGTACATATTTCACATAAAAATTGAGTTTTCAGTACCGATAAAAAACCAAAAATAAAAAGGGGATGGATTAATCACCTCTCCTCTTGTTTATCTCTTTGTGGAAGGTGATGCCCTTCCCTCTCTTCTGCCATCGCAGATCTCCATCTCTGGATGCGAACAAATCCCTCAAATCAAATCAATAGAAGAAATAACCTACCCAATCCAAGCAGATCGACACAACAAAATATAAATTCATAATCCATGCCTACTAAATATTACTCCGTACAAATCAGATGAGACAGAGGAGTTGGATAAAGTAGCATGACCAATCAGATGCAGTCATATCACGTATACTCTGTTGATCCAATTGCATATACGAACAAAAATCAGATTCTTCACCCGGTCACCTGTTCACTCATCGATGACAGACAGAGGCATGCATGGATCGATGGGATTCATGAAGAGTCTACAACCGATAAGAAAATTTGAGTAAAAATGAACAAACATAACACTAATCGGCTCCTCCTGATCTGCACGATGCGAGGAGATTAATTAGGATTAGGGAAAATCATTCATAGAAGGTCGGGAGATCTCTAAACTGCACATGCATGTACTACCTGGATTACATGCACCAACCAACTGGCAACGAAGGGAGCACCGCATCAGGATCTTCATCCGCAGGTTGCTGCTTCCGTGTGGGGGGAACGGGCCAGGTGCCGCGCGTTGCCGCCGTGCCCCCTAGACTCCGCGAGGCAAGCAACCGCTCGATGAGAGTCCGACAAAACAACGTATCTTATACCTATATACCTGCAATGCATATGATGCGATGGTTTAGGAATCGAAGACCTGTTTGTCCAGAGACGTGGAGGATGCAATCGACTCGTGATGGCCGGGAGGAGACCTGGTTCTTCCTCCTCCTCGTCGCTCTTCTGTTCAGCGCTGCAGCCCGAGACTCGAGTCTCGCGTGAAGGGAAGGTGTCGCGACGGGCAACTGACGCGGCGGTGCTGGACTGCGGTCGCCGGCAGTTCCGGCGCACCCGATACCTGATCCGGAGGGCCTGCCCAACGATATCGGGCGAGTAGTCGTCCCGGCTTCAACACGCCCAAGGGCCGCGTGCTCGGGCTGGCGGACCTCAAGGGCGGCGAGGACGACATCCACGCGGCAGGCGATCCTTGCGCTGCATCACTGCGAGATGGTTTCTTGGCTGTAGGTTGTCGAAGGTTGCGGCGTCCTCTTGGAGGCCGCCCTCGATCGCTGGGGGCCGGCCGGAGGAAGTTGCTGCTGCAGGGATCGATGGAAGTATCCTGCTTCAGGGAGTTGCTGCAGCGTGGCGGATGGTTTCACGGGAAGGGGAAGGATCTCGCGACGTATCGGGGAGTAGCGCACCGTTTCGAGGCGCTATTGTTGTCGAGGTTCGCGCCGTACATGGAAGAAGCGAAACACTTTGTAGCCTAAGGTCGGTCCTTACTGAGAACCGTTGGATGAGAAATCTAGATAGATCGAACGGATGAGATGAAGACATGTGCCATCAAATTCCTTCGCTCTTTTATAGTATGGATATAAAGAAACAGTCTTGCAATATCATTTGTGTAGTAGTGGTGCCTGTAGCAGCTATATTTGCATCTCTGCTCAAAGAACTGAAAAATGTATCACTATGTTATAGATGAACACACAAGTAAGGAGACGCAATGTCGACTAGCTTGGGTCAGCAGCACCTTAAAAAAAACACCGTGTTGAGGAGGAACCAAACATATTAAAAAAATAATAAGATCTGCCAACTCTTAAGAATTTTGGATTTGGCACGTGCACGAGATGTATTATATTCATGGGTATTTCCTGGATACTGCTGACAATACCGAATGAGTCTAACTCATGGTCCATATTTCTAGTTATCAATAGCTAATCCATGAATGGCAGCTCCACGCCCGTATAGTTCTGCAATATATCTGGTGGTCATCAATGTTGTCCAGGCATACCACGAGATGCCGAAAGCCCGGAGGTCAGCTTGACCTAAGGGCCACTGTGATTGAATTGAAACGGGAAGCTACAGAGTTCGGTTACAGACCATGTGCAGTTGTCACTGCTTTATAGAGCACGAGCAAGGACAGTGCATCAATGCACATCGATGCCAATGTATTGCACGAAACACAGGATTGCAACCTTACATAGCTTTGCTATGCTTTGCACACTACGTAGATCCTCAGTGATGATTTCAAATGGAATTGTGCATGCTGAGGTGACATACACAAGAAGAGATTTGCCATTTTGATACCTGGGTAATACCCGCCATGAGGACAAAAATAGCTTCCTTTTCCGATCTCACAGTACCCACACCTCCAAACTCTTCCGGTCATCCTCCATTTTTTTGAAAGCACGGTCATCCTCCATTAGTCTAAACTGTAATGGGTGGTGCTGACAATGCTTCGTTGTGTCCTGCAAGCTATCAGTGATTAGTGTTAGGATTGACAGTCATTAGTGTGTGTGGTTATATAAAACTATCAAAGGCTGTGTGCCCAAGGGCAGAGGCTGGGAATGTTTCAACACATTTTGTATCACCTCGATGGAATTTCTTGAAATTAGTAAAATTCCCATTTCCAAAAAAAAAAAAAAAAAAAGCTGAGTGAAGTAACTTTTAGTGGCTCAATTCGTTAATGTGTATTCACAAAAAAAATCGTTAGTGATATGTGGAACACTATTTTTTTTTGTTTGATCAGTCCCGATGGTTGTTGCCATATTTCCTTTCGTTGTTGTTGATATGCAATCATGGTAGGAAAGTATGCAGACCCTACATTACATGGGGCTCGTGGCTACTTATAGCATAAGATGATTGTTGGCCTGCCAATTCTAAAAACAATTTATGGGAAGGCTAGCTTCCCCTTATATATAGTGAGCTTCCATATGCATACATCTGATTAAGATCTCCCTAGGTTTCACGGAAGTGACGAAGTGGTGTGGGTGGTAACACGGGGTTGTGCGATGCTAATGGTCACAGAAAAAAAACTGACATATAAGTTGTGACACATTTTCATGGAACTGAGAAAACCATGTATACTACGTACATCTTGAGCTAGATGAGGTAGTTTTTATGTATCACTGTCGTTGGGAGTTGGCGGTGGGTGACCAATTTCTTTTGCTATGCATTTACACTCCCTATATAATGAAGATTTTGCTTATCAGCACCGTGAGAATATGTTTCTAGAAGAAAATTAAGAGTGGGCAATGATTTGAGTGTCACTGTTAAAATCAATGATAGCTAGCTTGTCAGATCCTTTACCCACACAAGGAATCTTCATTTGAATACCCGGGTGTGAATCAACAAGCAGTACTAATAGCAAGGGTGGCAAATTTATTACTGTTAAATAACCATCAATGATTACATACTCAATAGAGATCGCTCCAGCTTTTCTGCAGCTCTGTTAGCTCATGCTCCTAGCACTGAACATGTGATGCACTATTTTAGAGAAATTTAAATAATCATGGTTCCATTTCCGGGGCTGTCCATGTACATAGCCAAACCAATGCCACGAAATTGTATTTGTCAGTGGTTGGTATGTTAAACTGATTCCACAAGTAGGTGCACACAAATAACTTTATAATATTTCAAAAACAAGTTAGCACAAAGATGAATTTAAACTTTATGTGAGATTTTAGAAGAACTTTTTATTTGTGGTTTTTAGATCTCTAAATTTGCATTTTAATATCTTTGATTTTTAAATTTAAGGTTTTTAATTTCTGAAACAGGCTCAGATGGAGACACAAGCTATAATAAATTTGAAGTCTAGTCGACGTGACATAGAACTTTGTAATTGTTTTTTTTTGAATTTGATGTTGTTTATTAGGTGCTAAGTATTTTCAGTTGCAGATTCAGATAGGTTAATACAAAATAATACCAACAGTTATAGTAGTAGTAAGGAGTTGTGCAATGCTTAGGTCACACCTCTACAATTTTCTACCAAATACGATACACGCAAGCTATGTTCCGACGAGTGCTAGCCTCCCACAAAATGGCCACTCACAGAGCAGGAGTACATGGGAATGGAGCTGAATGAATATGCACATGACTCAATTTTGTATGCAGAGATAGGGTGTCAGTTGGCATCATCAGTCTGTTTGTGACAGTGGTGTGCATTTCAGTTGTCATCACACTAGTCGTGAAGTGCTGAGATGTTGTAATTTCTACTTTCCTTTGGCCTCCCATTCCCATCACACCAGGCACCTATCCTCTTTCGTTTGCTCCACAATGTGGCTAGTGTTGTTTGTAACTTTTTTTCGATCTAGGGTCAGAACTGAGAGAGCTATATAGTATACATGTATTGAGCCAGGAGGTGACTATAATTAGTTTATTATCACTGCTATTTGGATTTGTTGGCTGGTAGGTAATGAATTCCTTTTGCTATGCATTTAATAGTCTATATAGCCATATCATGGAAATAAGGTTTCCTTATGGATCAGCACATGAATATATGTCAGAAAATAGTTGATCACAAATTCACAAATTGGGCTAGTTTGTGTCTGCCAGGTGCAATGATTCGAGTGTTACTGTTAACAGCAATGATAGCGAATCAGTACTTCTCATCGATACGGCAAACTAACCATGTTTCAGTTCCAATGGGCGAATCAATCAGGATTACTTGTAAGAGAGGCTGTTAATTAACGCAGGTGACCTGCAGAGGCAGATACCTTGTCCGCTCCAAAAACTGACACCCTGCTTGCTCCATAAACCAAACATGACAATGTTGAACATACTATCGGTGGTAGTGTTCTTTGAGATTTTCGAGAAACCTTTGTGGCAAAACAGTTAGGGAGAATTCCAACTCAATTGAAAAAACTTATGATGCCAGAATCAAAGGAGTGCTTCATTTTTGCAGCTGTTTAAAACAAGATTCATGAAGTCTTCTAGATCTTTTATTATGGATTGACAAGATATTAGAAAAGCTATAGAATGACTTATGAAAGAAAATATTATTTTTCTTTTCATAAGCAAAAAAACTGTATTATATGTATGAACAAGTCGTTTTTAAAAGAGCAATTTTTCAAATAAGTCTTTACCAAGAAGACAGCACTGTTTATGTTTTGATTGAGTTCATTGGAAGCAATATACTCTATAGTCTGTATGCCATTATAATTCCCATACAAAAATACAATTTAAAAATAAAATACTATGGCCTCATGTTTAGTGTGATATGTTCGGTCACGTATGGGACCTTATATCTAATTAATAATCGTATCATGTATGACCTTAACCTTCATCGAACATACTATGGATAAAAAAGATCCAATCACATGATATTTTACATACTGTTTTATATACTTTATGAAATTAAAAGTATACAAATACCTGTTTCTTGTATTACTTCATTGGTTGTTATTGTATATGTATTACTAGACATTTTCTGGTATCTTCGTAGAGAAGCAAATTGGAAAACATTCATTGCAAAAATCGAGATTAGAAAATATGCTTGACGAAAACATGTACAATGCAATCATTTGCATAATCAGATGTGAATAGAAATAGGGCTGGACATGGTAGCCACCATTCTCTGCAACGTTGAAATCGAATTGTCATTGCGGGTCAGCCAATCAAGACATGGTGCATAGACATGAAGTGCTCAACGTTTCTCCCTAATTTTCTGTCAACTGCAAATCCAACAATGTCGATATCAAACTGATATTTGTGGTGACATCAAGGATGATAGCTACAGTCGGCTAGATAGAGGTGGAACCTTCGGCCCTAGCTGCCTTCCAGAACTCCCAGTTGCCTCCTATTCCCAAATCCATTGAAGACCATATTACCTAGCTTATACTACCCATAGATTTCAATTACAACAATTGCATTCTATGCAGCTATTTGTTTAATAGAATGCACTATATATGGTATTAAAAACAATAGAAAGCACAATATAGGAATTAAGCGGCTACAGTCTAAGACCATGGACTCTTTTCTGACTAAGTATTAATGATAGATGGAAAGTTCTTGGAGTAATGGTACATTTTGTTTTAATTATTGTGATGCATTCACTCTTTAAATCTAACCGATCTTCCACATAATGTCAATCAATCAGCACTATGAATGTTCTGACAAGGCATATTTAATTAAGAAAAACAATGGACAGACAAAATGTACAGTGAGATTTGTGCAAATTCTTTGTCAAATATAAACTAGAAAACATGCCATCTATTTATATAGGTCCATGCAAAATGCATCAGTGCAGTCCCAACCCACGTGTGTCTTCGCTTGTATTTGAGGATTTCTTCTCAGATGCTGACTATGCTAGATGTACTCATAACTGAAAAGATTAGTATCAAAAATCATTTTTCTAGGAGTGAGTTTGAGGAGAAAATTTAAGGAACAAAATAATTTAGATGTTGTATCACATATTTGAAATCATGTAGAGTGTGGTCTTAGTTATTGGGATTGGATTTGTAAGAATCAATTTTATACGCTCCTGACTGATAATTACATTTGTGAAATGGTTGTTGGAATTGAGGTAATTACAATTCCTTGAGTGCAGTCAAGACTTTGAAAGTCCCAGAACCATAACTTCCCCTGCTGACGAAGCCATGTTCAAGAATGCTCTTTCTGGTATGTGTTTTTGTCTCAGCCATTACACTTTGATGTCTTTGTCCATTGAGGAAACTGTAGACAGAGTTTCATGTCACGGTTTCATGACACAACTGCAATCTGCCACAAACTCAGCAACATGGATAGGGCCCTAGTATTTTTCATGCTTGAACGTACCTAGGATTTGTACCCTATATTAAACTAAACTATCAAATCCAGTACAAGAGAAGCTAACAAACTATGAATTACGGCATAGTCAACCCACATTTCCGTCTGTGTGCTCAGCTGCTCTGGTTGTGTGCCCGTGTTCGCCGGCCACCACTTGTAGTTTGCATAGTGCTATGTTTCCTGCCACCGGCACACCCATACCCACAGTGGTGTAGACTAATAAACTGTCGATGCAGCAACCACAACGGGCTGCACGTCATCGCCGATTTCATAAATAGAAGGAACTATGGATCTCGCCTATGAAATGGTCTCGCTAGATCACTCTGCTTCTGCAGCCTCCATCCAATTATATGTATTTCCCTCTTGCCTTCTACTCCTACAGAATGTGCATGGGCACCTAATCTTTCTTACTCATTTGAACACCCTATTCTCTCTTCTGCAATGTAGCTTGCCGGAGTAGAAAGCACCATGCAGTGATATATATAGGTGGTAATGATGAGGACACGGCCGCTTACGCTGTCCAGAATATATGCCCGATATTTCACGGTACAAGTAAATTTAAATTTCTTTTTAGTGTCTCAAATGAACAATTGTCAATAAAATGCCTTTCAGATTATGAAAATAAGCAGCAAGGCAACTCGGCAATAACCAAATACAATACAGAGTAAAATAAATCTGGACGTATAACCAGCCTCTGAATCCAAACAGTATCCACATAAAGAAATACTAACAACAGCTCTTCACGACCATATTCAAAAATAAAATATTAGATCCGAGGAATCACAGTTAATGGAAAAGGCAGGTCATGGAAGAAACCAAGTACGAATTGAATTCACGAAGCACATTACGGTGATATAATAATTTAATCAGCACTCGTCTCAACGGACAGCAACAACGGTGAACCAAAAATTCTTCTGATAAATCAATCACCAGCAGTAGTAGCAATAACAGAGATAGAGGGATCGGCTTAAAATTGTTGTTGCAATCCAAACCCTAAGATAAACTCTTCCACACGCAGCCATGATGACCACCATCAAAAGATGGGGAATTGAATCAACTCCAGCATGAGTAATCCGGCTACAATGCAAATCCGCACACGTCCAGCAATATGGACGTACCTCCGTAGCACTTGGATGCAGCAAATTTTGTGCCAATGATAGTTCAAGTGACATCAACTTTTATAGAACCTATATAAATATATTTTTTCTTGTCTGCTTACTATCTTTCTAGCGCAAATTAATTCCTTGAGAAATAACTTACTTGGCAGGATGGTACCCTCCACCTCCTTGACGTGATTCAGGTCAACATAAAAATCACTGAGCGTCATAAAAATTTGATCTGTCATAATCTTTTCTGATAAATCAAATGAACTAGAAATATTTAACACATTGGAAATTAATCTTCTTAAAAATAATATCTGAATCCTCTCCCTCTTTAAACAAAGCCATGCTCGGCTTTGATTTAGTCTCATGTGTACCATGTGCATCAAATATATTATGTGAAGCCTTGGGTTCATCAGGTAAGGTTGTGTAGCACCACTAAAGTGGAAATTCCAGCCATTGTACTTTTCTAGTTGTGATTCACTCTTCACAAATGCAATATTAGGGACTGAAGATCAACTCATTATCATTACAATATGAATGCACTGATAGGGTGTTTGGTTCGAGCAACATAATAGCAATTCAAATGTATGTAACATAATTGGGTGGCCACTTGACATACAAAAATCCGTCAAGGTCACTCCACATATATGTAGAGAAAGAAGACAACCATTACGAGTTTAATTTAACCCATTAATGATATTTTTTTATAATGGTATTAAATAATCATTCCTGATTTCGAAAATACCTACTGAACCGTAGAGGTGACTATGATATTTAAAGAGACAGTCCAAAAACAACAATTATATACAGTAAATAAAATTATTGAGAGGTTCGTGGATGCCTTGAAAATAGATTATGTTTTTATAGGTGAGCCTAAAAAGACTGGGCTCAATAAATACGCCTGAAGTTTAGTCAGACAACGATGACCAACTAAAGGGACTAAATCCGTCGTAATCTCACCCTCTGTTTGATTCCTACCATTCGCTCCTCTCTCTGCCCTCAGGACTCTGTTCTCTTAATATGGTTAGGGTGGTGGGGTGGAGGCAAGTAAACCTGCCAAGGGCATGGCATGTAGCACCAAGCAAAGGCATGAAGGCAGCCCAGAAAGGCCATTTTGGGGCAGGTTAGGGTGCTTTGACAACTGACTCTAGGCACCACCCCTACCCAGCAACAAAAATGGTATGGACGCTGATGGCATGGTGGGCCTAGCTAGGGTGGTGGTTCCAGCTGTAATGGGGTGGCTCCAACTAGAAGTGCCCGATCCGTGCCATGAAGTACTTGGCTTGGCTTTCCTTCGTTGATGGCTCCAACTAGATCTCCGATCCCACTATGAACTTGGTTATGTTGCTACTTTTTTGCTTCTAATTTTGATATGAACAACTTCATGAAACTACAAAGTGATGTAGCGCATGATGGTTTAAAAGAAAGTACATATATGTTTCTCGTTGTCGCTGTTGCAGAGTTTTGATGAGAACCTAACGCTTCACTTTGTGTCTGTGGTTGCTGGTCAGCGGCACCAGATTTTTTTTTTTTTGAAGATCTTGAGGATAAAGAGTCTAGTGATCCATTACTCGGGTCACATATAGACAGATCTAAAAAACCCTCTATATGCTCGTAGGCCTCAGCTGGGTCGTATGTGTCCATATATCTTGCAACTCTAGCTGTGATAGGATGAGGATTATGGAGGCAATCCTATCCGCCATCCGGTCATGTTTCCACAAACGATCGACACCCACCATACATGCACATGTACTTGTGTTCCAATCTAATCAATCCAATATTACATACAATATTCAACGCTTTTTAAAGCAGATTGATATGATGACCCGAAATATCACACACTGGGGCTCTTTACACCACACCACATGATAAACTAATTTCATCTAGATAAACAACATTATTCTTTTGTGTTACCTTGTTGAAATCACATATTTACTATTTGGACCTAATAATTTATTATAAACTGTGATATTGACATTCTACAGGCTTGCTTGCTTCATGCCTCTGACTACACTGCCACCCACCAATAGGCCATGTTTTCTCGTCTCGCCACACAAAGTTCCACTATTGGTTGATGCAGTGGCGGAGCCAGGTTTTGAAAGTTGGGTATTCCCACAACCAAAAAAAAGTTCCAATGCATAGCAGCAGGTTTCAAATATATTTTGTTCACATCTAAGATAGGGTCCTCCTCCCCCACTTCTGTGGTTGCTGTGTTAAGGGTCATTGCTAGCTATCTCGTGTTCTCTGCTTGCTATCTCATGGTCAACATATGGAATGCTTTTACTCAAAAAAAAAACATATGGAATGCTTTCAATATGAACTTGACTCTCAATTGTTTCCAGCACAACAGATGTTACTGCAAGTGGTTATGGAATTGATGTGGAACCTAATTCAACTTTTCTTGTCTTTGATGCTCTTTCCCACAAACTCTTCAATTCAATTTCTCTTCTTCTTCATTATGCAATAAACTACAGGAAGAAAAAACCAGTAATGGGGATTGGGCTAAATCCAAAAGAGAAATTATCAAATCCAACAATGAGGAATTGAAGATTGGGGAAATCAAGCCTCACCGCCGTCACCAGGTCACCACGTCGGCATGCCGCAGCTAGCTGCCGCCCCACGGCGCTCCCTCCCGCCAGCCTGCTGTCGCCGAGCACGCCTGCTGCTGCCACCGCCGAGCTGCCACCGCCAAGCCCGCTCTTAGATGTCGAGCTGCTCAAAGGAGCTGCTTAGGGTTAGGGATTGGGGGAACAGCGAACAGGACACGTACGACGACGGCGTCACGCCACGCGGGGCGGTCGGCGCCCCTTCCGTCGCGAACAGAACAGGGGAAACAAGGGGCCATCATGTGCCTTGCTCCCCGGGCCACTGGGCCTTGAGTTTTTATGTCTAGCTGGGCCACAGGTTGAGGAAATTGGTTGTGGGCTGATTTTGTGTTCTAAAATTACCAATATACATTATACATTTCAGTATACCTATATATATATTTATGGTTGTTCAAAAAAGTTGGGTATTCCTGGGAATACCCAGGCATCAATGTAGCTCCGCCAGTGGGTTGATGTACCAAACTGTCGATGCAGCGGCACCAAATTAAAGAGGACGCCATCACTGAATTACATGCATTGGCAGTCAACCCATTATGAACAACTATAGAATGGACATCAAACAAGTTACGAAATTAAAGGTTGAGGCACTATGTAAATGACACAACTCAGTAAGGTTCCTATTCAAGCCCCTGGACTAGGGAGGTCTCCAAATCCGAACCTTCCACCCTCATTCTTGACAGTCTTGATTTCTGCCCCCATCAGTAAATTGCTTGTTTATCTCACTCCCGCACCCACTTTCTTGATTGATGTACATAATTGTGACCCTCCCAACTATGCTCTCAAGCCTCAGGCACTCCTCGATATTGCCTTTGAGCCTGGCGCTCCTCCCCTCAGTGCCCCAACCATTGCCGGTCATCTAGAGGCGGCATAGCCTCTCCTTGACCACTAGCTCCCTTCTCGATAAGCAGCACATGTACAACAGAGAACTGGGGAGTGGAGATCTGCTGCCGCAGAGTCGAAAACATAGAGGAGTGGTTCTATTTGAAAGTGTTTATTTGGTACAATTTGTGGGCTCCACATGAGTAGGAATCTCAAAAGTAAGAAGAGTCATCAAATCAAATGTAGGGACCTTGATTTGAGTGCTCCTACTATAGTTGCCCTAGTGGTCCTGCTTGATCTATCTGCTTCTGCAAGACTCAACCGCCATACATGTTCTTGTATTCCTAATTTGTATTTTCCTCTTACCTCATATTCAAACACACATGGGCACTGTATTCCTATCTCCTTTGAGCATCCTCCATAGCATGGTTGCATTTTTTCAAGTTACATGAAGAACAGAAGTCACTACGTTGTAGTATATATAGGGGGTCTGCAAGAAATGGGACATATTGATCCCTCGGCTTCTGCCTCCTCTTCAGTACCTAATATGTGTTTCTCTGTTGCCTCCAGTTCCTAAAACATATACATGCACAACAATCTTTCTTACTCCCTCGAACATCCTACTCTCTCTGTTAACTAGAGGTTTCATGTTGTTAAGTTACTTTGAGTAAAAGAATGCAGTATGTGTAATAATATATATAGGCAGTCAGGTTGTGTGGTGCCAGTACTTGTGTAATAGAATGCACTATGTATTGAAGTTCCAGACTGCCTGCAGTGTACATTCATCACAAAGATCAGGTCATCAGCACATTGAATAAACTAATCTCATCAGTTCCTGTCAGACACAGTTTATTTTGCTGATTCGAATTAATATATCATGATTCTCTTGTCTAATGAAATGACTGTTGACATTTCTTAGCCCAATCAAAGGAAACAGGTATAAAACCCATCCCCAATAACAGCGCTAGAAATGCGCCGCTGACATTCTCAAGTAAAACCACCATGTCGGTGATCCGAATGGGAACGTCAACGGGATAGATCTTGCCATCTTAGATATTTCATCCGCAAGCGCACGGATCTATCATTGTAGCATTTCATCCGGAAGTATTCAAGGTATCGTTATTTATATTTTCCCAAAGGAAGGCATGTGTTTATTAGCATGGCATCTGAATAGAGGAACATGTGTTTGCTTAGACCAAATTGTTCATAACAGGGGTAAGCAATAACGGTTTATGGATAGTGTGACACACACTTAAGAATCCACCAAAGAAAGGATAAAGAAAATAGATAAAGAATAAATGAATATCCTAATGGAGTAATTCTAATGTATCTAGTCATGGCCATACAAATGAATAGTTAGGATCATATGCAAACATGATTTAAGCATGGTTAGGTCTAGGATACCGGGGAGACCCCACCAGGAAGTCTGCTTCCCACCGAGGCATTTACGAACTCCTACATCACATACGAACGTGGGGGGATTTCAAGGGACGGTCAAGGATTGTCATGACCCAGCCGCCTACCCCCTCAACCGTGGCATGCTCTCATATTCGCAGGTGTCGTAATACCCGGGCACCATGCCCGCATATCAGAGCACTACTCTTGTCCCCCCAGGATCCCCACTCGTCGAATGGACGGACTAGAACAAGAGCAAACCCGAAGGAACAACGAACCGATATCCCACCTCTAATCAAGTTAGGCATATGATGATCGATGAAGAGCTGAGATGAACATGTCAAGATTATGATATGTAAACTATATGCTAGTTCATATACCAACACAAGAACATGAACAAGACTATACTCTAGTTCATAAGTTAGGCCAAGAACATAGATATAAGACTTGCAAATAGAAGAATGCTCCATTGAGAAGATATATTACCAAGGCACTTTCTTCTAGGAGACAAGCCCTCCTTGTAGCTCTTCTACTCCAAGTGCTAACCAAGAACTAAGAAGAAGAAGAAGAAGTAGTAGAAGAAGAGAGAGAGGTAGAGGTGGTAGAGAGAGGAAGATTGCTTTGTTTGCTTGGACTCCAAGTGGTGTGTGTTGAGAGAGGAAGAGAGGGGACTACTCATACACTTGGAGGAGGGGCCTAAGTGCTAATTTACACCAAAACCGACCTGGTAAACCTTCCTAATCGGACCAAACCGACCATCCCACGTCGGTAACCCCCAGAAGGCAGGTTCATGAACCGTCTCCCCGAGGCTAGGCCGAAACCGCCTCAGGGAGGGTGCGGCCGCACCAGGTGGTGCGCGCGCACCCCCCTGGGCTCGGCCTGGCCCGGGTCTCGGTGGGTTGGCTTCCTTCGTCTTGAAAAGTTGTGGGCCGGGCTTGGCTCGGCCCAATTTTGATGTTTTGGGTCGATTTGCTCCTGGGCTTGTGTTTTGCAATAATGCGCTTCCCGGATGGCGTGCTTTGGTCGTATTTTCACCTGTATTTATTATAAATCTGCAAAATAAAATACTAGACACTACAAGTGGAATTTTATTAGTGATAAATGTATATGAGTATAGAAAGGTATAATTTTACTCCCTTTATGGTAGTAAGTTGGCGGGGAAAAATATGTTGTTAGTGACCGTCAACAAACTCCCCCCAAGCTTACCCTTTGCGCGTCCTCGAGCAAAAGATAAATACTTGGTTGTTGATCAGGAGTTGCTACTATGCCGATTACATTTTGCAAGTGCCGGGGTTATAATAAGATTTTCTACTAGAGTTTGAATAAAATGGCACATCTTTTTTCTCACCCTTTATTACCTTTCATCGTAGCGGGGATTTTTAGCTTTTCTCAAAGTCTTGAGCGGTTGCGGATAGAACGGTTATAACAGAAATACTTATCATTCATCCTTTTGATCAACTTTTTATCCGGATTTATTTATTTAGATAAATTTTATTTTTCCGAGAAAGTATGGGCTTTATTGCTATGTATATATATTTTTTTTTTTTTTGGGCTCTCTACTCCCTAGACTTTTGTCTTTTATTTCCTCTCTTTTTTTAGAGATGTGGGCTCTACTCGCCCTCGGACACTTGTTCATTTTTCATCCCATTTTTCTTTCTTCTTCTCTTTTTTTTTTTTTTTAGCATAGCCCATATCATTTCTCTTTTTTTTTTTTTTTTCAAAGTAGATTCTCGGATGTCAAGTTTCTCTTTTTTGGACGAAATCATAGCAAATCTATTTGTACCATATCATACTTGGCAACAACTTAGACTAGATAGAGCCTATGCAACCCACATGAATCGGGTGTTTCAAGATGAGTTTTTTAGACTTAGCCACTAAACCCAAACTTTAGAGAAATTCGAATTATAAACTAGGCACGGGTGAAACATAAGACAGAGCAACTATTCATCATTTCAACAAGGGACTAAAACTAAACATTTTCATAGCTCATATATATAAGCATTAAGGCACAAAGAAGAGCTACTTATTCTATTTTTGGATTTTTTTTTTTCAATGCAAGATTGCTGAAATTTAAACATGCTGAAAATAAAATAAAATTTGATGGAAATAAATATGCAATGCAATGATACCTGCGGGGTCCTCCCCAAGCTATCTCGGAGGCCCTCTTGTCGTCGGGATCGAAGCCTTGGTATCTCGGAATGCTTGCTCGCGTGCGTTCGCGGTAGCCATGTTGGACTCCAATTGGGTCCATCTCTGGCGACTCTGCCGCTCCCGCTCTCTTTGCCATCGCCCGGTGTTTTGCACATGGGTATTGAGCGTGTGCTCAATGTTCCTAGTGCGGACGTCGAGTCTTTGTAGGCTGGATACCGATAGCCTCCACCCCTTGTGGTGGCTGCACATCTTGGGCCGGTGAGGGCATATCGTCGGAGCCGTCGTCAACGTCAAATCTGCTTGGCCCTCCATGCTTCTTTGTATCTCCTTTCGGGCCACTCACCGGTTTGTACCTGGTGTGCGAGGCGGCGGCTCCCACCTAGGATCATACCGGGTATTACCCTGGGGTCCCCATAGGATAAGGCCATCTTTGCCTGGAACATCGGTGTAGGTGCGGGTGGGCGTGGCTATGGCGTGAAGTAGGGCCCATGGGAGGAGGATCCGACCTCCGGTCTCCCGACACCGCGTGTGGAACCGATAGGGGTATCTTTCTGCGCAAGCTATCGCCATCTCGAGCTCAAATATTAGTACACGGCTTTTATACAACCGTAAGTCCGGGTTAGGTAACGAACTATAGTTGTATAGCCCGAGGAAAAGATGACCAAGCTCGCCGGATGGTAAAGTCTTAATTAAATGGCCCCGCACAAGGCTGCGCACAGTCAAAAATCCCCGGGTGTGGAAATGTATTCTATCTGGCCGATCATCCAAAGCTCCAATCGCTTGCGGGCGTGTGATAAGGGATGTGCGGGTGACAGGGAACAACAACTTTTGTGATAATATGTAAAAGTTCCCGCACATCTCTACCACTTTGGAGCTACTTTCTCCTTGTGGACAATAGCATAGAGTAATTTCAATTCAATTTCATTCACCCATCTAACCCCATGTCTAGGAAACAAAGTCGGCGAGATCCAAATGATGGATATATCTAAGTGATGGGTGCTGGATCTGTGAGTGGCGAGGTTTGAAGGTACCGGCCTCATGAGCACCGGATATCTACTCCCAAAAGTGATTCCTAACGGCCAAGAAGAGCAAAGATCTATGTCTAGTGCACATCTATAGCTGAAACCCCGGTGGACGAGCTAGATCCGCCCATGTAACATGAAAAGGTTTACCAAAGAGGCGGAAAGAAATTCCTAGCCGGTCCTCTACTAGTGTGCATAAGAACTGGATTGTCAGGAGGCGAGAACCTTCCTCCTCGAGAGGGGGAATATCCTGCCACCCGACTGCTCTCCAAAGGATAGGGAATTCATCGTCCATACCTGTTTGTTCGAGGAGGTCGGAGTCGATTCGGGCGTGTCTTTGCAACACACGGTCCCTGAGTAGGAGATATGCTTGCATCTCCCCGTCTCCACGGATGTCGAGGTGCGGCGCGTCGGCCGTCGATTGTCGGGAGCTTGAGCTTCTTCCTCCCCGACGGGTGCGGCGTCTTCTTGCATGGGGAGCCTTCGAGATCGTCGAAGTTGAGGGCGGAGCTTGTGCTTGTTTGTCGTGAGCTATGTCTTGACGACCGCCTCAACCCGCTGAAAATCTTTCCAGCTTTCTTCATGGCTACTGCAAAAACAATTAAGCGAGACCTTGGGTGTGCAAGGGTTAGTTGAAAGTATGAACTTTCACACTGCGATCTTGCTTGGCACAATCTTTTTGGTGGAGAAAATGGAGTGTAGAACAAGTGGGAGAGAGTGTGAGAGTAAGAAAGAGTGAAAATGAGAGGTGTGTGCTCTCACACCTGCTTTCGGCTATTTATAGCCGAAGCTAACGGGCGGGGCCGCTCCACACAACGGATAGGAGCCGTTGGCGGGCCCGGGCCAAAAGCGCCGCTCTTCGGTGCGGGCGCACCTTGGGGTGCTTGTAAGCACCACGCCCGAGGCAAATGCTAGCGTGCTTTGGCGGGGCGTGCACAACGGTCACGAAAAAGTTCATGGCCGTTGTTTGCTCGCTACTGTTCGACCGCTTTTCTCCCCTTTTTTTAATTTCTCCAAAATTTTCAAATACAAATTTATTTTTTGAATAGAAAAATTATTTAAAAGTATTTTTGTATATACTTTTTTATGTAGGAAATATTTTTCTTTTATTTTTCATGAAAGAATTCATTTTATTTATAAAGATTTTTTTTTATTTTGGTTTTCAAAATTATTTACTTATAGATTTTATGTAATAAATATTTTTGTTTATTTTGATAATAAAATATTTTATAAAACATATATATATATTTTAAATATACCCCATTTTTTTAAGTGGGCGAGGTTATTTATAGTCGGCTGTCCTTCTCTCCCCTCACATCGGGGGAAGCACCCGCTCCGTGGGTCTCGAGTCGATCCTTCAACACTCCACACCGGTTTTGATGATGATGATATCCGGTGTGTTGTTGTTTGTACCCGATGAATGGGCACTTTACCGCCTTACTCGACGTGGAAGACTATGAAGCCCTTCCCCATGCGGATATCGGCTTTGGCCGTATAGAGAAATGGTCTCCCCGGGAGGAGAGACGTATCCTCCGATGGGCCCATATCCGAGAATCACAAAATCTGCGCAGGGATGTACTCCGGCCTCGTATTTTTTGACTAGCACATCTTCGAGTATTCCCTCTCGCCGCCTTGTTGATTGATCCGCCATTTGGAGAACGAAGTTGGCGGGGAGTAAGTGTTCCTCCATGGATTCTGTTGAAGGTGGCCTTGGACATCACATTGATACTGGCCCCAAGGTCACAGAATGCGTTGACGAAGGTATGGGGGCCAAATAAGCAATGTGATAAGCGGGCGTCGGGGTCACCCTTCTTGGCAATGAATGGCGAGCTCACGAGGGATCTTCTTTAGCTCATTGGGTTGGCCAGCTTTAGAGATATCATGTTAACCGACTTCGTGCGGGACCTCCGGTTGCCACGGGATCCTACCCGAGTCGTTAAGCGGTACTTGAGCGAAGAATCCGGGCCACCGCGGTCTCTATCATCTTGTTGAAGCCGAAGTTGATTCTTCACGGTGATGTCAACCCTTCGAGCTTATTATTTACTCCTTCAAGGATTTTGTCTTGATGGCTCATCTTTTTGGTGAGATTTTCGTTAATCTTGGCTTGGCCCAATACCAGTCCTTGAGTGAAGGCCGACCGGAGTCGTGAATGGAATTATAGCCCCGGTTACCTTGGAATGGTGGCACGGACTGGTTGTTCCAAATTCTGCCGAGGTTGGCGATACCCGTTCTTTGTTGTTGATGAAGGCGGCTTCTTCACGGGTTTCGGGGCGGTTATTCCCCGAAAGTGGCCAACTTCAAACGGGTCTCACGTCATGTGTGAGTCTTGGCGTAAACCGGCTCTTTGGGTAGTAGAGTTCGTCTTTGCGCCGCCGGCTTCTTCGGCGAAGATCCATTTTGCGGCAAGCATATCCGCCTCCTTCACGGTATGCATGCCTTTTTGTGTTTTGGCTAGGGTCCCGTCTTCTCCCCAGCTCCGATTTGCCACCATTTTGTCGATCAAGGCCATTTGCCTGATCTATGGTGGCGATAAGAATGCGCCACCGGCGGCCGGCGTCTAGGTGCCCCTTCGATATGGCCGTGAGACCATTGTAGAAGTTTTGGAGCACCGGCCAATTCTCCATCCCGTGGTGCGGGCATGCTAGAATGTATTCTTGCGGCCTTTCCCCACGCCTCGGGAATGGGCTCTAGTGATGTCTGGCCGAAATTGGCGATCCTTCCCCTCGGGGCATTGGTTTTGCCCATGGGGAAGAACTTAGCCGAGAACGCCGCGGAGCACTTGGCCCACGTCCGACCGCTTCCTTGTCCTTGTAGAACCATTGTTTCACCTTCCCCACGAGGGAGAAAGGAAACAAGCGGGCCCCGATGACGCCCCGTTCGACGTCCCTTGATAACGATTGTGTCGCACGTACTCAAGGAAGTGCTGAAGATGAGCGTTAGCGTCCTCACTAGGCGCGCCCATAGAATGGACCGGCTCGCACCATGGTGATCGGCCCCAAAGTCGCAGCTTCAAAGTTCTTGTCCGCCACATTCACCACCGGCCCGGTGGGCACGCGTTGGTGACGGGCGGGAGTAGGGAAATCGCTGCCGGCGACTTTTTGGGCCATAGCTCGAGATGCGGTTGGTGCAGGGATGTCGGTCTCGACCGTGCGGTTTCCGCCGAAGAAGAAGCGGCACGAGACCTGTTCTTCCTTAGGAGTGCCTGCGGATCGGAGATGAAGTTTTCCGGCAAAACCTCGACATACACTATCCCGTTTTCATCCACAACGAGAAAAACATAAAAAGATTAGCCTTGTATGAGCAAATGGTAGCCACGCATCACAGTTCATATTCATAGCCCGGCTAGTTTATTGTTTTTTTTTCACAATGCCTTCCCCGCAACAGCCGTAAATGCTTGTTGACATTTCTTAGCGCAATCAAAGGAAACAGTATAAAACCCATCCCCAATAACGGCGCCCCGAGAATCGCGCCGACATTCCCAAGTAAAACCACCATGTCGGTGATCCGACGGGAACGTCAACGGGATAGATCTTGCCATCTTAGATATTTCATCCAAAAGCGCACGGATCTATCATTGTAGCATTTCACCCTAAGTATTCGGGTATCGTTATTTATATTTTCCCAAAGGAAGGCATGTGTTTATTAGCATGGCATCTCGAATAGAGGAACATGTGTTTGCTTAGACCAAATTGTTCATAACAGGGGGTAAGCAATAACGGTTTATGGATAGTGTGACACACACTTAAGAATCCACCAAAGAAAGGATAAAGAAAATAGATAAAGAATAAATGAATAACCTAATGGAGTAATTCTAATGTATCTAGTCATGGCCATACAAATGAATAGTTAGGATCATATGCAAACATGATTTAAGCATGGTTAGGTCTAGGATACGGGGAGACCCCACCAGAAAGTCCGCTTCCCACCGAGGCATTTACGAACTCCTACATCACATACGAACGTGGGGGATTTCAAGGGGCGGTCAAGGATTGTCATGACCCAGCCGCCTACCCCCTCAACCGTGGCATGCTCTCATATTCGCGGGGTGTCGTAATACCCGGGCACCATGCCCGCATATCGAGCACTACTCTTGTCCCCCTGGATCCCCACTCGTCGAATGGACGGACTAGAACAAGAGCAAACCCGGAAGGAACAACGAACCGATATCCCACCTCTAATCAAGTTAGGCATATGATGATCGATGAAGAACTGAGATGAACATGTCAAGATTATGATATGTAAACTATATGCTAGTTCATATACCAACACAAGAACATGAACAAGACTATACTCTAGTTCATAAGTTAGGCCGAACATAGATATAAGACTTGCAAATAGAAGAATGCTCCATTGAGAAGATATATTACCAAGGCACTTTCTTCTAGGAGACAAGCCCTCCTTGTAGCTCTTCTACTCCAAGTGCTAACCAAGAACTAAGAAGAAGAAGAAGAAGAAGTAGAAGAAGAGAGAGAGGTAGAGGTGGTAGAGAGAGGAAGATTGCTGGTTTGTTTGGACTCCAAGTGGTGTGTGTTGAGAGAGAAAAGAGAGGGGACTACTTATACACTTGGAGGAGGGGCCTAAGTGCTAATTTACACCAAAACCGACCTGGTAAACCTTCCTAATCAGACCAAACCGACCATCCCACGCCGGTAACCCCCGAAAGGCGTGTTTCATGAACCGTCTCCCGAGGCCGGGCGAAAACCGCCTCGGGGGGGGCGCGCATCCTGGTGGTGCGCCAAGCACCCCGGGCTCGGCCTGGCCCGGTCTCGTGGGTTGGCTTCCTTCGTCTTGAAAAGTTGTGGGCGGGGCTTGGCTCGGCCCAATTTTGATGTTTTGGGTCGATTTGCTCCTCGGCTTGTGTTTTGCAATAATGTGCTTCCCCGGATGGCGTACTTTTAGTCGTATTTTCACCAGTATTTATTATAAATCTGCAAAATAAAATACTAGACACTACAAGTGGAATTTTATTAGTGATAAATGTATATGAGTATAGAAAGGTATAATTTTACTCCCTTTATGGTAGTAAGTTGACGGGAAAAATATGTCGTTAGTGACCGTCAACAATGACCATGCTAGCCACCTCCATATTCCAGGCAGAGCTGATTTTTTTTCTAGGCGCAGTCCAGTTTGAGTCGATTAAGATACCCAATATCCAATCGATCAAAATTGCCAGTATCTGTTTTGGTGTGGGACACTTGCAATTTGCGTTTGTGACATGTTTCCTACAAAGGATAAGACTAACCTTTCGAAGTCCCCTATTGTTCGGTGCATCCATCGGCGAGATTCGATGGGGTTCTTTGTGGCCTTGCCAACCTTATGACAACCTTGGCATGCATCTTCACAAAACGTCATTCCTGGAGGTTTACTGGAGCTCTATCAGCAAAGGACGGGCTTCAAATCAGCTCGTGATCCTTTGATCGGTTCAGAGGATAGACCATGGATCACTGGTCAAATGGTCATTACAGAAAAAGTTCACAATTTAAGCAATCGGTCGGTTTGTTACTTGTACACTCCAATGGAATCCATAATAAGCTCTACAGATTTGTGAATGGTTCTGTTATGCCATATGATGCAGTCCAAGGCGTGACTTGTTGGGTTTGAGCTGTGTATGTTAGCTTGGGTGGTTACATTGGCGATCTCGCTCACCATATCTTGATTGAGTGTGTAGTATGTACTTATGGTGAATTCATGGGTATGATAAATTTTTTGTAGCCATCCAAAGCAGGCCTTTAGTTAGATGAGCTTGTTCTGTTACCGAAGTTGTTTTGGATGAGTGCAGACTAGTTTCTAATTTGATATCAAACCTCTCTAATTGATATGAAACTTTTGTCAAGATTTTGTTGTCGTTCTTTTGTAAGAAAATGGTATATGCTTAGCTCTGCAACACTTACTGTGATCATAAAATTTGACCTTTTTTTTTAGATAAAGGATGAACAACAACATCTGGCCTCTATGCCCTAAGGCGTACATAGCCAATTATTACAAAAACTTGAAACGAAAAAGAGCATAACTAATCTTTAAGATGGACAAAAGAACTGAAGCAAACGATAAATATGCTTCCACCCTCCATTAGAAAGCTCCAACGCAATCATCTCCATATTTTTACTGATGACAAAGAGTGTGTTCTTAGCCTGCTCATCACGCTTGCAGCTGTGCCTAGAAACGCATTACCTCAGCGCTCCCCGAAGATAACCTGCAATGTTGAATTCACTTTGACCCCTGTTAAAAATAATATCATTTCAACAGCCCAAATGGTCCAACATATTGCGGCAACCCCCAGCCAGATCAAATTCCTAATCTTAATGTGTTGATTAGTAAGCCAATTTTCAAACATATGACTTATTGATCTAGGTGGAGTCAAACCGTAGCAAAAAAGATAATCCTCCAAACTATACTCGCATAAGGACAATCAAGGAAGAGATGTTGGATAGTCTCATCCCAGCATTCATCCATATAAAAGTTGAATCATACTGCAGAGATGTTAGCTTGATCGACTTGTGTGAAAATCAAATTGCACGTTATACAGTGTGTACACATTAAGTTATTTTAGTGTGGTCACATGCTCATCTTGTCATGTTACTTCTGCCAATCAGCGGACGGATTTCTTGGGTTCATCCATCCAATTGCATCTTCAATACAAATGCTGACTGTGGCTGGCTCAGAGCATGATAAAAGCGCCCCTGCCACTGATTAAATGGAAAAAATACTAAGTGCTACAAAAACTGCAAGCACACACACATCATGGTACACAACTATCTATTGCATTTAGACGAACGCTACCACATACTGTGCCATCATCAAGCTGTGTTGTCCTGACTGGTGCAAGCCACATTGCCGATGGAATAGTGCAGAGCCACATTGCCGCATTTCTTGCAGGGAAGGGTGTTTCTGATGCAGGGATTCTTGTGGTGTCCACTTCTCCTTGGCACTCTTATCATGCACCAATCCTGGTTGTATTACTCTGATAGTATTGTTTGGGAAGCTAAAGGTAGAACTGAGACCACTGCAGGTATAGTACATATATTGAGCTAGAGATGATTATTTCCTTTTTATCATCCGTATTGGAATTGCTAATAGGTGAATTTCTATTGCAGTGCATTTACTCGTATAAATAGCCATATCGTGCAATAAAGGTTCGCTCATCAGTTCCATGAATAATGTCACATGGTGGTTGATCCCATAATGGATTAGCATGTGTCTGTCAGAGCAATTGGAGAGTTTTAGAATGTCACTGGTCAGAGCAATGGTAGATAGTCATCACATGCCATCAATACAGGGGATATGGTTTGTCAAAAAATACAGGGGATACTGGGTACCATCTTTGCCATTAGGAATGGGTCAATATTAAATAACAATTGAATGAGCACATGCTTGAATCTACTGACAGGGCTCCAAACCTAGTTCTAGGATGATGCTAGTATTTCTAGGACTCAACATATTATTCTGCCACTTTGGTAGTTTGTGGTCCTATCACTTAACATTTGAGACATTATCAGATCTATAGCTGCGTCAAGATGAAAAGAAAAATTTTAGCTAATCCTTGTATATGTGTGTGTTGTCATTTTAATATATATATATATATTTGTTCATGGAAATAGGAAAAAAAAAGAATGAGAACAAATCTGTATGTGTTTTTGTTCGGAGCTTTGGGGCATAGGGCTCCTTTAGTTTCTATGATATTTTGAACGTTTCAAAAATGGTTACAACTGGAGATACTACTTAAACCAGCAGCTAATAGTGGATCCAACACATCATCTCAGGACCACAAAAACTAGAAGGTTACATGCACATCAACCATTAATACACTTATAACAGTATCCTTACATAAACTTCGACTAACCGATCCAAACGAACAACAATGGCCGATGATCAGGACTATCTTAACATGTCTTGTCTACTTTTCTTTGGCCTCTCATTCCCAACACACCATACAGGCACCTTTCGTTACAAATCTATTATTTGTAGCAGTTTGCCACGTTGAATGAGTGGTTGGACTGCATATTTCTTTTCACCTTGCCGGCTGGTATGCAAAAGGGACCACAAGGGTCTCCGCCACTATGGGCTAAGTATTATGAATCGATCCAAAAGGTAGAGGAATTGGTGTTGTCCGCCGCCAGCTTCCCAGTCCCAGCACCGCAAAGGCGATGATGATATAGAGAAGCTGGATGTGTTCTTCTTTTCTTGATGTGCCATTAAAGTTTTCGAAGTGGAGGGTCTGGCATTGTCTATTTCCCGTTTGCCTCACAATCCCAGTCACAATGTAGCAGAGTTTAATTTGAGCCATTCGAATCCTTCCTCTTCCTCTTGATGCATGTGCCATCAAAGATTTCGAAGGGCAGGGCCTGGTGTTTTGTAATCTATATTTACTGTTTGCGATGGAATCCCAATCATACCCTAGCATACTTCTATTTTCAGACCGTTGGATCCTCCCTGTTCATTCCTCTAGTCTACACATTGCTGGATGCTTGAAGTGTGTAGAGCTCACTATTCTAGGAATGGGGAAAAATATATATATAAGCAACCGACGGACTTGTTATCCAACGTACAAATGGTGGAATTAAATCCTTTTCTTATATTATCAATCATAGTGAAAAATTGTTGGTAGGATCATTTATTCTTAGGCATTCTCTATAAAATTTACCAAATTTTAATTCGTATCGTGTCAAGTGACATTGTTCCTTTTGTGCCCTTTATATTTTCTAACTTCACAATGGATCAATACATTACACCTCTGGGTGCAAAATGGTACATTTATTTACAGAGAAATATCTGTGATGAACAAGTAGCGGACTACATAATGGATTCCGGGACTCCTTTTGGGGTGTCATTTTGCGTCACTCTCAGAGGCTCAGATATTGAAAACAATGTTTCGGTGCATGGTGCCAGGATTTGCATAATGGCCTGTCAGTAGTGGAAGGAACAGGATTTAGCAACACAGTTACATGAGTGTCTCCACATTAACTACGTTATACTGCCGAAACTACATATTCAAGTGCAATCAACGAAGCTGATCTTGTTTCCAGTAGAGATATCATGGTCCTTTTACATGCTTTTCGTATATGATTGAACCTTGGTTTTTTTGATCCCTTAGCAACTGCAAGAAGTGGAGCACACCAGTACTTCTCAACAAGATCATGGCCACTGTTAATTGTGCATATTTTCCTCATATGCACAAGAACACCCCTCACGTCGTTGATGACAAGGCTGATAACGTGAAAAGCAGATGACCTTTCCCAAAGCAAAATATTGTTAATCAAGAAGTGCTAATCATTCCCCACATGTTCTTCAACGTTTGAACTGGGGTATTAGTTTCCAGTTTGTACTTAAACGACTAGCACTCAGTGGGCATTCGCTCTAGGTCATCTACAAAACTAATCAGTGCTCAACCACGGACCTGCATGCCTACATATTGCAAAATGCTGAACTTCTTAATGCTCAAAGTGACGGGATCAAGGGGTTCTCTCAGCTCAGGGATGAAGTGACAGAAGGAGAAATTTCGTATCTCTGAAGCTTTGCTACGACAATGCTTTTGCAGGCGAAGCTACATCAATACATGCAAGGGAACTTGGCAACCGGTCCTCAGGATTAGATAATTTTCAGGAAACAAGTGTATCTGCAGCTAGCTATTATTTCTTTTCGATAAATGCCGGAGGGTCCAAAATCAAGCATCCACAATGCGGAAAACAACTCTCAAAGACAAAAGAAGCATTTAAATTGTCAAAAACGAGCAAAACAGGTCAGACCATGACATAGCAAGCTATGAAGCGAAGCAGGCACCAATGCATGCAAACTGAAGATCTTCGACAAGCATGAAGCTAGCGCTTTGAGTTCCGCAGAGAAAGTAGTCAAGGAGCGTTTGAACATGGAACAAATACAGCACCCTATCCCACCAAACCTTGTATAAGGCTAGAGCAAGTGTAACCATCGATGCTCCCAGCCTAGTTAGGAAAGATAAATCTGATACACGAAATATCTCCAATCAAACAGTGAAGAACATTAAAACTCATGTTAGAAAAATAAAAATTGCCTCTAATCATAAAAATCACTTCACAGCACAACTCATATTACTCTAAGGGCACATAAGAGAGACAACAACTAAAGGTTGAATTGGAACGAGTGGAGTGAAGACAAGGCATCCATGTTCTATACTGTTATGGGTTGGCCTAGCGGCACGCTTACCCCTCATTTAGTAGTTTCCCACCAGCCATGTACAGCCTATACTAAGAGCATGACGAAGCGGAGCAAAGATGATGGGACTACTAGAGCAATTGGCACACTCTCAAGGGAGTCCTTGTTCTTCATGAGATCTGGTGAAAAAACTCAAGGACACGTTCATTGTTCAACAGACATAGGTGAGACAATGTTTAACCTAGGGTGCACCTGACCCAGTGGCAAAGAGGACAGATGTGCCTGATCTTACTGATTTACTGATGCAAGCCTCTGGAGATAGTGTCGTACGAGACTGCACCGATGGACCTAGCCGACCAAAACTGACATGGATGCGTGCAAGGATTGAACTGAAGACCCACATCGGCACACCAGTTACACAAGAACCGGAGGCTACGTCACTCTGAGATTGGGTTGGCCCTCACACTGGATATCTGGTGTCCAGATTCCCTTGGCCTCCCATTCCAAGCATGCCATGCATGCGCACACATTTTCTTGAACTATATTATTCATCCATGTGCCTCTCTTTCTTTTAGTGTACCTCCTTTTCTTATAGTGTATATATACTATGCAAAACCGAGGCCACTACATATATAGTACATACAAGGGGAGAAGTTAGTTTGAAGCAGGATGGCTCATCATTAATTGACGTTTAAAATGAGTGACCCTATTAGCCTACACATATAAAGCAACGACAAGTGCTCCATATGTCTTGTGTCGCTATTTCAAGCTTCCAAAGGCATCCCTAGCGGCTCATTCAACAGCTCTGTGCAAGGTGAAATGTGTAGACCGCTTATGGCTCTCAGAACACTCATCATAGTCATGGACGTGATCTGGGTAGCACAGAGCAGGGCACTAGGCGCGGTGGTGCTCCCACTCCTCCTAGCTATCATTCCTACCAGCAATGCTAGCGCTCGGTCTTGGTGGGATGGCACTGCTATATATCCTAGGAATCATCTACAACTACAACCCAAACTAAGATTACATCCACACCACACACTATTTTTATTGAATTCAAACTCATGCAATTATCAATACACTCACCATGGTATCCGTAAGTGAGTAATCAGCTTTTATGTCGTTATTTGTTGTCTCTAATGTAAGTGAGTAATCAGTTTTGTATAACTAAGCCCCCAAGTCAGCCTAGGCTAGGTTTGAGGGTGGGCGCTGCTCGTGCTGCCAATGGTGTATGCTAGTTCCTTCTTACTATCAATCAAAGTTGGCTTGCCGGATCTTTCAATAAAAAAACATAGTCTCCGTACATATGCTCTAGCTAGCCAGATTATCTTCAACATCACGTTGTATTCGCTTTTCTATTGCATTCCCATCAACACACCCAACACAGGTCGCTGGCACCAGGGAGTGACGATGACATTTGGAGGCCAAAGGCTTAGTGTTCTTCTCTCAAATATTGTGTTGTTGTCCGCTGCCAGGTAACCACCACTGCGAGGCGGTGATGATCTGCAAAATTAGCCAAAGGTTCTCTTCTTTTCTCGATGTTCTATAAAAGATATTGGACAAGAGGGCCTGTGGTGCTTTCTATTTCCTGTTTCCACATAGTCCCAATTATGCCTAGTAATCTTTTCCAACCCTTTGGATCGCTCCTCTATAGTCTACACTTTCCTCTGGATGCTTGAAGTGTGTGGAGCTCAGTGTTCTTAAAACAGGAACAGACTATATATATGCTACCAACAATCATGTTATCTGCAGTACAAATAAAATAACTCCTTTCTTATATTACCAATTTTATTGAATCTTTTTGGTAGGTACATTTATTGTTAGGCATTCTGTTGCCTATTTGACTGCATAGTTTTCATCACAAGTGGAGATTTTCTTATGCCGTTGCTGCTCTCTCAGATGTTATGCTTGGTGCCACGATGCCTAACCACATGGATTTGCAGAAACCTGAGTGACTATATGGTGGCCTACATGAGACCATCCGCGTTTTCTGGACAGTGGCCTGTCAATTTTGATGACATCTAAAGAATAGTAGAAAATGATATAGAAATATGATCTGCTCTACATGGTTACATGATTGTCTCCAAACCACGCTATACTGTGAATTTCATCTTCTAGCATGATCAACGAAGCTGAAAATAATTTGCATGGCCACGTTGTGCTCCTGCTGGTGCTTCCACATGTAATCTTTCTGGGCGTCGTATACGAAAAACAGGAACCTTTGGTATTTCTCCACTCCTTAGGAAGCAGAAGTCGAGCACAATAGAACTCAACGAGATTGTGACTGGCCACTATGTGCCCTGCACAACTTCTTCACAACTTTTATACAAAAGGGCCGATGATGCCAATAACCTTACCCGATGCAAAATATCAGTAGCCAAGAAGTACCTGTGCTTGTGATTCCTGTGAAGCTCAACCTTATGATAGAACCAGATTTTGGGCCAATCCCATCGCCCACCTGTTCGGCCAGTTTGTAATTAACCAAATGACACTCGAAGTTGGCACATCGAGCTCCACGCCGTCCATACATACTCGCTCTGCTTATAAATATGAACTGGGTCACTGTAACTGAAATAGTTGGTTCCTGTAAATAACTAGCTACGGATCAATAAGGTCACTCACAGTGCAGAAACTACCTTAGAGTCTATCTCTATTAATTACAGTGCCACATATACATTTTGATGACATGGCAAGCAATTTAATGAGGAGAGAAGGAGGAAAACGTAGAAACAGAGTCTATCTTAGACGTCGCGTCTACCGCAAGATCGAGGCCGGTAGACTCTAGCGAACGCGTTGGGGAGGTCAACATCGATTCCATAGATCCCGTGCGCCATCGCTTCTCCGCGCCGCCGCCACCCTCCTCCCCGTCCAGCCCCACGACGACGCCGCCACCGAGCAGCCGGGTGCTTGAGGGCGTGGAGAAGACGGGCGGCGTCCGCCTGAGCACAGACGGGCGGCGGAGGAGACGAAGAAGACCGCCGCCCGCCGCCGCCGCCCTGTCCGGCCCGCCCGCTGAGGCCATGGGCCTCGCCGCGACCGTCGGCGGCGTTAGCGTGGCGCCCCCGGACCACGCATGGAGCTTGGGCAGCGGCCTCGACGTCCGCCTCCCACAGCGGCGGCCGCCGAGGTCCTCCGCCGCGGCTGTCTTGCTTGTATCGCGCCGCCTTGCTCGCCGATGTCCGTGCCTAGTTGATCTCGTGGCGGCTGCCTTGCTCGCCTCTGGTCGCTGGGCACTATGGGCAGGGCGTCCGGCCGGCCTCTGCTCGCGGAAGCAGAGAAGCAGCACTGCTCGAACTTCGCGCAGAGCGCAGACCACCTGCTGCTAGCTGCCTTGCTTTTGCTCTTTTCTCCATGTCACGCAAAAGGTCTGGCAAAGGTCTGGCCAGCCAGCCCCACGGCGGCATGCAAGCTACCGATGGCTGCACCAACAAATGGAGCAAAGGATCCCATGAATAATAGTGTCAATTTTTGTTTAGACTCCAGCTGAAAAAGAATGCACTGTGATGCTTAGTTTCTTCGACACAGAGTCCAAGACTATAGAAACTACCTATGATTTCTGCATTGTGAGTGCCCTAAATGAGCTAATACATATCAAATCGATGTCGATATCCACTGGGACATTGGACGCCAATCATCCACCATCAGCGGCTAGCTTTTTGCCTATTAGTCCTATGGCAGTCCATGAAGCTATGTTATAATTCTTCTGCCTCATATTTGTCCATGCATCGTGTCCAGTTTCCTCTCTGCAGTCATGGGATGCTGGAATTATATTTATCCTTGAATTTCTCGAGATACCGGCAGCACTCTATGCATTGGAGTGGGCAGCCCTTTAATGAAACCAACACCATTGGATGCTTACGTTTTAATATATTTGCACGAGTTCTGATCAATAACTGTGAGATGCAATTTATTTTGCTGATGTAAATTGATATGCCCTGATTCGCTTGTATAAATGAAATGATCATGCTAGTCAGCAGCATGAATAATATCTAGAAGCATAAGGTACCTGATGATTCAAAGTAATTCATATTAACAAAGTCCATATTCCAGGCTCATGTATATTAATTAGCTAGAGAAATGCATTTTCACACCTCGGTTTGTGCTCACACCTTCAACACCCATGTGTGGAATCTTATACACATGAGCTTGGTGATGAGGTGCTCATGCTTGACGGACAGATCTTTGACAAGTGCGCACAGATGGCGTAGCATCTTCAGGAGGCAGTCGTATGCATGGTCCCGTGCACAGCCAAGCCCATGGTCACCAGCCTCTACCCCACTGCTTCGGCCAGTAGTGGATCCATCTAGGCACGGTCGCGGGTTTCTCTCAGTCTGACTTCCGGGGAGCCTGGCACCCGGTGGCAGGCAGTGGGAGGTGAGGGGTGCAGGAGCTTGGCGCCTGGCGCCGGATTGCAGGCCGTCATTTTCTTCTTCCTATAGTAGTATAGTAGGGATTTCCCACTTGCCTCCAATTCCCATTTCCTATGGGCACCATATTTCTTACTCAGAATTTGCTCCCTCTCAGTCAATAAAATAGTGGTTGCATTTCCTCAAGTTACTAGCTCAACAGAAAGCACTATGGTTTGGCCAATTTTTAAGTTTTGTCCATACCTTGATCCTTGCCTGATGAAAGCTGTCTGTGCAGTTCGCTAGTGATAATGGTCTTTTCCTTCTTGTAGTTCAAGAACACTTTGTTAAATATCGACAGAGTCTTGATCCAACCTTGAGTTGCATTTTCCTATTGCCTCCTCTTCCCAACACATATAATCATTTTTTCCCAACTGTGAGCTATCTACTGAACATCGTGGTCGTTCCCTTCTATAGCTGTACTACTATCACCAGTGCGGCGGTGCTAGTTTGCATTGTATTGATTTATTTGGCGAAGGAATAACACAACACTGTATATATATTAGTTATGCCAGTGAAAGTGGAACTAAATGTGGAAGGCATATCATTACTAACCTGGTACCTACTACAATTCTAAGGTGCTCGACAGAAGTATTTCTAGCATGAGTGGAAAATAGTATGACAATAAGACCATGCTCTGGTACATCGGTTACTTCCTACAGAACGTAAAAGATCATCACAAAAAAATCGTAGCCCTTGATTTTTAGCACATTCCCCGTCGTGCTTCTCCTAATCTAAAATCGCTGATTTCGCTAGGAAGAGGACGGGTTGCAACGGTTACTTCGGTTCAACCCATGACGCATTAGAACAGCTCTTCCAAGAAGCCCATTTTGATAGAAACCTTCCAGGCCCGTATACAAAATAGTTGTCTGGTCTTATAAAGATTGGGTACGTGTTGTTCTCCAGGGAGGGCATGCAGAGGTCGAAAATCAGCATGGCATACTGCACACATATTCTGTTTTTGCATTTTTTTAGATAATGGATAAAACAATCCGGCCTCTACATCCAGGGATGTACACAGCCGATTATTACAAAAAATTGAGGAAAAGAAACAACGACCACAAGCCGAAAGTGTCTATAACATAGACAAAAAAGAACTAAAGCAAACGGAATAAATGTTTCCACCCCCAATTGGAAATTTCTGAGACAATCATCTCCAATTGTTTGCTCAATGCAATCTGGGCATCCTTTGTTTGCTCATCATGCTGTAATTGGGCCCAAAAGCGTAACCAATAAGCTCCCCTGAAGATAACATGCATAATTGAGTTAGATTTCAATTTTTTAAAAATTATGTCATTGCGACATCTCCGGATGGCCCGAACATGACTTTTGAGTTTGATTCATCAGATCGAGGGGTCCTTAATCCACAATCCATACGTCTGCCTCTAGGTCGCCATGACTAGACAAATCAATCTATGCAAAATACAATAACGAAATCAAAAGGGCAGACTGCCACTCTATTTTTCATTAAGGCGTGCAGGGGTTCGAACCCGGGCCCTCAAAATACGATAACTGGATTAGATTTATCGTGGCCTGTATTAATATCCGGCATATCTTAGCCCAATGGATTCGACTATCGCAGTTGTCTCCTTCATTTTGCTTTGTCCGGACAGATGCTATACAATACAACTATGTGAATTTAGGATAAAAAAAAAACTATGTGAATTTCAAAACAACTTGTGCATTCCCATTTCCTTCCATACTTCAACTTCGTCATATTTCTACTGCCACATATGTGATGGGTAGAAAGATGTGCATAGCTAACTAGCAAAATAAAATGGATGCAATCAGGGGTGCAGTTCCAAGATATTTAATAGTACTCATCTGGCATAATAAAAGATGTCCAAATCGATGGAAGGTGTTTGTATCTAGGGGCACTAGGGAAACGAATATGTAGAGCCTAGTCACCGAGAACACGGGACGACGCGGTGATCCTCGTTCCGCGGGGCGTCGTCCCAAAACGCGAAACGGAACGGCGCCGGGGTCGATCACGGATCGCAGGCGAACACCACCACCCGCCAGATCGCCCGCGCCGCCGTGGAACTCGACCGTGTCGCTGACCAGGAACGGAAGGCCAAGCGGTGCATTCCCATCGGGGGCAAGACGAGGGAGGCGAAAGCGCCGTCAGCCCCCATTAATCAGCAGAGTCCTGGTGCGGAAGGTGGAAGGCCAAGCTGCTTGGGGGCTGTATTAGGTGAGTGTGAGTCCGTCGCTCTGCAGTCTGCTGCAGTTCTCCATCCTCTCCGGTCCTCCCTCTTCTCTGCTGGATTGCAATGGCGTTTGGATCGGGGAAGCGCAGGCGGTCCGAGGATGATGAAGAAATAGACGCTGGTGAGGAAGGGGCCATCGAACTCGACGGTCAAGAGGAAGAACCACCCTGTCAGGTATTCATCTTTTACCATGCAATCTTGGTGTACAATTGGTGTTCGATGAAATGCCTGAGTCAAGCACCGGACAGTTGTTTTGCCGCCGGTGAGTGTCTGGATTCAGTAGGACGTGCCACTGGACTCTGAACTTTTCGTACATACTTGACTACTAATAACACTACTAATAACCAATGGACCAATCTGTGTCCAAATGAACATGCTTTGCTGCTACTGGTGATTCCAATATATCTTATTTATCGTCGTTCCACTAATATCACACGTTGCTTCTGGACTTTTTTTTTAGATAATGGATATCAAATCCGGCCTTTACATCCAGAGATGTACACAACCAAAAGTTACAAAAAGAAATAAAAACAAAAAAGAGAAAAGCCATAGACTTATACATCGACCAGGACAATACAACACAAATAAATGCTTTGACCCTCTGTTTGATCAACGAGAGGGCGTCCTTGGCTTGCTCTTCACGCCGCAGCTGAGTCTCGAATGCCGTACTGCACGGGCTCAGGAAGGCTTTCGCAAGGAATGAAATTACAGCGGCGCCTCAAGGGGAATATGACGCCGACCGTCGCCGCCGCCCGGCCCGAGCCAGCCAAGCGGGGTTTTCACCCGTAATCCAAATTCCTGCAAAAGCACATCCAAGCGTAACTTGGATACAACGATATGCCGGGGATGATCGGCGAGTCTTCACCAACTGCAGCGAGGCAACCTTTGATGTGGATGGCGGGTGATCCGTGCACGGCGCCCTTGATGTGGGCGTCAAAGCCAGCTGCGGCTGCACGGGAAGCAGCATGGCCGGCACTCGAGGGTCATCGACCCCCAGACGCCGCCATTCGCTGCTGCAATAGGGCCCTCTGGCAAACGCGTTAGGGTGGGCGCCGACGGCCGGTGGAGGGGGGCAGCTGCCCCGAGTCCAGATCCGGGGGCAGCCACTCGCCAGTCCCTCCTCGTCCAATGTAGGAGAGGGCCGGTCGTCGTCGCCGCCGTTCGGGGCTGGATCCGGGGGGGGGGGATTCGCCCTAGGCCTTCCCCGGCTAACACGTCGCCACCGCCGGTGGCTGGCCTAGATGCAACCGGTCGTCACCGGGCTCCTGGGTCGGCGGAGCCGAGGCTCCTCGCGCCACGGCGCCACCCACCGCTGGATCAAGGCAGGGAAATCGCCGGATCCGGTGGCGAGGCATGGATCCACGCTCCCAAGCCCCGCTGCTCGCCGCCGGCCAAGCCGCCGCATCCGTGGGCCGGCCGTACCAGCAGGCTCGCCGCCATCACGCAGCGCAGCCCGCCCACGCCGCTCACCACCACGCCGCGCCATTCGCGAAGCCGCCAAATTCGCGGATCGGGTCATGCCGCAGCCGCAAAGACTACCCCCCGAAGAGCCGGGTCCGCCACTGGACGCCTAGCAAAGAGAAAAAGCCGTAACCACTCTCTTAGATGCACTCAAGAGGAATGTAGAAAATGATTAACAACAGTGAGAGATACTTGGTAAGCCTTTTTAGGTACATTGACCTATCTACAGTGCATAGTAATTGTATCACTTAGCTTCCGAATATTTTAGACTATTGCATAACCTTTCACAATGAATGTGCTAACTGAATGTGCTAATAACTAACTGAATGGCTGGCACTGTTGTTTTCTAACTAATATTTTAACACTATTGTTTAACTAAAATAGGTTAACACAAGGAGTCTCTATTGTATTTGATGGATGGACTAATACTAAAGTCCAGCCACTTGCTCCCCATATAACAAAGAGATTTGAATCATCCTTTTCAGGTTCATAAGCAGATTTTTTGAAGTCCATGTGTAGTGCACTCCTTGAATCTCATATTCAGGGATTTTTTGACCAAATTCCGATGGATGCTTGATACCTACAAGGCGGGTAAAGGTATTGTCAACTTTTTCATGAGCCATTCTCATTGTCAAGCCATGTTCAGAAATAATTCTCGTTTGGACCTACTTGAATGTGGCCAAAACTCGATTTGCCTGCCATTACATTTTATTGCAAAGGCTGTGGGAGGTGAGAGATGGGCTTTCCACCACCGTGGTAACCCGGGCAATGGAAAGATTGGGTCAAAAGCTGCAGTAGTGGACAGCAGCAACAAGCAAAGGCTGTTGTTGATACAATCAGTAATGACAGCTTTTGGAATGAGGTTGACAACATCCTTGCCATCACAGAGCCTATATACTCAGTGTTGAGGTTCAGCGATGGAGAAGGTCCAAAAATGGGAGAAATACATGAGAGAATGGACAACATGGTTGAAGAGATCAAAGACATCATGAGCCAGGATGACAACCCTCACAAGCTGGACTATCCAGATGTGGAAGAAATAATTATGGACCGTTGGGATAAGATGAATATTCCACTTCACAGTCTAGCATTTGCTCTCAATCCAAAATATTATGATGGAGGTATATTGAAAAGCCAGCTCCTGGGGGTATTGTAAGAAAGGCACCAAATTAAGATTCGAGATGTCATGAAAGCATTGTTAGAAGCTTTTAAAAAAAATAGGAGATGATGCAAGTGAGCAGAAGATCCTCCATGAGCAATTCACTCATTTCATTTCCAAGAAGGGAATTTATGCACTGCCCTCTGTCAAACAAGATGCATACAACATGGATGCAATTGATTGGTGGGAAACTTATGGCTCTGAAACTCCAGATCTGGCAGCAATCACAATAAAGATTTTGTCTCAACCCATCAGTAGCTCATCAGCAGAAATGATTTGGAGCACTTATGAATATGTCCACAGTGCAAAGAGGAACAAGCTAAATGCTAAGAATGCAGATAAGCTTGTCTATGTTCACTCCAATATGTTCACTCCAGATCACTGAGAGTTACAAAAAAGGGCCACATGCTAATTGGGACGTAGATCCCAGTGATTCAACCATCTAAGGTAATGACCTAGTAATTCAATATCCATCCTTTTAGATATATACATATAGAACAATAGAACTCAATTTGTGTGTACTCATTCATGATCCAACCCTCAACATAATTAGTAACACCACTGCCTTTGTCTCTTCCATGTATAGGACAAACCTCATATATAGTACCCTTTAGTTTAGACTAGCAGAAGGCTCAACTGACACAACCATGGATTCTTGATTTTGTTGTCAGGTACATAGTAGGCTACTGAATGCAGGACGTCATCTGGAGTTCATCAGGAGTGAGGAGTCCATTGTGATCAGTCAATCATGGTCTTATGGATCTGCTGTTTTTCTTTACCTTTGAGTGTCAGTCAAACAATTAAGTTGAGTGTTAGTCAAACAATTAAGTCAGTTATTGTCGATCAGTGATAAGTCTTAAGTCATGGTCTCATGGATCTGTTAGGTTTTTTTCTATCCTTGAGTATGAGACAATTAAGCTACTTGGTTAATTTTCATTTGAAGTATTGTTTCAAACAATATCGATCTATATATGCATGGTTTGCGTCCCTCGTTCCTTCCCATCGTTCCGGGAACATCGTTCCGAACTAACTTGGATCATGATCCAAGTTACTTTGGAACGTGCTGAAGCTGTATACTCGTCGTTCCAAATAGTATTGAAAAACGGCGTACCACGATCCTCGTTCCCGTTCCTCGACCCGGTCGTCCGAGGAACGCGGTGACTAGGATATAGAGCAGCAGGATGCTGGTGCTTATGGCAACGTGAACAGGTGCAAGATCACCACAGCATATAAATCATGTGAACATAGGGGTATATAATGGCCCTGGGGGCAGGCGAACGGTGCGGCCGCTAATATTTGCTTGTCCGTCATGACTGTATGCATGCTTGACGTGTGCCGTACTTTTGCAACTATATATGCATGCATCTATTTTTGAATAGAAGCCGGAGTGATACGAGGCATTAGTGTGCTTTCTGTTTAGTACTAAATGTATTTTAAAAATACCGGCATGTATGTATTCTATAAATGATGTACTCCCTCCATCCCTTTATTCTGGTCGTTTTAGCTACAAATGTATTGTCCCAAAATGCTTGTCGTTTCGCTACTCTGCACTAGTAGGTGGTAGCTGTACGTCTGTAACACACCATTCGTTGTCGGCTCTTCTCGTCCACTTTCGTTGCAACCTGCCCGTCCGTGCGTTGCCTCCTTTCCTTTCTCTCTCTATGAGCCCCGCACCACTACCAGCCACGGCGACCTCCGGGCGGCGGCGACGGCAAACGGTCGCATCTTTTAAGCCTCGCGCGGAGGCCGCTGCTCACGCTGCTTCATGGGCTCGTCGCGAGAGGTAGCGCGAGCGAGGTCGCCGTCGGTCGTCGCACCGAGTGGTGCCGCGGCGCCCGTGCCGGGATCACGGACCGACACCTGCTCGGCGCGCCCGCCGGCGAGGTGGAACATCTCTTCTTCGTCGCTATGCTTTCGGTAATGCAGGACAATAAGCGTCGGCCTTGCGACCGACCCACCATCGCGGAGGTCGTGCGGATGCTCGCCGACGAGTTCCGCACCACGCGTCCGTCGGCCGGCGCGAGACGTCGCCCGTCGGCGTCCTCGTCATTGCCGCCGCGAACAACACCTGTGGTGCCAACAACGGGGAGGGGGAAGAAAGACAGCAGCCGCCCGATGACGACGACGCCCGGGAAGGAGAAGCCGCCCGGCCAATCGTGGCTACAAGCTATTCCCGGACCTGCTTGCTCGGCGGTGGCGACACCTCCACTGTGTCCGCGCTGCCATTGTTGCAAGCAAGCAAGATGGGCCCAAGCCGCATGCAGTTCATGGCACCGCCTCAGCCCGACGCCGGGCGGAGGCTGCTGCCAGGTCAGGTCGATCAGCAGCAGGCGCGGCGCTCGCGGCGGCCGGCGGGCTCTCGCGTTGCTCGCCGCAGCGACGCCATTATCAAAAGTACTAGTAGTAGTACTAGTCCACCGCTCCACCCACCGGCTGCTTTGTTTATTTGTTTTTTTTTTTGCAGAAACAGAGCCACCGGTCGCTGTCCTAGGGCCATCTTGGTCTTTTACGTGTTTTCCTTGTTCTCCGTGCCCCGGACGCCGGCGACAAATAAAACGGGATGGAGGGAGTAGTTAATAGTTAGATTAGAAAATAAAAAGAGGGAAATTGAGTGCTCACGTAGAGGAGACATCCATATATATATATTTTTTAATAATTAATAAACAATATAAACACAAAGAAAAATATAGATGAATTAGTAACTATTGCTCGTAGGAGCAAACAAATACTACTAATACCGATAGCAAGGCCTTACAATATATAAGAATTTGGACATCGAGAAGGATTATAGCATTGTATGAAAATATATATTTTAAAACTTTATGTGTATATATCTGTTAAAAGAAAATTTTGCTCCCTATTTGTCTAATTTTGGACCATTTGATATGGTTTAAAAATTCGTGCATAACATTTATACCAGCGATAACAGATGTACATATGTATGTTCTGAGGGGGCCTCGATCTTTAGTCTTGCCCTGGGCCCCAAAATCTCAGGGCCGGCCCTGGGTATATTGCCTGGAGCACCTTAAAGATGAAGATTCTCAACCAAATATATGAATCAAATGATCAATTGATAGTTATGGAACCTTGAATATGGTAGATCTCTGTTTCTACATGCCTATTTCAGCAAAGAGATTTATCTACCTCTAGTTCCAATGCAATGCGTTCTGAGCGTCCAAAATTGTTGCTATAGCTAATAGAAAGGCTATCAATTCCACATGTTTTGCGCTTTCTATTTTTCAACTCCTTGTAATAAGTTGGTTGTGTACATCCTCGGATGCAGAGGCCGAATGTTTTTATTCATCCATTATCTAAAAAATCAATTCCACATGTTGACTAATTTTGATCAATTGAAGGGCACACTACATGTTAACTTCAATGAGGCGGCTTGAAGTAAGAATATGCGGCAAAGAAGGTCTGCATTACAGTTAGGGCGAGCAGGAGCACAGCGGCGACGAGCGACGTAGCCACCCATGGGTTGCTGAAGTAGTTGCGCACGAGTGCTGCGCGCCACCGAGGCCACCTTGCCTGCTGATACTTGTTCACCTCCGCGATCACAGTGGCGAGGTAGTTGCGGTCGCTGGAGATGTGGACCCCATGGCACAGGCTGCTGAAGAATCCTGTTGCATCCTTGTCGCGTACACCATTCATCTGGTTAATGAGCACGCCTCTTAGCTGCAGCAGCCGCATGTCCTCTGATGAGGCCACAAGGCAGTCCATGAAAATGGCGTAGGCGGTGACATGGCCCCGCGTGAGCGGGTAGGTCTGTTCGAAGGCGATCATGTTGCGCAGCAGTTGCTCGCTATTGTCGTACAACTGCAGCATTGGGATCTCCAGTACACCAGCATTGAACCTCACGTCAAGGAAGCTCGATGCACCCTTTCTTGCCTGGAACTTGACGCCAGCCTCCTCAAGCTCCCTGGCAGATGGCATCCACTGGGAGAACTCCGACGGTGGCATTCCGTGCCTGCGGAGGTCGTCATGCTCTGTCGTCACGGCGGGAAGACCAACAGAGATGTAATAGAGGTGTAAGAGGTGGTGTACACTGCTGCAGGAGATGGGGAAAGAGGGCAGCGGCTGTGGTCGTAGGGACAGGAAGAGGCGCAGGGCACCGGCTATGAGGATGTCGCTGCTCTGGTGGGGGTCTGTCCGAAGGTCATGGAACAAGCTTTCCACAACGAAGAAAGGGATCTGGTTCTCGAGCAGCAGCAGGTCGTATGTGACAAAGTTCCAGACCCAGCACCTGCCGAACACCAGGGTCCAATCGTCATCCTCTTCCTCTTCCTCTTCCTCTTTTCTACTTGCTTCCATCTCTTCTCTTTTTGCTATGTGCGCATACTTGAGAAGGCGATGAAGGATGAAGCATCCATCTAGCAACATGTTGAGAACCGGGTCCCGCTGGTACCGGTAGTCTACTGGAGGATAACTTGACTCCCAATCAATTTGGTAGGATGCTTGGATCCGTGGCGCTAGGCTCCTCAAAGAGTTGAGGCACCGGTGAAGGAGCACGGGCGTCCTCTCGGGCTCCTGGAGAAGGTGGTGTCTGCCAATGAGCTCGCGAATACAACACCATTTGTAATCCTTAAGGCGTTTGTACTCGCCCAAATTGTCCGTGTAGCGTAGACATGGGCCAATCTCGACGGCTAAGGGGACGTAGGCATGCTGGTTTCCACCTTTGATCTCTTCAGGAACCTCGTAGATGGTTGGTGGTTGTTGCGACTCATTAGTGCCGTATTTTGGAAGGTGCACGCTCTTAATGTGCATCTCCACATGCTTCACGTAGTCTTCTGAGACAGGTTCCTCGCCTGAGTGATGAGAAGACATAATTATATATATTTGGCTCTCGTAATAATTCAATTAATATTAATCTCCACAAAAATTATATTAAAAACTATCCAATCAAAATATTATTACATTAAAAATCTATCTATATTTTATAGAGAAAATAGCTAGCTGCTGACGACCTATTTGTGTGAATTAGCTTGCTAGTTTTTCACTACTCAGGAGTTACTACAAAAATTTTCCAAGAGATAAATCTAACTGCAATATATGGCCCTAGGGATAATTCAGGAGCATTCGGTGTGGACAGTTAATAAAAGCTACTTTAGTTTTTATTTTGGGGATGGATTTGTGTCCTGGCTTTGTTTGAATGTCCGCGTCGAATGAACATATATACCATGGAGTGAAGGAGGATGAGGAACTCTTGGGCGTGCACCGACTATGGACTTTCCAGCAGTGTCAAGCTCGGAATGGTCTTCCGTGTTTGCTGACATGACCGTTTTGAGGGCGTTGTACTCAAAATCCATTGGGAGAATTGGATGAATCTTCACTGAGTACATGGACACGATAAAATTGATGTAAATTCACATGTTTTGGTGCTTCAATAAAGTCAGTTGCTGGATCTATTTGATTGGGCAACTATATAGTTAGGGCAGTTCTCTATTGCATTAAAATAAAATGAATCTGCATCTCCAAGAACCAGATCTTCCCAATAATGTGGCAGAATAAAAAATATTTCAGTTGTAGAAAAATTAGTTTCATCATCATTGTCTTTGAACATTGTTTCAAACTATTCTATCTCCCGAATAGCCATTACCTAGTTTTCAGCCGCATGAAGAAAGCCACCACCAAAAGGTATCCTTAGCCATTTCGATTATAAAGTTACAGAGCCCAGTTAGAACTGTGATTCAAATTCCAAATTGCCTAGAACTGCCCTAATACTCTATGGGGCAACTCATTCACCACAACAAATTCCCTGAATCTTTCTAAAGAATTACAAGGTTGCTAATTATTACACGACTTACAAGGTAGGAACACCCTAGTGATGAGCCATCAATGTGTATCGTTCCACATAGTTTTTGAACTGACTATGTATGTAGCTCATGGAAAAAGGTTTCAAACTTGAAAATCAATGAAAGGGTGGAATAAAACCACAAACGGGCTACGGTCAATGCTTTAGCTTAGCTTGTGCAGATATATCAGAGTATACAAATGAGAAGAAAAAAAGACGTGGAAAGAATGGCACTTGCGAACACATGGTTGATTTAGGTCACATGTGTTTAGTTTTGTGATGGAGTGATTGTCAACAGTCAACATTCTTCCTCTATTTTCTTTTTATCCTTTATGCTTCGGCTATGTTTCACCGGCATACGTGGAGTGTGTCGAAGACGTATCTCTTGGTTCGTGTTGTGCAGGTGTTGAGCTCGGAGATGGTAGCTGACGGAGAGGTGAAGGTACCAAGGAGGGGCGTGCGGGCCGATGGACCGCGGAGGTGAAGGACGGGCGTGAGGCTTGGACCGAGGGACCGGAGTGCCGGGTGGCTAGCCATGGTGGCTGACATCCGGGACATCGACGGATGCAAGAGGACGTGGCGTGGACCGTGTCGATCGGGTCAAGACGGCGAGCGCTTGCGCGGAGCGGGAGCTCGGATGACTTGGCGACTTCGGGCGGTCAAGACGGCGGTGACACGTGTCGAGGAGGTTTGGTGGTTTGTCCTCAAAACCATCGGCGCGGGTTTAGTGGTTTGGGCCTCAAAACCACAAAGGCGCGGGTTTTCGGGGTTTGGGCCTCAAAACCGAAGTGTTCCGCGGACGGAAGGACGGCACGTGGCGGCATCGGGGAGGTTGCGTGGAGGCAAGGCTACCGATGAGGAGGCGCGCCGTGGCCGCCGGATCGAAAGATTACCCGTAGTCGAATCGAAATAGCCTTAGGGTTACAAAATCGACTCATGTATCTTAGGGGTAGTTTAGGCGGAGGGAATTGGGGCTATATAGCGCAGGCATACCCCTTCATCCTCTCTTGCCTCTCATTTCACTTATTTCTAGTCTAGGGTTCTCGAACGGTGGTGTGAGAGGTCCACCGATTTGTATCGAATTTGCTGAGCAAGGGCTAGCTCTGAGTAGCCCGTCACATGGTGGCGTTTGGGTTGATCGATCGGTGTTCTTTGTTGATCTTGTGCTGTGATTTTTGTTCATCACTTGTTCTTCCCGAGTTCATCCTCTCCCCCTCTATTCTCTTCGCGATTTCTTCGATTTGGCACCATTTGATCTCGTTTTTCTTGCCTTGATTCGTGCTAGGACGTGAGAGGATCATTTCCACCTAAGGGTTTGAGCTAATTCCTCACGAGCACGTAGATCGGGCGAGTTTTAGATCGAAGTTCATCTTTTTCGGTGTGTTCTTCGTGTGATCCGCGATTTCTCTCGATTCACTCCGTCAAACTCGAAATTTCCAAGGGGAAATGGTCACCCACATGCCTAGATGCTATGGCTTGATTCTTGTGATCCGAGGTTTCGATTGGAGAGAGTTCTTGGCGATTTGGTGTTCAGTTCTTGAAAATCGTCAAGAAATCGCGGGATTCTCTCTACTACTGTTCGCGGGTTGCAATCGGGTGTTCCGAATCGAAGTTGCAATCAGTCTGCTTCTCGGGTTGCAATCGGGTGTTCGGAATCGAAGTTGCAATCAGTCCGCTTCTCGGGTTGCAATCGGTGTTCCGAATCGAAGGCAATCAGCCCTTCGGGTTGCAATCGGGTGTTCGAATTGAGTTGCAATCCACTTGTGTTTTGTGTTGCAATTTGGCGGCAGTTCGGGATCAGACATCGACATGTCCGTACTCTCCAGAGTTACTTCTCGTGACCCCACGGATTTGTTCAGACCTGTTGCAATTGGGCCTCTAGTAGTGTTGCAATTGCGCCTGCTTTCCAGGTTGAAATTAGTGCCTTGTTCAAGCGGCTGTTTGTTTTTCATGTCCTCCCTTGATCCGCTGTGTGTATCTAGGTATACTCTAGTGCATCCACCTAGTTACCTAGGTCGTGATCTTTCTTTTGCTCGTGATACCTTGCTACCAGTTAGCACGTGTGTTACTCATCTCGTTTGAGTTTGCTTTTGAGGTTGGGGGTTGAGCCGATGACCCAAAATTTAAAAGGAAAATCGAGGCTCCCATTCACCCCCTCCTAGTCGCCGTTTGGTCCTTCAGCACTGAAGACACTCCGGTCTTCAGTGGAGAGCTCAGAAACACAATAGTAAATTATGAGAGACCTGAAACATTTTCTCAAAATGGGCGTGAAAATTCTGCTAGTAGTTTTGAATCTGTATGCTAGTCATCGCAATATCTAGCCCCAGAGGAAATCAAGCTCTCGACTAGCAGGTACAGGACCAAAGTATGTTCTGAAAAACTAGAACAAGGTAATAAGTTGGATAAAACAATAGATAATGATGACAGGAGGATAATACGTCAGTTTAGGGGCATGTTTTGGTGATGAAAGCAGTAGAAGAGAAGATGGCAGCTAGGGGAAACGTAGTGGTTAAAGTAATCTAGTAATTCTTTTGGGTTCATTTGAATAGAAAACGGATATGATGTAGCTTTAAATACAGAGGGCGACGTGGCGGCGTGGGCACATGGCGTAGTGGGTGGGTGGATGTCGCGGGCACCAGATGCGGCGCCGGCCAGAGTGCACGTGAAGGGTAAGCTAGTGTCAAATAAAAATGAATATATGGGGATTTTCGATAAACATAAGCAAACTAGACAGAGTTCTAGGTGCCGGGGTCCGGGGAAGCCTCATCATGCACAGGACAGAGCAAAGTACAACAGCGCATGCACGAGCGGCCAGCATGCGAGCGCACGGCGCCGGCAAGCGAGGGCGGCCAAGCGCGGCCTGGGCGGCGGCGTGCCCTTTGCGGAAGGCGAGAATGCATGGCGTGGCGGCGAGACCTGCGCACGGCAGCGAGCACGATGACGTACGATCTCAAGCACGACTCTCTTGCGTATGTATGCATATACACTCAATGTGAAGAAGTATGTAAAGATACTCTATTGACCTACTCTATTCATTCAAAAACAAATGCTATATCCTAAAAAGTATGTATAGATACCCAATTCCAAAAAAAATTGTATAAATAAAGAACTCATTTTTTTTATTTTTTTCATCGTCGGGGATAAACCGGTCTTTTTGCCCCTAACTTGACACCGTTACCTATTCAAAACTGACAGAAGGCCATATACCTAATAGAAATTTGTTTTGAGACCATAAAACCAAATTCGAAAAAAAAAAATTGTCAAATACCTAAGGAGAGTTCTTTTCAGGGTCATATACTAAACCGTGCCTATAATTGGCATAGTAATTGAAGAAGTGAGTATTTCGGTCCCTTTTTTTTGGCGCAGCTGTATAGGTGTTGTATTGTATTTGCGCAGTTTATTTACGTTGCAAGAACAAAATAGTTGGAAGAAGAGTCTTACGTTTGCGTGCTCCAAGGCAGGGAGTCTCCGCTGTAGGCGTTTGTCTAAATGATTTCTGATGATGGGTAGATCTTGAGGAGGTTTCGCCTGTAACAGAGCAATGACCTGCAGCAAATGTCCATGGTGAAAGTATTAAATTAATAGGAAAATGTAGTGCCTTGGCCTCTTAATGTGGATATACACTTACCACTATCCTGGATGATGAAATTTTTAGTGTGTTCACATCCTTGAATGGAACTTGCACATGCCTCAGATGGTAGAGCGTATAATTATCGTGGAGGAGATATGGTGACAGGACTGGAAAGCTGAAAGTTGTGTTACATACTGTCATTGTTTTTTTGAGCAATCATACTGTCATTGTTCAGGAGTAAAATTGGCCTAGGCCTGCGAATTATGGAAGAAGCAATGGATGTTTCTATCGAAGATGGTACTTTGGGCAAAAGAACGATTATTGTGGGAAAAATGGATTATTGTAAGAAAGGTTTAGTAGTGAAAGCATGCATGTTGTTATTGGAGTGACTGATTGCAGTTCTTTATGATGTTTTAAAATTGAACTTACCATCGATTTGGTGAATGATCTTTTCTGGGTATTTCAGTTCAACTTCAAACAAACACATGAGGCATCATCAAAATTCATAGGTCATATTTTTTAGGGAACAATCCTCTGGGGAATTTATTTTTAGACAAATACGTCAGAAGCTATCAGTTCAATGTTGCAGGTCCCAAAACAAATTCGAAATCAGATTAGACCATAATAAATGCTTTTGCGGCAAATAAACAGAGAAGTAACGTGTTTCCTAACCAAATAATCTGCAGATATTCTGCAGTTCGATCAGCGCTAGCTGCAGAGAAGAGCCGTGGGTGGGGATGAGTGCGATAGCGGCGTACTACTTATTTTTGTGTCGCCGCTAGCGGTCGAATTTTTGTTCGGGGCACGGAAAGGCAACCGACAGGGAGACTATGGAGAGAGGAGTCGGTGGTTGAAGAGGGAGTCGGCGCCATCCCAGCAGCGCCCTCGGGTGCTTGTGATCGAGACGCCGTGCTGGCCGTTGTTGGGGCGGTGGCAGACGGCGGCGAGGCGACACGGACGGCGGGGTGGGGGGGCGGAGGGTGGGGGCTGGGATGAGGAAGGATGGCGACAGCGAGGACTGTGGCAAGGCCGGCGTGGGCGTGGTGGTGGCAGACGGCGATGGCGATGAGTGGGGAAGGGCTGGCGAGGGCGTGCCGGCGGCGGACGGTGACGGGATGCGGAGAGTCGATGCGCGGCGCTGGAAAAAGAGTCGAGGAAAATCAGGTAGGTTCCAGAACTGGATACGATGTGTTGGAGCGGACGGTTGGATTCCCTGGAGGAAGGATCGGACGGATGCGGTTATGTAACTGTTACATGAATAGGAATCATGTGTTAGGAGGACCAATCGGATGCTTTGTTTGGTATATAGGTGTAAGAGTATAGTATAGATTGACAAGAAGGGGCTGCATCAGTTATCAAGATTTTGGACTTAAAAATGCACTTAAACTTGATATACCAAAATCAACATGTCCTATGTAATAAATGGACTATCCATGCAATTTACTCTTTAATAAAACATGCATCAACCCTATGTAATTTTTTCTTCTTGTATTTATATACACAAATGAGGTTGTCATATCTTACCTTTATTGTCCTCAGTGAGGATCGAAGGTCCAGAAGGACGATCAGTTTGCTTCTCGTGAAGAAATTGACACCACCCTTTGCTTCTTGCTGATCATCAAATGGCAGCACGTACGGTGAACTGACTGCCATGAACGGCAATGAAATGGTACATACTCCTATATATATAACTTACCAGAAACCAACTCTGTGTACACACGCTGAATTAATATTTTACTAGCTCTTTCTGATCAATATGAACTGGTATTATATTATATATATACTTGACGTCTCGGTTGAAAAGTAGGATACTTGGCTTGGTCGGTTGAAAAGTACTACCTCCATTCCAAATTATAAGTCGTTTGACTTTTTTCAACTTCAAGTTTGACCATTCGTCTTATTCAAAAAATTTATGCAAATATTATCAAATTTAAGCTATTTTGAAGATTTTATATTAATAAAACAACCCACGGAAAAGAAATGAAAATTTGCACAAATTTTTGAATAAGACGAGTGGTCAAACTTAGGGACAAAAAAGTCAAACGACTTATAAATTGGGATGGAGGAAGTAGGATACTTGGCTTGGTCGGTTGAATGGTAGGATACTTGGCTTCTTTTGTTAAAAAGGTGAAAATGTTTTCTTAATTACTCGACTGATCAGGGACTTCGGTGATGTCTTTTATTCTAAGAAAGGAATTATCTGTGATGTATAACTGTGTAACAAAAAAAAAAAAAAATGGTGTATAACGAACCTTCAGTTTATGGCTTCAATCTCAGTTGTACAGGGCCCGGAACGAATATCAGCAGCATTTGCCTCGTGTCCAACGACTACTACCGCAGAAAAATAACGAAAGCATGGCGAGCTGTTCGGATAAATAGAATCGCACAGCACAGTGTACAGACTAGGAGGATTATGCTAAGCTCTTCTGCCAAGAAGAACGTACAGCTATGCCACGTGAAAAGTAGACTAATATACTTGGCTTGGTCAGTTGAAAAGTAGAACAATACGTACCTTACTTGGTCGGTTGGAAAGTGCTACGTACGTAGAATATATAGTAATATAATACTCTACTTAAGTAGGTCGGTTGAAAGCATTTGTGGCCAGTATCCATCTTTTGATTGATGTTTATTGGACACTAAAAATCACGAAGCGGAGACGCGGAGAACTCACTTCCGCACCTGGCTCGTAGCGAACAGGAGCCTCGCGTCGCCCTGGGTTCAGGCGGCTCGGGCGAACCCTAGCCGCTGCCGCCGCCGCTCCCCCTCCCTCCCCATCTGCCTTTGCCGCCGCCGGAGCGCCCACCGGGAAGCCCGGGTGGCTCTCAATGATGGTGGCGGCGGGGCTGCACCTCGGCCTCGTCTTTAGCTCCGGCGCGACGGAGGCAACGCGCGCTTGGAGGCCGCCCTCCGGTGCTCGGGCTGGCGGCCGGCGGTGGAGGCAGTTCGACGAGATCTGGCCTGCCTCCCCGCTCCGGTCCCCCGCCGGATTTGGCTGGCTCGACGGCGACGGCGGCGGCGGCCGCCACGCGGCCGGGCCTGCCCGATCCGGGCCTCAGGGATGCGTCGCGGCGCACCTGAGCACGCGGCTGTTGGAGTGGTGAGGTGGCCTCTCGCCTCGGCCACACTACAGGCCGCGGTGGTGGAGGTGGTGTCGGCCGCGGGGTCTCCGGGCGATTTGGAAGCCATGCGGACGCCGCGGCGGTGGCGGTGGAGCCGCCAGGGCTTTGGGCGGAGCAGGCGAAGGTCCGTCCCCATGGTGGCGCGGTCGACCGCCCATATCTCGGGCGCCGAGAACCCGTCTATGGGCTGATCCGCGACCCGGGGACGATGGGCATCGCAGCGACGTCGACCATGGAGGCGGTTCTCGGGCGGCGGCGATGGTGAAGCATTTGGTTCGACCGTGACGGAAAAACCCGGTGGCCGCCATGGTAGCTTCAGCAGCCGCCAAGGTGGAGGAGTCGTGGAAAGAGACGGCGAGGATGGCAGCGGACGCCGGCTTTTGTTTTCCGTGATTCAGATTTCGGGCGATGGTGCACGCCGCCGGCGGTTGGCGAAACGGCGTGGCCCCAGGGAGACATGGCATTGGCCGCCACTACTACGGCGGCGGTGACGCCGAGGGCGCCACTTTCCTCGCTGGAGGCGCCGCTCTTTTTCAAGCGGATCTCTCTACGGTGAAAACCTACACCAGCTTGGGTGGGCGGCGATGGCGTCTTTGGATGGCATTTTCTCGTTGGAGACGCCGGGGTGGAAGATCCCTTTGGATGTCGGCCGACGCCGGCATCAAGGTGGCGCTCATCGCACACGCTTATGGGGTCTTATGTTGTTGCTAGGTTACGGGGATCCGAGTCTCCATTGGTGGACGAGTTTTAGTTGTTTTAGTTTTTAAAAAAAGTGCACCAATGTTTTCGGGTGACTTCTGCCTTACCCTGTAACACTTGTTTTCCAGCTTGTATTTTTGTTCGCCTGATGCATCCTCGGATGACTCGAAGCCGGAATATAATTTCCATTATCTAAAAACCATCTTTTGATTATATATAATTGCAGCTAGGGCCCTTCCGCATTGTATTCCAATTGTCCAATTACCCACAGGACAAATGTGACCAAAAACAAACAGGTCAGAGCCCTTATGTCGCACAAACATATATAATAATATAATATAATATATATATATATATATATATATATATATATATATATATATATATATATATATATATATATATATATATATATATATATATAGAGGTACGATATATATTCCCCTAGGGACTGATTTATAATCAGTCACCGAACCCAAACCATCGAGCCGGAGGGACGGGGTCTCCGCGCCGGTCCGAGCCGGATGTCCCAGCGGCGGTTCGCCCACGCCCACGCCCACGACCCGAGCTGATAGGCTCTGAGCTCCCCCACTCATACACGTTTTTTTTTTTTTTTGCGGTTCCAATTTCCCTCCACCCGTCCGCTCGGTTTCTCCTCCCCGCCGCCCTACCCTCGGCGGCGCCGCATTCCCCAGCCCCATCGGCGCCGGCCTATCCCCACCGGTGTGTGACCCGGCCGGCTCATTCCCATCCACTTCCCCAATCGCCGTCCCTTCTCCGTCGAGCGATGAGAGATGGTGAAGCATGCCCCTGGGAACCGCTCATCTTCCTGCGGGTCAGCAGCGGTGAGATCTGAGCGGGCGTGGTACCGGAGGACACCGCGACCTCACGTGCATCGACCTGCACGACGCCCCGTCTGCCCGTCACGAGAATTGCGGCATCAAGCCTGCTGCACGGCCTTCCACTCCCTCAACGTAGCTTTGTCTTCCAGGTGCTCCTCCCGCCGCCACGCGCGCCGGTTGGTATGCGACCAATCACTGCCGGAGATTTCTTATTTTACATTCCTTTTTATCCAATTCAATGCATGACCAGCCGCACTACACTCAGCATCAGTTGTCTTTATTTTTTCTTCTGCAGATTTGGAACAAAGGTCACATATCAGTTAGTGTGCTTGTTTGGTCTCGTTGGTTTGTTTAGTCTCGTTGTGAATTCGATTCTACAGTAGATTGCTTGCTTGGTAATTGTTGGAGTGCTCGATGACGCCTGCTAGCTTAGTTGCCCTTTGCTGTATCAAAATTCCACCTTTGATTTCATTCCTGTTCGGTGGGTGTCGATGGAACATCTGGTTCTACTTCACGTCTGATGCTCTAACCCTGCCCCAATCTGAGCACATGCAGATGCCTTTTTAATTCTTTTATTCATCTACGATTTTGAAGCCTTAAATAATTTTGACTTGCAGCTCACAATTGATGTCTTTTTCTTTTCTCTTGTTTGATGTACACAAGATCTGTCAATCATGTTTGATATCCAAGACTGAAGGCAAGGTGTTTGTTGAAATGCATAGCCTGTCAAGACATCAAGAACCCCATTCAGGCATGGTCATGGCTGAAGATCCTCATGGTGGCAATGCTGGAAAGGAGCTTCCTGTACATAAAAGCTCCCAATAACCACTACCTATACATACGAAGCTCCCCAAGGTGATGCTGCTCTGATATGAGCCTCATCAATCCTCTTTTTTTTTCAGATTTGATATGCGCCAGCCTAAGCATTTCAAGGAGCTAATGAATGTGGATTGCTTGAATGCTGAACTGAACCCCAATCTTCAACAACTAGGAAATCAGGATTTCTATGTCTTTCTATTGCCCCACAAAATGCCTTATCATTTAATATAATGTGAATGCTATTGAATCCTTTTTTTAATGCATAGAAATTTGAATCTTATTTTTTTTTTGGATGCATTGAAATTTTTGACCGCATAGAAATTATACCTGAGATTAGTATGAGAAATTATACCTTGCATATGGATATATATCTCAAACGCGGCTCAGGTTCACATGCTGAAACTAGCACTAGATTGATGGATATTGTTTTCTGTGTTTATTCAAAGAAGGTACCACCATTTTGCTAGATGTTTGGATCGATCTGCAGGATGTAGCTATAGCGACCAACACATTAGTGGATCATGCAGGCACAGGCGTGGATCCTTGTGTGACGAACCTTGATGGACTTCTGTGTAATAATTTGGAGAATCTGAGACAATTTTTTTTCCCTGAGACGATATTTAGATGACAGATGGTTTTAGTAGTGCTTATGGCACTTGGCTGTCTCTATTTCAAACCAATCATCATAGTTGGCTGTTATTTTGGTGTATTCTCATGCTCAGTTTGTCTTCAGGCTGCAGTGATACTGTCATGTCGATCGGTGGCAGGTTCACCTCACACATGTAGCTGGGCACCACTTTTCTAGCATTGATGAAGGTGGTGACGGGGCCTCTTCTCTCTCGTCCCTGGTTTTCCTCTCTCACAGCTCATTGACTGCTGGGTACCATAGCCGGCGGTGTGGTGCACATCACCTGTGGGGGCAGATCGATCCACAATCGGTGAACTGTTTATCTTGAACAATGTATTATACATATTTTAGTTACTTTTGTTATCTAAAAATATAATTTCAATGAGTTGAGAATGCCACTGTGTGGTGGAACTGAACAAACAGGTTGGGCAAACAATTATATTTTAACTAAAATCTGATAAGTATAACCTCAAATAGTGTTTAGCAAGCTGAATTTTTTGAACCATTTAATTTCACTTTAGTGGTACATGAAATCCTCATTTTCCAAAAAAATTTTGGTGTATTTTTTTTTTGGGCAATGCTTGTTTGGGATCTTTTCATGTGCTAAATCTCCTGCATAGGTATCCCTGCGCTCTCCTCCTGAATGCCTATTGCTACTTCATTCACTAACGTGGTGAGGTGCGTCTTTGTAGGGTTTATGAAATTGGTGCACGATTTATAGCAAGCACGTAGTAATCTAAATCTTTTGCTGTTTCTATTTTTCAAATATTAAATGATAGAGGTATTAGCTACTTTTCCTCTGAGTGTGTTGTTAATTATTACTGATGTCCATTAGTTGGTAGTATGGGATCTGATGCAGGTCACTTCCAAACCAGTGATTTCTCTGTCCACATTCGAATCTGGTTTGGTTTTGGAACTCAACATCTCTGTGCAGTTGGATACAGGCAAGAAAGGTAAAAAGATAACACAAATCATATACTCCCTCATGCTTTGTTGCATGCATTCAATACTTTTGGGGGCTGACTGTTTTCCTCTCTGCTCTCTGTTCTGTTTTTCACTATTACTCGTGCAGTTTGAGGACACTAGGAGCTAATAGGATTGTGGTAAGGTTCATGCCCGTGCCTTTGTCATAATGTCATGTTACGAATGATCGATATCCATCAGTCAGGCCCCTAGGTAACAATTTCCCTTTTGAATTGAATTTGCACTATTTGTCTTATTTACCTAGTGAATATCCTGTAGGACTTATCTCCTTTATTTAAAGGTTCATATTGTATTGTTAATTTCTTCTATTATTTTCTCCATCTTGCAGGTATGTGGTTGTCCGAACAAACTGATTCTATCAATGTTGCCAAGGATAATCATGCTGCTGGCTCAAGAACCATAGAGAAGTTCCAGTTATCTTTGTCCAATCTAAAAGGCAAAGTAAGTGATTAGGTGATATTAAGACTTGATTTCAACTCATTAATAAATTTATTATAGCAAAGCATGTTGAACAGTATTGGGGATGAGGATTAATGATTGATTGGTAATCTGACTTCCCCCTGTTGTGTGTAGATCGAAGACCCTAAAGAAGATTATCTGATTCTGATCTGTTTTGGCTCATGGATCTAGAATCTATTTGGATGAAGATGCAAGCTGAGGCACTTTCAGGTCATGTGTTTGTAAGTAAATATATAGATATACACATAGCAACTTTTGTATTTAATTTCGTTCTTTACATTGTTCTCGTGCAAAACAGCAGTACAAAGACCGCTGCTGCGGCAATACGACATGATCTCATCTGCCATTAGAATCGATCTATGATCTGCTCCCCTCGTTAATTCTCTGTCTTCTTCCTTGTTGCACGAAGTGAACCCCATGTTTAGCTTACTAGATATAGCTTGTTTGTTTTGTTTCTATCATTTACAGATTAGAGATTACTGCAAGGGACCTTTTTTACCTGATTTTTTTCTTACCAGTTCAGTTACATCTTACTCGTTTTGTTATTTTCAGTCAACATTTGAGGCCTGTTCACATGTCAACTTATATAATCTTATTTAGCTTGTTTAATCTAACGAGCTGCTATTTTTTGAATAAAGAACCGTACATACAATAGTTATTTGTTCTTTAATCTTTTATCAGGTTCATTAATCTTCAGTAAACTTTAGCATCCAGAGCTCCACATGGAGCTGCCTGGTTGGATAGGCCGCAGCCTCTGCTAAGTAGCCACTAAGCATGCACTATTTAGTATCCAGAGCTCCACATGGAGCTGCCTGGTTGGATAGGCCATGACCTCTGCTAAGTAGCTACTAAGCATGCACTATTTAGTATTTACATCTATCACATCTAAGCTAAGTTAAGCGAAGTCAAGAGCATAGTAGTTCTTATCCTTGGCTTCTACACGACTACACTACATGGTCGTTATTACCCCTCCGCATGTGCACTTGCGATGTTTTCTTGCCTGCAAGCCAAGAGTTGAGGTGATATAGATTTTGTTCTGATAACACTCCTTGGTTTTTGGCTAAATCTTTTTGGTCAAATATGACTTTATTTAGTGTAGTAGGCCTAGTCTTACCCTTTGTTATGATTCTTGAGTTTTTACCTAGCCATCAAAGTATTCCTTAGGATGGAACCAATATTTGTGGTCCGGTAAATAAACTTACGTCTTAAGAATAATTTTGGGCACAACTTAAGAACCAAGGCGACAAGATTAGAGAGTCCACCTAAGACAACATGATATCATGCATGCCATTTTCAGCATATAATGTATTATACATAGCATGGATGCCTCCTAATTTTCCTACTACTAATAACTACTAGTTAGATTTCATGAGCTTTGTTTCCCCTGTTCTGATAAAGTATTCTACAAATATGTGGCAGTTTTCTTGTGATTGCAATAATCTTACTTATCATCCGTGACATGCATGAGCGAATTTTGAGTTTGATAGATAATCAAATTTCTATGGGAAGTTGGCCTCTTTAGCACTCGATCAGCCACGCTAGTGTCTTTGCTTGCATGAACAAGGTATCTTTGGAGTGCTCGCACTTGTTTTGACCGATCGTTGTTTCCACCATGCATAACTTCGATATTGATTTTATGATTTACTTATCTCGATTTATGTATGCACTAGCTGATATTACAGAAACGAGTTATTACGACAACTACAAATGTTAGCATTTGTATTGCGTTCACCATATATAACTATCTGTTAGTTGCTATGCACTATATTGAATTTTGATCTATGCTACCATTTAGTTTTGTGAGTTTGACCTGCTAATGCACACATGTTAGAAAGCTGCTCTAGAGACAACCTTTGATGCCTTTTCCTTGCTCAGTTACCTAGCATTGCAATCCTAGATGTAACTAACTATTTCATCGAGTCATTAATTCAGTGCATATTTACATCAACCATACAGTTTTCATATTTCTAATTCTTTTGGCAGAATACATGTAGGCAATGCTAAACCTCCAGGAAGTTGAAGGTGTTGTTTGCTTGCTGGATAAAATGATTAGCCTGTTTTTAGTGAATTTTTTTGCACTTTGCAATGTCTTGAGGCGGTAAAAGACAAGTATGTGCAGATCCAGTATGACATCTTTTCACTGCACAAGGATCAAGATCAAGTGAATGATTACGCCATAGACAGTTGGCTACTTTTGGTAGAAAAGATCGGAAAATTCTTGATTATTTAAGCCATAGATATTATGCTTTCACCTGTTTTGTGATCATGTTTTGCTCCAGCTACAGTCAACCTGATGCAAATGCACCATTTGGAATCGGCATCATTCCAAAATCGTTGGTACTGATCACATCCACAAGTTTTAAAAGTACTAATTAGAAATGTAACAGCGAACACTGCAGCAAAGCCTGCTTGATGTCATGCTTGTCATATGATCTATCATGATATTATCAGTACATGTATATTTTTCCAATTTAACGCTATCTACTTTCTAATCACAAATATCACTGGTTTCAATCATCGCCTGCAATATGTATTGCCGTCTATATGATCGCAAAACTAGTTGGATAATTGCAAAGCCTATTTGCTACAAAAGCGAAAAACACAAAAACATGTTTGTGTGAAAAAATCTAAAAAAGACTAGTAAAATCCGTACATGGAAGAAATAACAGAAAAGTGCAGACAGCGTAAAAAAAAAAAAAAAAAACAGGGACGGAACAAATCAAAAACGAGGCAGAAAAGAATAATCAAAATAGAAATAAAAACGGATTAACTGAAAACAACAGAAGGCCTGGATTTTTTTTTTAAAAAACAGAACGGTCAATGCAAAACCTGGTGGCGTGAAAAAAAAAAAAATACGGTGATTTCTGTGCGGTTGAGGGAGGTGTACGGGACGGGCGGTGGGAGGGATCCCGGGGTGCTTGCGGAGCCGCTCGGGGACCTGGTTGGCTGGGTCGGGACGCCGCGTGGGGCTCGGGTGATCGATTTTTATAATCAGTCCCCAGGGGACTAATTAGTGCAGCCCTATATATATATATATATATATATATATATATATATATATATATATATATATATATATATATATATATATATATATATATATATATATAAATAATAAAGTGAGGAAGCAAAATACTAGGAGATTAAACTACAAACGCCGTTAAAAAAGATTAGTACATAGGGGAGGCATATCTAACCCACTCTAGAAATGACTAATATACGACAATGCAAAGACACTACCGATCAAAGAGACTGCCAACCAATCCCTCCGGGATCGCTAGGGTCTTGAGGGCTATAGAAGCCAGTGAATGGGCAAAAGGGCTGACGCCCCGATCATCAACCTAGCCTTCCGAGCATTCAAGGCTCAGGTAACACTCCTTGTGCCACGCCAATCAACGGGCACGCGGGAGCTGTCACCCATTCCTCCAAGCCGATAGCTTCCTGAGGACAAGAGCAGAGGAACCCGCCGTTCCAACGCTCCTATAGGCATGTCAACAATACCATGAATATCTTATATTAGACTATCATGTATCAGCCAGGAGCAATAATAGGCGAGTATCACTCTTCTGATGATGCTAGCAGTTATCGCTTGCACATCAATACCCTGGATACTGGTCAGCAACTGCGTCAATACAAAGGGGCCAACCATCAGGTGCTAGTCATAAGAATAGCAATTTGCATTGATTAATATTACATTACAAACTGAACAAGCACAAACTATAATCCATCGATAGCACTGTAAAGTTATTATTTCTCTTTTCTTTTGATCATGACAACAGGAAGAGGTTGGGTTTATGGGACTTGGGCATACTACTCTACTGCTAGTTTCTACAGCTACCACTGGAGATGTGAGCGATATCAGATGTAGTGCAAGGAAGAAAAACGATATGACAAATGGGACTGGTTGCCTCCACTCATTGGATTGAAATATATGTTCATGAAAACATCATTGCATGGATCTAGCTCATGCAAACATATGGCATCAAAAACCGAAAGAAGAACAATGACAACAGAGTATGTGTTTTGGTTCCGAGGACACAACTCCTTTATTTTCTCTGATATTTTGAATGTTTCTAAAATTGTTACAATGATATTTTGAATGTTTCTAAAATTGTTACAACATACTGGAGATACTACATACCCCAAAGAACTAATAGTGGATCCGGAACGGTACCGATAACCACAAAATTGGCAGATTACATTCACTACTACGTAAACCGACTTTTACTCGATTTGTAAAAACGCGCGGTTACTCCTGTGGAAATATACCGGGAGTAAATGTATCTCTACTCCCGGTTCTAGTGCCCAGCCAGAGTAAAGGGCCAAGCCAGGAGTAAAGGGCCATGCCCAAATGGCAAGCCAACGCGACCAGGACTTCTATTCCTCGGCTAGTGGCTAAAACCGGGAGTGAATGTGGAGCTTTTACTCCCGATTTGTATTGCTAGCCGGAAGAAAGATTTACTCCCGGTTAGGGGTACCAACCGGGAGTAAAGATCAACCTTTATTCCCCATTCTTCTTTCTAACCGGGAATAATGTCCCCTCCTATAAATATGGGTAGAGATGATTCAGGGGTAATTGCGAAAAACCTCATCAATTATATATATACTCAAGAATTTCCACCCGCTTGCATATGCGTTAATTAATATTCTAAGGTTTTTGTTAATGGAGTTAATATTCAAGAATTTCCTCCCGCTTTCCATCATACGAAAAAGTTAATGGAGAAAACATTAGAAGACAAGCATCTTGAAGCCATGCAAGAGAGCATTGCCAAATTTATTAATACCCAGATCCTAGAGCCTTCCTGGCGAGTTCTACAACGATCCCAAAGACAAATGGCTGCCAAAGGATCCTCTCAAGTGTGTAATCGGGACATGTAGTAATATCTTAATATGTCGATCGAGACATCTATGAACAATTAACTTAATATATGTGTGCTTGAACATTTATTAATGTGTAATATATGTGTAATGTAATATATATATATGTGCTTTAATATATGTATATATTACTTCTATTTCCCAACCGATTAGGAATTAATAAACACTATTCAAATGTCATTAGGAATTAAAATAAAAAAATTGACCTGGAACTGAAATCAAAGAAAAAACCTTTAGTCCCGGTTGGAGACACCAATCAAGAGTAAAGCCCTCTGATGGCCACGTGCCTAGGAGGAGCTTAACTCCCGTTAGGTACCTCCAACCGGGAATAAAGCCCCTACCTCTATTCCCGGCTCGAGGACCTCTATTCCCCAACTCGTATTCCTGGTACAGCCCAACTGCGTGCCAGGGAATATAGAGGTCCTCCCCGTAGTAATGATTCATACCACATGTTATTGACTCGAAGCTCAAGCAACACTAAACACTCTCACCATGTTCTTGCAGCATATAAGCACCATGCTGACTAACCCAAACAATTACCACCTTCATCATGTAGTGTGCATTTTTCTTGGGCCTCCCATTTCTAGGATGGGTTGTCTCCAAACCAGGTGATAGTGAACTTCATCTTCTATGGTGTTGTCGGCACCCAGGTAATAACCCACCACTGCAAGGCATTTGAAATCTCCGAGAAGCCAAAGGTGTTCTTGGTTTCTCGATGTTCTATCAAAGATTTCAAACTAGAGGGCCTGGTGCTCTCTATTTCCTATTTGCCTCATAATCCCAATGATACCTAGCTGTCTTTTTTCCAGCCCTTTCAATTGTTCCTCTATAGTCTACACGTTCTTGGATGTTTTGAAGTGTGTGGAGCTCAATGTTCTTATTAAAATTGGTAGCACTCTATATACATGCAACCCACAATCATGTTATCTGAAGTACAAGCAGAGGAGAAATAATTCCTTTTCTTATATATTACCAATTATAGTGATTTTTTTAAGGATCATTTATTGTTATTAGGCATTGTTTTGCCTACTTGACTGCATAGTTTTCATCATATCTCAACGAGTCAGATGACATAGTCCTTTTGGGTCCTTAATATTTTCTAAATTCACAATCATGAATACATTTCTTTCAAAAAAAATCATCATGAATACATTGCACCTCTGGGTGTTAAAAACCTGTGAGGAACATGTGTACTGGACTAAATCTGAATTAATTTTGCACAAATACATAATGGAATTCAGGACTCGATTGTCGATTTTCTTAGGCCGTTACAGATTTCTCAGATATTAAAATAGTGTTCTGATGCTTGGTGCCAAGATGCCTGCTAACCACATTGATTCCCAGAATCCTGAGTGACTATATGGTGGGCCTACATAAGACCATCCGCCTTTTTTCCATAATGTCCTTTTGAATGTTATTTCCTTTATTTACATGATTGTCTCCAAACCAGATGATAGTGTTAACTTCATCTTCTAGCATGATCAACGGAAGCTGAAAATAATTTGCGTGATGCTCCTGCTTTGGCTTTCAGAAGTAATATATTTGGTCCTCCTATAGGAAAAACAGGAACCTTGGTATTTTTCCACTGTTAGGAACCAGCAGAAGAAGTCGAGCACAACAGAATTCAACGAGATTCTGAGTGGCCACTGTGTGTCCTGCACAATTTCCTCACCGCCTTATAGAAAAGGGCCGATGATGTGAATAACTTTACCCGAGGCAAAATATAAGTAACCAAGAAGTCCTTGTGACTATTGTCCAGCTCAACATTATGATTGAACCAGATTTTGGGCCAGTCATTCACCCACTTGTTCTATGTTTGAACTAGGACAATTTGTAATTAAACGAATACCACTCGAAGTGGTCACATTGTGTCCACCCAGTCCATACATACACGCTCTGCTTGTAAATATACACGGGGTCACTGTCACAGAAATAACGTTGGTTCCTATGAATAACCAGCTATGGGTCAATAAATGGATGCCAACCATCCACCATCAGCAGCTAGCTTTTTTGTCTACTATCCCTACGGTTGTCCATGAGGCAATGTTATAATTCTTCTACCTCATATTTATCCTTGAATTTGTCGAGATACCGGCAGCACTCTATGCATTGTAGTGGGCGGTCATTTAATGAAATCAACACCTCTGGATGCTTACGTTTTAATATATTTGCATAAGTTCTCGTCAGTAACTGTCAGTTGAAATTTATTTTACTGACGTAAAATGATTTGTCTGATTCGTTTGTATAAATGAAATGATAATGCTAGTCAGCAGCATTAATAGTATCAAGAAGAAGAAGAAGGAAGCTGATGATCCAAAGTAGTACTTACGATTAACAAAGTCCATATTCCAGGCTCACGTATATTAATAACTAGATTTCCCGCGCGTTGCGCTGGTATGAAGAGGGTATTGTTGAAGAATTCTATTGTTATTTGTAAGAAATAGGATCAATAAGAAATATGATCTGAATCACTAAGAAATGTATGAAATAGAGTATATTCTCAGTGGTCTAAAGATTATTTATTCTTATGTTTGAACTCCAAGATGTTCCAAAGTCCAATAGGATTTTGTTGACATGTTGGAACGGGTGACAAGTTTTGGTACTGTAATAAAACATATTTAGCTAATGCACCACAATAGATTGCCAGCTCAATAGATTGCCAGCTCAGGAAACTGATCCTTCAGCTTCTGTAGTGCGCTTGTGACTTCAGAGAAAAGTGTAACTCCTGTAGCAAGAACCTTAAAGAAGTGCAGCAGAGGCATTAGGATCCACTACGGATGTTCACAAAAGAAGCATCAGCTGGGAACCAACAACTGAGAACGATACATACATTTATTAACTCTTGCCCATACCACTCATGCATATTGGGATTGTGAAACTCAAGAGTAGGTTGTGGTTTGCAGGCATTGTAAATTTTGACTGAGGAATACTGGAACATTGTAACTTTGGAGCCCAGCCTGAAGTTTACAGATCCCAAAAGAAAAATGAATAGAAGAGGTTCAGTCCAATATACAATGGGTTGAAAAGATTTCTTCATACAACGATGATGTAATAGTGATTCACAAATAGTGTTAAAACTGAAATCAATAAACAACAATGGACAGACCTGTTTGGAGACCAACAAATAGTATACATTCCATAATGCTAAATTCCAATAAATTTCCTATAAAAAAAATCCAGAAGAGTGGATCGAAAAAGATTTCTTCATACAACGATGATGTAATAGTGATTCACAGATAGTGTTAAATCTGAAATCACTAAACAACAAATGGACTGACCTGTTTGGAGACCAACAAATAGTATACATTCCATAATGCTATTTATAAATTCCAATAAAATTCTTATAAATTAAATCCAGAAAAGTGGATTCAAAGATATCTTCATACAACGATGCTGTCATGGTGATTCACAGATAGGGGTGATGTTATGGTCATTGACATATAGGTTTGGAGACAAACCTGTTTTCAAGAATAAAAATCTCAAAGAATATCCATGTGTGAAATCATCAATCGAAGAGCTGAAAACCTGTAGTTCATAGGTCAGGTGATCGAGAGGCAGTCAGGGTGATTCACAGATATGGTTTAAATTTGACACAGCCATAGTGATTCAGAGACAGTCATGCTGATTCTCAGATATGGTTTGGGGACAAACCTACTTTGAAGAGTACAAACCTCAAAGATTCTCCATGGAGAAAATCCTCAATCCATGGGCAACAAAAATGAAAACCTGCATCGAAACAGAGGGCGACATGAGCGTGAGTGGGAAGAACAGCAGAAATTAGTACCTAGGCCTGTGATGGCGACAACAAACTGAGAGGACATGGCTAGGAAGTGCTTCATATAAACCTCACCATGCAATTAAGCAGGTTTAATCGGTCATCAATAGGGGGTCCAGGTGGGGGATCGGTTGCCGGTTCCAAAGGAGGGAATCTGAGGGCCACGGAAGGAGGTGAACGGACCGCTGCAGAAGAACATGGTACCGAGAATGCGGGAGGCCGGCAAGGATGTGTGTTGCGGGTCGGGGTAGGGGGGGAGGCGGGCGGCCGGTAATGCATCCGCTGCGGTCTGGGCAGGGGAGGAGCCGTGCGCGCCGACGGGACCGGGCTCGCGGGTCGGGTAGGGGAGGAGGCGTGCGGGCGGCCGGCGAGCCGAGCTCCGGGTCGAGGTAGGGGAGGAGACGGGGGTGGCCAGCAAGGCAGCCGTTGCGGCTCTGCTAGGTGTAATACCCCAAAAAATTCGTACCACTAATATGGATTATTTTTAGATGGATCTAGTGTATTTTTAGCAATAGTTGCCTAGAGTTAAGGAGAGACCCAAAATTTTGACTTTTGATCTATGTCTCGGATGGATGAATGGAGACCACAAACGCGTAGAGGCCGTTCAATACTTGCCGATGGACTATTCATGCACTTTAATTGGGCCATGAATGATGGACTTATGTTAATTCTTAGTTTTAACAAAAAAAAAAAGAAAAGAAAAGAAAAGAAAAGGAAAGAAGCTCACGTACGTATAGGGAGGAGTCCGACTCTTTCCTCTCCTACGGTTCCTCCTTGCCCGACGTTTTATGCCGCACGTAGAAAAAAAAAAAGAGGAGGAGAAGAAGGAGAGGAAGGGAGGTTAGGGTTTGCTGCCGTCTTTGTCCATCGCCGCTGTCGTTGTCCGCGTTGCCGTTCCTTCTCTGATTCTAATCGAATGGTGAGACGATCAATACCGGTGTAGATCGTCATGAGGAGAAGAGGAAGATGTGGATTGACGGGGTTTGTCGTTCTTGCTGTCCTTGCCCTAGGTAAGATGCCAAATCATGATTCAATTCTTTAGATCAAGTTTCTTATATTAAATCGCTAGTTTAGATGAGGTTCGATTAGAGGAATTCCCGAAATTAATCATGTCCATGTTTTGAAATTTTGTCAGACTGACCAGTTTCTGTTCGTCGCTGTTTTAGAGCATCTTAGTGGCCTTAATAAATGTTGGCCATGTAGAAACATTTGTAGAGGACTTCAATACCTTTCTTTTGACATCAATATCACCCTTATAGCCTCTGTAGTTTTGGAGATATAGTCTTTCTTAGATGGCTGTTTTGCAGTGACGAAAATCTGGACAGTTTTAGATCTACCCAAATTATGACCCTCGTAATGGAAGAATTTGAACTTTTGATCTAAATACGAATTGTAGAGTTTTTAAATAAGCTTTCCAGATTGTTAGAGAATATAATTTTTGAATGTATATATCTCAATTTTGAATTTTACAAGGCTGCTGGCTAGTTTTGACTGACAGAGAGTTCAGTTAACATGCAAAGATGTTTATGCTATTTTCGAGACTTCTTATGACAAATTTCATAATACGGAAGTGGTAGATAAATGAATTTTCTATGATCCAATAGATTTTGGGAATTTATTATGGTATAGTTATTTGTCTATGAAAAAGATAAGGAATAGTGCCGCTGTCATGAACTGAAGCGAACCGGTAGATACTTAAACAATGTGTTTGAGGCCTATTGTGTGTTAATCACTGTTGTACTTATTTGTATGATGATATTAGTACTGAGAGTTGCTTGTAATCAGGTGGTTGTTGCCTTCGAAGAGTGTCTAGCTCATTCGCTTGATCATCGGTAAAGGCAAGTAAACGTGGCGCCGTTGTGGTCCACATGCTTTAGCTTTGTTGTTTGAATTGCCTCCATTAAATTTCAGTTTCTCACACTAGCCGGATAATATGAAATTGAAGTTATTGATTTACTTTGAAGTATGATATTATATCTTGTGGTATTACTTTCTAAATTATGAATTGTGAGGTGTATATGAAGTATGGGAAGTGCATACATTGCAACATTTGCATTTGCACTCCTTCCGTTGGTATACATTGGAAGAAACCGTAGCCAAATTGGTGCGGTAATACCCGTACAGCAACGCACATTGATGAGCATTGTGGTTGCAGCCCTCACTCCCTCTTGTTGGGTTGTGTGGGTAGAAGTGAAGTCATGCATTGCATTGCATCATTTGCATTGCACTTGTAAGTATGTTTATATTTCTTTGAAGCAGCTTGCATTACACTTGGAAGTATTTTGATATTTATATAAAGCATTGATGATTCTATTATTATGCAATTTAAATCTAATGCTTAATCAAACTGTGATTTAAATAACATGGTTGAAGTAGTTTGCTTGCTGAGGTTTTCCATAAACCTCATACGCTTGTTCCCCCATCTCGTGTACTTGAGCTTCGAGGATGCTTGGCGGAAGGGAGTAGCATGCACATATGTTGTACACTTTGAACAATCACTTTTCTATAATATTATAGTCCGCTGTACAATTAGTTTGTATCTGGTAGTAAATAGCTGAGGTTTGTTGGTTAGGTTTGAGGATCCTTCGTATGTAATCGTAGAAGACTTATTTTTATGCTCAATCTAGATGTCGAGATTTTGCTTCCGCGTACTCTCGTAGTTTTTTAGTAGTGTGGTAATCCTCCGCAGGGATTGTTGTTTTTCTTCTAGGGTGTTACACTAGGGGAGGAGGCGGGCAAGTGGCCGGGCGAAGTCTGAGCTCCGGTCGTACATCGAACAAAGGAAGGGGAAGGGGAAACGGATAGGCCTCGGTGGGGATCGTGATTACTGTGACGTGGCTTCACGAGGTTCGGGGGAGGGCGACGGTCCTCGCGACATTGAAGTTGGCGGCGCCCATTGGCTTCCTCGTGGGAAGCCGACGACTGCTCGCGTTCAATTTCAGTTACTCCTCGCATCAGCCAATCAGAAGCCTGAGAATTCCTAAATAGATCCTTAGTGGGAAATAGGCTTATTGGAGTTTTAGATATCAAGAAGTAATGGATGTACTGCACCAACAACAAATACCCATGTTGGGCATCTTATACACATGAGCTTGTTGGTGACGAGGTGTTCATGCTTGACGAACAGATCTTTGACAAGCGTGTACAAATAGTCTAGATCTGGAGGTAAACCGAATGAGGAACCCACAGCCCCGTGCACAGCCAAGTCCATGGTCACCAGCCTCTACCCGACTGCCTGTGCCAGTATTGGATCTGCGGAGCATGATGTGGTGGCATTGAGGTGTCCTGTCGTCTAGGCACGGTGGAGGGTAGCTCTCGCTCTGACTTCCGGGGAGCCTGGCACCCGGTAGCGCAGTGGAAGGTGAGAGGTGTAGGAGCCTGGCGCCGGATTAAAGACAGTCACTTTCTTCTTCCTGTAAGTATAGCTGGGATTTCCCACACGCCTCCTATCTACTACACCACCCCACTAGGGGCTAATTTAGGAGTTCTCAGGGATGTGATTGGTCCACCTCAGCGAATTTTCAGTTATTGAACGAATCCCACCTCCATTCATCCAACGCTGCCCGCCGCCCTTCTGCCATGCATGCATCGGTGCCGGTCGATTTCTGGAACGTCAAGCAGCTGTTGTGATCCACTTACTTCTCTCAAGTAATCCTCGTCACCACCTCTTCCCCTTCCATTTGGTAACTGATCGTAGTGTTAAAAATAGCGCCACCAACTCACTCTAGCACTCGGCCATCAAGAGTCTTTTTGTATTCATGCGAGAAGGTTGAAACTGATATGGCCATTAACCTTCCCAGGCTATATATCTAAACAGCTGGGTGGGCGCAAATCCTCCCTCAGCAATCGACGATTGTGGCCTCGCCCTGGTGGCGACGCATGCGGTAGGTGCATATGGATCCAAGGACCGGATGACCAGCGGCGGTAGGAGCAAAGGCACAACGCTGGCAGCACACAACAGCGGTGGGGAGGATATGACGATGACTCGAGAAGCAAAGAACCGAATCCCACAGCTGAACCAGGTTGGATGCGGTATTATACGTTGAGAAATTAACACTTTGTGTATATCTAAAAACCAGAACTATCGTACACGCTCTCTGATAGATGCCTGCTCCTGGACCTGCCGGTAATTTAAAGTGGATTTCATTAGTATGGAGTTTCAATATTTTATTCAGGGTGCTGCTTACTACTTCCGATTTGTATGTATATATGGTATTGACCGTTTGATTTGATTCCAAAGAGCAAGTTTATATTATATCCGCACATACACATAACATCATCTTTCATATATCTATATTTAATCCTCTACGTTTTCCTCCTTTGGCACCTGATGAACAAATGGTTCATATGTGATCTGAAATTGCTATTCAATTTTACTTAACTTTCTCAGTCCAATCTCCTTCATACCCACGGCAACGCACCCACCATGCACAATAAACATGTATGTAGATACTCTAGATTTTCTTGAAGTTGACAAACACCGAATGTATGTTGGATGATCAGCAGGTTAGTATTTTCTCAAATCTATTCCGCAAACTGATAATTTTTATGTTGTACATTATGTTCTAAATATTTTCCTCCATAGGTTAATGATATGTTTTCTTTGAAGAAGTTGAAGATCTAGGATTAACATGATGCCTTTTCTTTAGTTCATTATTGAAATTACTTTTAAATTCCTTTTAGCTAGGTTAAAATTACTTTTGCAGACCCGCAGCAACGCGCGGGGAATCCCACTAGTTCCCATTACGGATGGGCACCATACATATTTCTTACTCAGAATAAGTTCCCCTCTTTCCGTAAAATAGGGGTTTCACTTCCTCATGTTACTAGCTCGAGAGAAAGCTCTATGTAGTAATATATATAGTAAGTGCATGTTGCTTTTTTCCCATTGTTTTAATTTTAATCAAAAATGCTGTTGGAACTGCAGGCATCGTACATTGTTTTAGCCACAAGCTACTACTGTTAACATTTTTACAAATCTTTTTCTGTAATAAAAAAACTAATACAAAAAAATCTTCTACATGGCATTTCCAGTTTATTAACCGTGGTAGCTTTTTTTAACTATGGTGGTTATTTTTAATTAACTGTAGCAGTTATAATAATAGCCACACGGTAAATCTAGTATCAAGAAGAACTCTAACTTGGCCCTTCTCGGCTAGTTAACCCGTTAACTACATACGTTGAGGTTTATATAAATGAAACCTAACCCTAACGAACTCACTGCACCCCTCCAGGCCTCTCCTCCCAACCGACTTCTCTCTCTCACCCACAACCCTCTCAACTTGACGCGGAAGCGGCCTCAGCTGCGGTCATGCTCGGGGGCACGGAGGCAGCGACAGCGGTGCTTGGGGCATGAAGGCGGCGCGCGTAGATCCGGTATTGCAGTGGCAGCAGTGTCCCCGATGGAGCAGCGCATCAAGTGGCAGATCTTGTGGCGGCGCATCCGGAATGATTAGGGTTTGGATCCGATTTTCTTTTTTTTGTTTTTTTATTAACTCTGGCGTTTTTTGGTGGTTTTTAAACCGATTAACCATGGCCTTTAGTCCGTCACGGTTAATATTTTACATAGTAGTGAAATAGACAATTTATGAATTCTGAATTTGATCAATACTGCAGTTGCAATTGCAGGCATCGTTTCCTTTTAGCCACACACTACTACCGTTAACATTGTATATAAATATTTTCTAGAAAATAAGAAATCAAAGAAATTATGCATTCTGAGGACTCAAAATGCAACCTCACTCTCACATACCACCTTCTTGAAGACTGTAATACAAACTCATTAATTAATGAACTCAAATGAAAAATGTTTCAACTACAAACGTTAAGATATCCTATGAATCACTAACACTATGATGTTCATAATTTTAATCTTTATTTTATTTTCATTTTTTCATAATGGTAATATGTAGTCATAAGTTAATTAGGAATATGTAGTCATAAGTTAATTAGGAATTTTCATGACACTTATTTAATTTCCATGTACTCCCTCTGGTTTGGTATTGAAAGTGTTTTGGATAAGGTTTGAGTCAAACATTGAGAACATAAATCATCAATAACTTTTAAGTTGTTGAGTTTAAATGTGAAAATTATATGAATAGATTTGTCTTAAAAAAATACTTTGATAAAAGTATACGTATATCACATTTTCATAAATATTTTTTTATAATAACAAGAGGTCAAAGTTGTGTTTTGGAGGGAGTATGTTTTTCAGATACCGCTAAGGTAATATAAATTTCCCTGTGTGTGTTTCCAAAACTGTAAAGATTATGTATTACCTCGATGGTTAATAAAATAACTGTCATCAAAGATGCAAAAGTCAGGTAAGTTTAAGTTTCCCATAGTGGTGAAGTGACAGACTTCAAAAGGACACAATGAAACTTTCTATTGAGAAATATCTTATTTATTTAACATTTACGGAACATGCATGGCTGCATTAACTACACTTTACAGCAGCACCAAGGCCAGAGACAGTAGGCACCAGGTATGTTGTGGTTCAGCGATTCGCAGTGAGCAACGCACGCTGCAGTTGTGCAGGGTTGCTCCCCTTCCCACTTGGAGCATTCATGCCCGGCGGGGCGGCTTGGCCTTCCATGGCAGCCTAGGCCTATATGCAAACATGATGCAACAGAATAGAATAAGTCAGTGAAGACTGTTTGGTCACAGTAATTTGAGAACAAGTTAAGAATAACGCCGCAGAGTAGGGAAAGTTAGTGGTGCGTACAGCCTCCAGCTTGGCAAGATGGGAATTGGAAAGTGGACATGATGCCCAGAACCAAGAAGAAAGCAGCTGCCAAGTACACAGTCCTAGTACTTATCTTGATTGCGGATGCCATTGCTTCTCTGAGGACTATAGAGGATTATTATTTATGGATGTATCGCATATACGAAAGCACAACCAACTTCATATATTTATACCATCCGAAGGTATGCTCTTTTAATATTTTATATTTATTATTACATCTTGCGATGGAAATGTGGATATCTTCTAGCTTGGGATATTAATATATGGATATCTTGGTGGCATGGGGATATCTGTTCACCGGGTATTACATATATGGATATCTTGGGGATATTAATATAGTCCTTAATAGTGGGGTCCTATATTAAGTATCAGATTCCTATATGAGGGACCATATTTGAAATCATAAAATTTGAATTCTTTACGGCCCTAAACTAATTCAACTAAAAATGCTGTCAACATAGTTTAGAGGTTATTGGAACGGTTTTGCATTGGAGAAAGGGGTTGATGAATACCTAGTTTAGAGGTTGGGGTGGGAAGTAGTCCATTTACAATAGGTGAGGGGGGTACATAGACTTTCATTTTGTTAGTTACCGCTTCCAATATTGTTTTGAAAATTTGAACCTTAAATTAAGAAAATTCAAACATAGTTTTCATTGACAAGATATCTTCGCATAAAAAAGTTTTCGAACAGTTTCTAGGAAAACACAGAGGGAAATTAAATATCCATTAAGAAATTTCCTAATTAACATGGAATAAATGAAATTTTGGATCCTAAAATTCTTTAATTTACAGCCCTGAAAGAATTCAACTAAAAGAGTTGTCAACTATAAAGATTTAGGAAGAAGTCTAAATAACCCCCTCACCTATCGTAACTTGACTAATTGACACCCCAACCTATAAGACCGTGCATTTAACCTATAAGTAATATGTCTAGATAATTGCAAGGAGTAACTTATAACATGTGTCTTTTGACATAAAACATATAACATAGGAAAAAAGTCTACATCACCCCCTCAACTATAGGTGGTAGACTACATAACCCCCGATCTATGAAATCTGTCTATATCACCCCTTGAACTTTCAAAAACCGGTCAAATTACCCCCTAAAGTTGTTTTGAAAAATCATAGTAAATCACAGAAAAATCGTAAAATGAAAAATCAAATTGTGTTAGACTCCGAATGAGTAGATCTACATAATGAACATATAATATGGTATGCTTTAGTTCATTTTTTACAACTATGAGGAAAAAACAGAAATTTAAAAGCTGCAGCAAAAAAATGAACTAAAGCATACCACATTATATGTTCATTGTGTAGATCTACTCATTCGAGTCTAACACAATTTGATTTTTCATTTTACGATTTTTCTATGATTTACAATGATTTTTCAAAACTGCTTTAGGGGGTAATTTGACCGGTTTTCGAAAAGTTCAGATATGATATAGACCGTTCATAGATCGGGGGAGTTATGTAGTCTATCACCTATAGTTGAGGGGTGATGTAGACTTTTTCCTACAAGATATAACGTATAACTTATCTTAAAACTTATAACACACAAGCTATAAAACTGAACATATCTATAAAATTCTACTAGAAATGTTTTCATAACATATTCAAATGGGGTCTTTTTAATCGTCTCGTCAAAAAAACAAACCAATGCAATCAGAAATTGAAATAGATAAACTGTTTAGAAATTATAACAATTTAAAATAAATATTTTATTTTGTGGCCTATGTCATCACTGACATCACAACATCACAAAGGAACCAAATGTAGCTATTGATCCCAGTCATACCTCTTGTGGCATCAATGTTATCTGGCTCTACGCGTCCATTCATGCCACAAGAGGAACAATACAAATGTTGTCAGATCATTCGTTGGGTTGGTTCCCATTGGTCGATCGCTAGATTGGATTTAGGTCTCTGGTCCGTCTCACGTCTTTTTGCTTGCATGCTTCTAGTTGGGCTATGGATCGGCCCACATGCTTGCTCTCCTCACAAAAAAATAACAAAGTGATAGCTTATCTTCTCGACTCGCATAGGCTCCACCGCAATGTCTTCCCTCCGGTCACATACGGATGAGCTTTGGTAGTGCCCACGTCGGCATGAGCTCCAATGGCTATGCTCCACTACAATGGTTCGCAGCTAGGGTCATCAACCCCTCCGCATCTGCCTACCTATCTAGCTCATTTCACCCACATGTGGAGCTCGTCCGTGTGTAGGTCACCGTAGAGATGGAAGAGCTAGCGCAATCCTCATGCCCTCCTACGCAGTTCGCTATGGCCTGAGCGGATATGCTTCGCGTGCAATGTGGACAGCCGAGATGTAACTCTACACAGACTATAGAATATCCATTGACCCAAGTAGCCAACAACAATTGCACTCAAACTTTATGTTGCAAGCAATTGCTTCAAGTGTTTCAAATGTTTTAGACATATGTTGCAGATGTTTTATATCAACATCTCAAAAGTACACTGGGATGTCTGTTGACGGTCGTTAACTACATATTTTATACCGTCAACATTAGTGTAAAACTACCAAAACATAATAGTGATAGGGCTTTGAGCTAACCATTTCCACAAGTTTTGGTACTTCACTTGTTTTGCAGGGCAATGTTGAAAAACATATATATATTGGGCCAAAAGCAAAGGAAAATATACAAGATAAGAATGGGCCAATGCAAAGCAAGGATAAAGAGGAGAAAAGCCCAAGAAATATGATTACAAATATCCAAACATGAGCCCAAAAGTTCAAGGCCCAAAACCAACATGAAATCATATTGGGCCACATGACATGGGTTTAGTATTTCGGGCATAACTTTTACATACGAACTCCGTTTTCGGTGTACCACCCGCCAAAACGGAGCTAACGACGAAACCGACGTGCACACAAAATTTCAGCCCAATTGGCCCAGATCTTGGTGCGCCCGCACCTTGGGGTGCGCCCGCACCCTTCTCGCTCATACCGGCCCACCTTTCTCGAGGCGGTCGCATTCAACCGTAGAAACGTCGGTGGTGGCATGTGCTAGGTTCATTGTACCTGGAAACCGTCATTCTTTGGTCGGTTTTGTCATTATGGGTGGAGGTGGCACATTTCCAAGGACCCCCTCTCTCCAAGCTATAAAAGGAGGCTCTCCCCCTCTTCCACAAAACACCAATTCCATATACAACACAAGGAGGGACACAATGTAGAGAAGAGAGGAAGCTCCACTCTTATTCTTCTTCCTCCTTCTTATTTCTAATGGAGAGTGAGAGAGGGAAGGCTAGAAGAGGGCTTGGCCTCTTCTCCATGGAGTCTCGGTGTGCCTCCCGGTGCATTGCGGATCTTGGGTGGCCGGAGTGCCGGACTTGTCGGCACCCGCCACGCTTGTACCTCTACAACCTTCTAATCATTTTGGGTAAGAATGGTTGTGTCCCTCTTTCGGCTTATTACTCTTAAGCATATTATCTAGCTGTTATAGAATTGCGGGATTGATAGTCGTTCCTTCGGGGCGGTGCTCTGGTAGAAGGACCCCGGGGACGGGTAAGCCTTGTTAACACGCCAGAGTAATAACCACTAGTGTAGACGTGGTGTCTAGACTAAGGGTTTTCTATCTTTTGTGGCGCATCCCACGGTTGAGGGGGCGGCTGGGTTGTGACGACCTTGTCCGTCCCTTGTAATCCCCCACGTTGGTGTGGCGCAGTGCTAAATGCCGGTCTCCATCCCAGTTTGGGCGATTGCGGTGCCCGAAGTGAGGACATACGACCAAGTGATCCCTGCTAGAGAGTTTGAGCCCATAAAGATACCTCACCACCCATAGTTATCCTAGGGTGACTCTGTTCAAAGAGTAATCACACAACCGTTCCTCGTGGAAATACGATACCCTGAATACTTCCGGGTGAAATGCTATAACGACAATTCCGTGCGCTTGCGGATTCTTCTGCATACGTTAAGAAACGTCAACAATGTCGCAGATGTTGTTATGGTCTTTCCATGTGTATGTCCTAAATGTTGCAAAATGTTGCAAGTGTTTGATCCGGATGTTGCAAAAATATGTCTAGATGTTCCCAGCGCATGTTTCAAGTGTTTAGCTATTTCAAATAGATGTTACAATTGTTTTATCTACATGTTGCATATGTTTTGCAATGGCCACGGACATGTTTTCATGCTGTTTCACACCTATGTAGCAAGTGTTTCACTTATTTTGGTTGTATGTTGTGGCAAAATGTTTCATCTAGAATGACGCTTAAAACTAGATCATGTGTAACACATGTTGCAGTGGCACCCACCGACCGTAGATGCCTCCTACAACTACTGGGCTTGAGTGCATATGCACATGGGAGTGGATGGCTTGTGAGCGGTAGATGTAGGAAACATAATGGGCACGATCAAGACATGGCCCGTGCATGGGCGTGCGTAAGCTTGTGAAATGGAGTGCCGTGGGCCCATGGCGTGAAGTAGCATAGGCATGCGAGCGGGATCATGCATAGGACACGGGAAGGTGCGGGAGCATAGGCGTCCAAGCACGGGCGTCCGGGCACAAACCCCTATCCAGACATCCGGGTGACACAATATGTTGAGCTAGAAATTGAACTAGAGACCACTGCTAAATTTATATTGAGTTGGAGGTGATCATTAATTGTTTTATCTTATTAGTGCCATGTACGTTGCCAGTTATTGCTGGTAGGTGCTATTATGTTGCTATATGCATTTATTCATCTAAATGCTCATATCTGTTGCAATGAAGGATTGATCATTAGCTCATGTATATATATTGGACTATCACGTGTCTACTGGCAGCAATGATTTGAGAGTTTCACAGTTTAAGCATTGGTAATCATCCCAACTTATCAATGTGAACGATCAATTGTGTTGATAACAAGGGGTGAGCCAACAAGTGCTAGTCAGTAAGTGGCAAGTTAATTACTGTTCTATAGTACCCTTCAGTGCAATTTCAAGTACCGTGAAGCACTGGTCCAAGATGGTGTCATGGGTGACACGAGTGATGTTCAAGTCGGTGAAACAACACTCTTACTTGGAATCATGATTGTTGAACTGGCAACCGAATTCATCGAGAACCTCTTCAAATTCATGTCCATGGTGCCACGGGAAGCCTGAAATCATGTGAATTGGTGGTGGGATGGATTGGAATCAGGGTGGACGAGGAATCTAATACCATCGTACAAATTGTGAGGATCACATGAAGATGAGGAAAAAACAGACCAAGCTAAAACAAATGGGGCCAAATTCTGCATGATTAGTAGAAGAATTCCGTTACAGTCACTACAAAATGATGCCCCCTTTTGCAATGCATATATGCATTGCTATAAGTCCATATATGCGTTGGTGGGGTTATACCAATGCATAAATATTTGTTGCTTAAAGTGGCTTTGGTCTATTGCAATATATATAAATCGCAACACTTGTACATGTCTCTCCTCTTTCTCTCCCGTTACAAGCAGATATATTTGAAACGATCAACTAGTCCAAGCTGGCTGGCATAGCATGAGTTGGGCTGGTTGAACTGTTCCTCGGCACAGACAATGCTTCAGACGTTCCTGGAGGCCAAGACACAGCTTACGGCCGGTCTTCGGTGGTGTCTGGCTAACACGAGCAGCTATCTGATTGATGCCACTCACAGTGCCAAGAATCAGATCCTGCTGCATGCTTCTTCTTTCCTACTATTGCAGCCAGCTCGCAATCACTGTACCATTTACGAATCTGGTAGCATGCAACTTGCTAATCATTCATCTAGCTTGGTGTGTCTATCCATCAGAATGTTGACAAGCTCAGACCTTACGTATGTATATAGTCTCCATTTTCCATTGGCCTCCCATCCCCAACCCCAACAAATCATGTATGCGCCTTTGTTTCCAGCTCGACTATTCATCCATCTATCCTGTTCCTACTGACAGAGGTGGACCATGAGACCAGCTTCTAATACCGTATATATATTGAGAGCTGGGTTTGATTAATTACTTATATTTTGTATCCGTACAATAGTATATTGACAATTGCTAGTAGGTGCTTTTCTATTGCCATGTACTTACTTGACTCAATAAATACAAATGTCTTTTTTGGAAATGAATGGCAGGAGCTCTACCTCTCAATTAAGGTAGAATAAAAGGGAGTTTATGTACAGCATTCAGTTCAAACGATTTTGGAAGAAAAGAAAAAAAGAATCGGCGAACACGCATACGCATAGGCCAGATGCAACACAAACACCGGCTTGCTAGGCCCCGCTTTCTAAACCCCTTCTCCATTGCTCAATGTCCTCCTTAATTATCGCAGCGACCGTCAAGGGGCTCATGGCTCAATGGTAAAGGCCATTGGTTAGGGGGCTCCCACCCAGGGTTCAAATCCTGGGTGCGACACTTTATCCTGGATTTATTTTAGTATTTTCTGGCGCTGTGCATTAAGTGGTAGGCGACGTCCCCGTCGATAGCGAGGCGCCTGTGGTGACTTCGGAACTTCAAGATTTGCCGGCTCAGTCCTTCGGTGCTCATAGGGGTAGAGTTTGCGTACATGTGTTCATAGGGGTGAGTGTGTGTACGTGTTGAGCGTCTGCGTTGTACTGTGTAATCTCAAAAAAAAAAATTATCGCAGCGACCTTTGAAGCTGATTGCTGGATATTACTGAAGAATCTTCGATTTCTTTCCTTCCATACGTCAAGGCATGTGTACATCACCAAACCATTAAAACATTTCCCTTTTTTTTGCAACCATGGGCACCGTCTCCTCCCACCAGGAGTACTCAGGTGAACCGGGTTTTGATCGTGCTGCATCAAATGTGTGCCAAAGTGCTCCAGGTCAAATCTTGGTTTCATACCACCTTGGCGAACCGGCAGAGCAGGGGATAGTCTTCAGCCTGGTAGTGGGAAGTGCCATTGCAGAACATGCAGTGACCTTAGTAAGGCTATTTCAAAATAAAATGCACCGTGAATATATCTGCATTGATCCCATATTGTACTAGAATTTGTCTGCCATGGATCTGATCAGTGTCACACATAGAAGATGAACCATTGAGAGTCATCCAAACTCATAAATACAGATGCAGGCGGGAACAATATGTGTGGATACCAAGGGGTGAATTAACAAGCCCTAGTCGTAGGAGTGACAAGTTAATTACTCATGAATATTCTTCACGGAGCATGCAGAAAGATACTGTTTTGTCCATGATTTTTGTAACATAAACAAATTACAGAAGGTAAGAGATTACATTACATTTGTTTTGGTTCAGCACGTTCAGTCATCAATTTCCCTATGATCGGATACTAGCCCATTAAAAGTTGATATGCTGCTCCTCTACTGCAATTTTTTTTATAATTGGGGTCTCCCCATTTCCATTTCATACAAAACGGAAATACACTGTTTTTCAGAGTTTGAACGGAAGCATAGAAAAGACCAGACCTAAGACACTGATTGACCAGACCCACCCAACTTGAGCGAGCTACGGAACCAAAACAAAAGACAGAGTGTGTTTAACCAAACAGCGCAAGAGGAAAGTTATTACTAGTTAATAGACTAGACAGCCTTTGCCAAAAACAAACTAAGCTGATCTCCATCCAAGCAGTGAACTGACGGGCTCCTCTTCAAGCTCTGCCCGCCCATCTCTGCTACCTCCATTGGTCGACATCTTCATCTTCTCTGCAGCGAGGATTTCTCGCGCCACCTTCAGCATCAGGTCAACGCCACTCACCAGTGTAGCTTTGTTGATCGACATCCTGATATAAACCAGCCAAAAATTTCATTAAGGCTCCAGCATGACATATCACCTCATGAGGGCTTTTAATTACTTTTTGTTGAAACAAGCGTTATTCCTAGCTGTCCACTCCATATAGCCCAACAGATTGCAGATATGCCAATCACATGAAAAGTACTACCATTAGGCATCCACTTAAGCACCCATTTCCAACATTGATCTAGATTAACAGGAATACTGTTTGCACCCATGAGCTTAGCAATGCAAAGCTCAGATTACTTTGGCAACAGAACATTGAAAGAAAAGGTGATTAACAGTTTCATTTTCATCACAGAAATAACAGCTAGGATTTCCTTTCCATTTTTTTTTCCTAATGAGATTATCTTTTGTTAGCACCACCCCCTTGGTTAATAGCCACATGAAATATTTGATTTTGGGAGGGATCTTCCCTTTCCAAATATATTTAAGATATTCACCAGAATCATTCATACACATTCTATTGAATGTTGATTTAACAGAGAAAGATCCTTTAGCTTCCCATTTCCACCTAACGCTATCTACATTTACAGACAACTGATAAGAATTTACTTTACCTACTATGTACTGCCAGGTTGCATTTAATTCAGGAGTGAGCCACCTCCTAAAAGAAATCTGTACTTCATCATTTTTTCCATATCAACATAAACATCATTCTGATCACAAAGGTTATATAAAACGGGACAAATTCAATAGAGTGATTTGTCAAATAACCAGGGATCAAACCAAAACCTAGTTTTGGTTCCATTCTTGCAAGTGATAGATCTTCCTTTCAGATATATATCCTTAATTTTCAGCAGGTCTGTCCACGTTGGAGAGTCGGCCAATCTATGAGTCACATAATGGATGGATTTTCCCCTCATGTATTTGGCTTTAATCAGTTTTTGCCAAAGTCCATCTTCAGTTTCAGGTTTCCATCATAGCTTGCACAATTAGCTGATATTCAGCTTGGCAAGATCTTTGATACCGGCTCCACCTTTTTGTTTGCTTTTACAAACATCTACCCACTTTACTAAATGGTACTTCCTTTTCATCCCTCCCCTTGCCAAAAGAAGGTTCTCCTGAATTTATCTAAATTTTCAATGATAGTACATGGGAAGAGGTAGACAAACATGTGATACATGCCATGAAAAAAATAGTGCGCTATACTGGCACAATAGCGCCACTGTAGCGCGCCAATTGAAACGCCGTGGCGCTATTGTCAATTTCCACGCTATTGGCGCTATTGGATCTATAGCGCGCTATTTTCACGCTATTGGCGCTATAGCGCACTATAGCGGTAGCAGCAGGTTGGTGCTACTGCGCGTAGCTGCCGCTATAGCGTGGCTATAGCGGCGCTTTAGCGCCGAATAGCACCAAGAAAAGCTTGACACTAGTAACATGGGATACATGGGTGCATTATTTAAACTAGTAGAAATGAGGGTAGATCAACCAGCCATAGTCAGATTCCCTTCTTTCCAAGGATCTAGTTTTTTGGCAGTTTTCTACTAAAGGCATCCAATCACTTACATGCAATCTACGGACTAATTGGAACTTCAAGATACTTCACAGGAAAGCTCCCTTGTTGACAGTTAAAAATCTCAGCATATTGGTGACCCCAATTGAACTCGACAAGCTCAAGAAGAAAATTGTAGAAGCTGAGGAAGATCGGGCGAAGACACAGAAGGAGTTGGAGGAGTACAAGAAGATTACAAAGAAGAACACCAAGGAGATGGAGGAGACCAATGTCCTCATTAGGAAGCTCCTGTCCTTCCATGGAAGTGCATCTCCCTCGACTTGAGGGCTCCTTGTCAGAGCTGCTGGTACTCAGTAACTTGAGCTGCTTGTGTGTCCAACTTTCTTTTTTATGTTTGTGGAAACTTTTAAGTGTATTGTGATGTCAAGTGGTGTTGCTGTGAACAAAGTTTAGTGTTGGCCACTCAGTTGTGTGCCAATTGGAATACTATATTTAATCATCTATGGAATTGTGTGCCCATTCTAGTGTCATTTACAAATTCCAATTATATTATTATCTTTAATTCTGTGACCAAAAGTGATGACAAATCTGTGACCAAAAGTGATGAGTAATCTGTGACCAAAAGTGATGAGTAATCTGTGACCAAAGCGATATTGTTTCTGTGACCAAAGTGATGTTAAATTTGTGACCATCTCGTATCAAACTGTGGCGATGCAAAAGAGTATTCTGTGACGCGTTTATAAAATGTATTCTGCGACGATTTCAGAATGATGATGTCACAGCCACATCAGCATCCACGCTAGCTGCCACATCAGTGGTGACATCAGCTTCCACATCACCTGCCATGTCGGCATCCACATCAGCTGCCAACGGCATCCGACCCGGTAGCAAATGACTAGTATTGACGATAACCGGATCGTCACAAAGCTACAAAATTGTGGCTGACCGGTGGGGCGTCGCCCGATTAAGTGAAAATGTTTTGCTATTTTTTAGTTCTTCAATAAGTGAATTCTGGGAAACACAATAGGGGTGGTTGCATCACCAATCGCCCATACTTGTGAAACCATTGTAGGTGCGGAAAGTTAGGGGCGGCTAGCAAAACCGCCCCAAAAGAGGCATTCTCTGTGTAGTGTAGCTACAACTTCATTTCATGTGAAAACTTTTCAATCATCTCAGTGATCTAGAGGCAGGGCATTTTTCTCAAATGAAAATCAATTAGCAGCTAATAGTTTGGTGTGCTTAGGTAACAAGCTAGTTGTTGGCTTGGTATCCAACTAATAATTAGCTAACCTAATACCAGTGTATTTGGATCCACAACAACTAATTTTTCAGCTAATAATTTCTAGTTGGTGGGATCCAGGCAGACCCTCAAATCATGTTAGCATGTTGCTCATTTTGGTTAATATATATTCAGCAATAATCATAATTGATATGATGTATTAGTATGCAATAAGTGCATACCAATATTATATTAGTAAGAGGAGATTCTATCTACTTAAAAAATGATTGGCAAGGATCAAAATCGATATGGCATAATTAGGTAAGATATTATTACTTACCAAGAAAAAACTAAAATTATGAATATATGATTTAAATAGCATTACCATTCGTATAAAAACAATGAGTTGGTAAAATATATTTGAGGCTTGGGGTGTAGAAAACTCAAGATACGAATTTTTGGAAAAATGGTAGGAATTAATTGCTTAAGCTGAATTTGGTTGTGCCTTAGGCCTATATAAGAAATGACCCACAAGCATAGGGGCACTAAATTCTCTATAAGCAAACATAAACACAAAGCATATGCACATCATTAAGGGACCAAGTAGCCTAGAGCTTCATGGCGTGTCCTAAGAAGACTCTCGCTATTGCCGTTGTTCCACTGCTGATGTTGGCTCTCTTTGCCTCGGCCGTGCAAGCAAGCCAAGGCAGTCGTGCCCTGTTAGGTGCAGGGCCGTGCAACACACTTAACAACTGCAATGAAGAGTCATGCGTGGCGACATGCGCTGTCTTAGGCCTGAATGGTGTTGGTGTATGCAAGGTTGAAGGAGGGGTCTCATCCTGTTGTTGCATCCCAAAACCATCCACCTCCATCGGGACCCGCCATTAGCTTGGTCATGGATTCATTAGTTTCCTCATTCGGGATAGGAAAAACTACATTTTTGTTAGCAATATATAGTATGTACTGTAAGGGACACAATGTGTGGTGTAATGTATTACTTCCATGCTAGCATGGCAAATAAGTGATGCTTTGTATCTTTAAATAAATCAATTTAATATATAAAGCGTCGGCAGTGTTTTAACTGACATTGATTTAACCCGTCGAAGCTACAGCTGGTGCCACAGGCTTTTCTCGTCGGTTCCGGAGACACTTCCAGTTTCCTAACCGGCAGTGAATACTACTGGCAACGCGGTTCTCCAAGCGAGCGGCATGCATGCATGCACAGGCCTCTGTGAACACGCTAAGTGAACGTGATAGCTACAGTATTGTGCATACTCGTACTGCACCCATGGTCAAAAAAAGAAAAAAAAACGTGACGGCTATCCGTTGGGCGGTACAAGTTTGATTCTTTAAATAGCCCGGCAGTGTTGTGGACGTGCTACAGCAAGTTGAGTGTCATTTGTTCGTGCTCCAGCCAGAGGTAGCAGAAGTCTCTCGTCTCCCTCCCTCCCTCTCCCTCCTGCTCCCTCACCCGTCGGCATCGAAGATGCGGTAATGCGTGTGGTTGATCTTGCAGCAATGCTAAATAATGTAAAGCATGCATTCCTTGTTTCAAAATAACAATGGTGTAATTAGATAAGTATCTATCTATGCTATCAAATAAATATCATTAGATTTCGTGAGCAACATCTATAGCAATGGTAATCCCAATTAAACTTCGAGCATCGTTCTTGAAAAAATGGTCAAAAAGCGGCTCGTTGGGAATCGAACCGAGGGATTTCGGGATTGGGTGTTGGGAAACGCCGTGGCGGCCCGAGGAAGCGGGCATTGGAAACGTCGCAAACGCCGTAGTTGATCGCCCTTGGTTGCCGCCTAAGTGTGGGGATTGGAGATCAAAACGCGTGCGGCGCTTGTGCGCGGATCGACGCCGTGGGGAGGCGGGCGATCGCGACGACCATTGGATGAGCCGGTCACTATTGACTATTTTCATGGCGCCGCGTCTTGGGGAATGACAATCGACCGCATGCATTACATGGCTTGTTACTATATAATTGTACACGAACGCTCGATTTGGTACCATCTCCATCGCTAATTAACCTCTCTCTTTACGTAAACACCGGGCAGCTAGCTTCATCGACGAACGTGCGAGATGGCTGGCGTCTACACCATGGAGGAGCTTCAGTTCACCGTCGTGCGCCTCCATGACGCCCTCAACAAGCTCACCGACCTGGGCGGCGATCGGCCTGCCAACGATGGCTTGGCGTTGGTGGAGAAGGCCAACTTCTATGCCTTCAAGGTCGATGCCATCGCCGACATCCTCGCTACGGGATACCGGCGAGGCTGGCGGCGCCTGAACGCTGGCTCAAAGGCAGCCCGGCGGCGAGAACGCGGCGATGGCGAGGACGAGGCCGGCGGCGAGGAGAAGGCCTAGGCGGTGGCGACCGCTTTCTTTTTTTTTTTTCGTTTTCTAAATATTTTATCTAGTAATATACAATGAACCGATTATTTTTAATTCGTCTCCGTGTGCAATCTTCTGTTTCTATCGTTTGTTTTTATTGTTCCTTGTTCATTCAACCCGATCTATCGGTTCCTTGTCATCGTATTTTTGCTTCCCCTCCCAAATCGCTATCGGTTCTAATTCAACCCGGTTGTGTCAATCTTCAAATCGCTTTTCAGTTCTAATTCAAACCCATGAGTGATCAGGTGTCTATCAAGACCACTGCCGGGAACGATTCAACCCGGTGGTGATCTAAGTTTTCACTGCCGGATTTGGTCGAATCCATGGAGTTTCGAGTTTCCCACGCCTGAACGGTTCATCACTGCCGGGCGAGGTTCAACACTGCCAGTGGATTAAATTCCGGCAGTGATGCCAGCGGTAGTGATGAGCCCGAATCTGCAGTAGTGTGTGCTTGGATCTCCTTCTAATCTATTACTAAGTAGCTAATCTCTCTAGATCTAGAACTATTCTTATGAACTAGGGTTTATGGCTCTGGACTTGATCTCTGGAACTCAGGTTTCTGACCTTTAGTACTGAATTAGGTTTTTAGGGGGTATCCCTACCCCTTCTTTTATAGCCCCTTCTTCAGTAATGAGCTTAGCCTTCCCTGTAGTTCTTGTGTTGAACTTAGACTGATCCTTCCAGTTCGACATCCCTTTCAACTTACTGAGCTTAAGCTCCTAAACCATGGCTAGGGCACTAGCAGTATCAACATCTGTCAGCCTGTGAAGCACAAGACTGGCCCTAATATCCTCCCTAAGTCCAACCATGCATCGAGTAACAATGTAGGTCTCATCATTGCTAGCATTATACAGTAAGAGATTATGAGCACCTTGTTCAAATTCAGAAGTATAGTCATCCACAGATCCCTTCTGAGTAATGGCCTCAAAATTCTTGAGCACCAATGAATATTGATCTTTGTCAAATTTTAGCATCACCTTCTGACAGAGATCATCCTAATTAATCAACAATCTGTCTATGACGCTCAATAGTGTGCAGCCATGTCTTCGCCGAGACAACATAATTCAGAGCTGTGAAACGAAGTCTTCAACGATGGATGCACCGCATAAACCTCGAAATACATGACACAATGATCCCTCCATAAGTGGGGTGATGAACCATCAAACTTTGGGAACTCTAATTTTGGAAAAGGGGGTGGACTCAGATTAGGATCGGGGCATGATTCGTTAGGCGTGCCGCGATTGAAGTGTTGTGGTCGGGTTCCCTGGAATCCGCGGCAGACTTCCGAAGACTCCTGGGCCCGGCATAGGCCCCGCGTTCGGATCCATGAACTCCAAGCGGCGCCGGAGGTAGTCGATGGTGCTCGAGGTCTCGCTCTAGACTCCGTCGCCTCCGTCCAATCACACAAATCGTTGAGCAGCTTCTCCGCGATCCGACCGCCGAGGCCGACGCCAATCACCGAATCGAGGAACTCCTTGACCATGTTCCTCAATCCGTGAGCTGGGTGGAGACACTTTCGACAACTCATCGAAACGCTTAGACATGGCACGAACTTGCCGACTACATCCTCCAAACTCGCCGCCACTTGGACTGGCGTCTTCGTTTTGCTTCTTTCCGGCGCCAGGTCGACGAACAGTGGCGCTGAACTCGATCTCACCATGGAATCAGAGGGAGGTGATACCAATTGTAACAATTCGAGAGCAGATTGTCACGGGATAACTGGATTCTAGAGGATTTGGAGGTAGATTAGCAGGAATTTGGGACGAAAGCATGAACAACACGAAAGGGAGAATTGGGGACGAAGCAACCTAGACGGTTACAGTTTCGTGTTCAAATGTTCGAAGGCAGCGCACGGCATCCTCTCCGGGTTTATATTCCACCCCTCACCTTGACACAAACACGGGCTGGCAACTCGCCAAGGCCCAATAACACTCAGTAGCAACTAAACATATGAAATGGCCCACCCACAATAGAATGATTCAGCCGTCAGTGCCACCGGCTTCTGTTGTCGTAACTCCGTCAGTCCTCTTTGGTTCTCTGTTCTTCTTCCTCTTAGTCTTGGCCCTGGTACTGACACTCAGCAAGCCAGCTCCGAAATAGAAATAGTTCTGAAGTCAACGTTGAAACTGTGTCTACGGTAATCTTGATCTCGATGGTTGTCAAAAGGTTGTAGCGATGCAAACTCAACCTTGACATCTTGAAAAATTCATGTTACTTTCAACTAGTACGTACGTACTATTTCTTGGTATGTCATGGAATCATAAATGCGTGTGCATGTTGACTTGGATACACGTATGAGCTTACGTGTACATATAGCGACTAGCTGACTTGAAAGAGCAAGATGTCAACAAAAGATTCCCCATCCAGTAATCAATACCGTATATTTGAGATGCGCGTTGACTAAATAAACAGGACTTCACAGAGGAAAAGATTCTCACCTAGTTTCTCTTGTGGCAACGGCCTGCCGGACGGTCACGGACTGAACAAAAGCATGTGACATGTAACGTTTTACCATCTCTGTCCCATGCATGTCCATTTAGACTAGAGCTTTTTTAGCTACTCCCTCTGTCCTAAATGTTTGTCTCTAGAGAACCGTGTTTCCTCACAAACACGTTTCTCTAGAGACAAACAAAAAAGGGACGGAGGGAGTATGGCGTCCACCAGTCAACTCGGAAGATAGATTACATACATGCCTATCGGAAGTTCAGACAGGACGCAACTTTTTTCTTATCGACCGCTTTCTGTTACACGATTCATGGAGTCCAGTCAACTCGAGCTATCTATGTATATATGTGGACTAATATATTATCTAAACAAGGCCAAGTCTCCTAGAGCTTTTTCATGATATCAGTCCAGCAAAGTCAATAAATTTGCTCTTCCTACAACACGACAGTAACATACAACCTCCGTCCCTAAATAAATGTCATTCTCGCTTCGAGAAGTCAATGTTTTCAAACTGCCGGCAATTATATATTAAAATATATAAATACTTATGTTAAGTAATTAGTATCATTAAAAAGATCTTTAAGTCTAGTTTTTTTAATAAATTTATATAGAGATATAAATGTTGTACGTATTTTTGTATAAACCTAGTCAAAGTTGAAGAAGTTTGACCGCACGCACTCCGTAGCGACATCTAAAAAGGGACGGAGGGAGTATACTGTATCCCCAAGTAGGCGAGAGAGTGTGTGTATTCATGCGTACGTGATGTTTGATGTGTGTTCGCTAGTAGGTTCCCCAAATTTCTTTCAAGTTTCCAAAACGTGACCTGAGAGTCAAACAAAGCTTGATGTTGTTTGACTACTCCAAATTCAGATATGACAAGTAATATAATGCATCATCGATACACCTTACACTGGCAGATGCGTTCGGGGTACTACAATCACTGAGTAGTTAGAAGCATGTACTAGTCGTAGCCACTGATTCCGTTGGACAGTCGACACCACTCCATTGTTGCAGCAGCTAAGCGGCGACACTACTTTCTAAGTAGTCAATCTTCTGCCGTCTTGTTAACTTCCCAAAATGTAAGTCGTTTTTTTAAAAAAAAAACATAAAAAGCTTTTAAAAAACTGATACTACCATTTATTCCGAAATATAGGTTTCAATTTTGCCATCATATAATCCACTAGATCTAATTTTTACTAAATTATTATATGAATGAAAATATATTAACATTGACAATAGCAAAGACAAGGACATGGACTTAATCAGCCACTAGCAGCTATGCTTGCCAAGTAGTCGAAAGCAACCTTGATGCAACAAATACACTAGTGGTAGGCCCCGGTGGTCAGCACCGTAGCGAACCTTTCTGACGCACGTGTAGTGTGTACTCCCTCCGTCCCTAAATGTTTGTCGTTCTCGCTTCCGAGAAACTAATGCCGGCAATTATATATTAAAATATATAAATATTTATGCTAAGTAATTAGTATCATCGAAAAGATCTTTTCGTCTAGTTTTTTAACAAATTTATTTGGAGATTTAAATGTTGCACGTATTTTGTACAAACTTAGTTAAAGCTGTGGCACGAAAACCAACGGCGACGGTCAAATAGGGACGGAGGGAGTAGTGTATAAAGGAGGAGGCTTGGATCCTAGGACAAGTCAACACAGAGCTTTGTTGCTGTCTAGTCACAGTGAACGTACGTACTGTAGTGGTAGGAAATTTACTGTACTATAGTAATTAAATTACTGCAATTACGGATTACTCCTGTACTATTGTTACTGCGATCACCGCTAATCACTGTGGCACCGCAACCACGAATCTGGACGCACGCACGCACACACCTGTGGTCAGACCAACTTGTGTGGTGGACAAACATACGTACGTAGGCTGGCCATGTGTGAACCCACCGACTCGATCACCGTCGTATTCCAGCTTAATATACTCGCAGGAAGGCAATTCGCTCCCCCAATTCTCCTCTGATGTATTTATATATATGTTCATTTACATTTACGCATCCAAGTACATCCAACCATGCACTGTAATGAACCAACAAAACAAGAGTGAAAAAGAAGCCGACCGTACCGATCCCTGGATTCCTAGACGTTCTCACTCCACGGTGGATGCAGCCCATGTTGTTGCTCTGTTCTATTTACCATGTGATTCGTGCTAGCACACTTCTCAACACAATGTGTGTTGAGAAGTGTGTGAGCACGAATCACAATACGAAATGAGTGGTCCGTAGTATGGCAGATTTAACTTTCCCATTATTCCCACCAGAGACAGGTGCTACAACATGACATAAAGCAACAAAAGAAAATGAACGTGATTTCCCACCACTACCAACCCCAAGCATGATACATGCTCTTTAGCTACAAAAACAAACAGAAAAAAATTCTAAAAGAAATTGAAATTATCATAGAGTACGTTCTTTGGCTCTTTGCCGTGGCACCTAGGGCGACTATAGGAAATTATCGTTTTCCAACTAAACCAGGATCAAAATAAGTATATATGATGACATCAGATAAGGATCCCATGTGCTTCTCACTTCCAGGTAAACAGACACTTCATGTACAAACGCTCGAGATTCATCTGCTTCAACAAGACGCTTAGTGTGTGAAACGTACTGTTCCATTGAGCAGTAGCACCACGTTTTTTATTTTAACATAACACTTGAAAATACTGCGCACTGCTCTTGACAGTTCGTCCACACGCATCTTCAACACATAATCTATTTAGCAGAAATAAAAAAAGAAGGGTCCTTGGCCCTTCAGATAAGTAATTCCAAAGAAAGTAAAGTTAGTACAACCTAGGAACAGAGCAAATGAACAAGCCTTTTTCAAAATTTAACTGCGTTCGTTTGTTGGGAATTCTGAACTTTGACATTAATTTCAATGATTTTGATAACAGTATATAAAAAGTAATTGCGAACACATGGTTGATTTGTCTCAAATGTGTTTAGTTTTGATGTAGTGATTGTCAACACTCAACATTCTTTCTCTATTTTTCTTTTTATCTTTTCTGCTTCGGCTATGGTTCACCGCACACGTGGAGTGTGTCGAAGACGTATCTCTTGGTTCGTGTTGTGCAGGTGTGGAGCTCGGAGATGGTAGCCGACGGAGAGGTGAAGGTGCCAAGGAGGACGTGCCGGACCGACGGACCGTGGAGGTGAAGGACGGACGTGAGGCTTGGACCGAGGGACCGGGGTGCCGGGCGGCTAGCCGTGGTGGTCGACATCCGGGGGCATCGACGGATGCAAGAGGACGCGGGCAGGACCGTGGTCGATCGGGTCAAGACGGGCGCGCGCGGGCAGAGCGGGAGCTCGGATGACTTGGCGACTTTCTGGCGGTCAAGACGGGCGGTGACACGTGTCGAGGAGGTTTGGTGGTTTGCCCTCAAAACCATCGGCGCTGGTTTCGTGGTTTGGGCCTCAAAACCACGGGGCGGGTTTGGTGGTTTGTGCCTCAAAACCACAGGCGCTGGTTTCACGGGTTTGCGCCTCAAAACCCGGCGTTCCGGCGGACGGAAGGACGGCACGTGGCGGCATCGGGGAGATTGCGTGGAGGCAAGGCTACCGGTGAGGAAGGCGCGGTGGCCGTCGGATCAAGATTACCCAGTCGACGGAAATAGCCTTAGGGTTACAAAATCGACTCATGTATCCTAGGGGTAGTTTAGGCAGAGGGAATAGGGGCTATTTAGCGCAGGCATACCCCTTCGTTCTCCCTAGCCTCTCATTTTCATATTTTTCAAGTTAGGGTTACAGATCGAGGTGTGAGAGGTCCACCGATTTGTACCAAGATTTGCGAGCAAGGGCTAGCTGTGATTAGCCTTGTCACGGGGTGACGCTTTGGATCGATTGATCGGTGTTCTTTGTTGTTCTTGAGCTGTGATTTTGAGTTCTTCACTTGTTCTTCCCGAGTTCATCCTCTCCCCCCTTTTTCTCTTCGCGATTTCTTCGTTTTTTGGCACCGCTTGATCTCGTTTTTTCTTGCGTTGATTCGTGCTAGGGCGTGAGAGGATCATTTCCACCGAAGGGTTTGAGCTAATTCCTCACGAGCACGTAGATCGGGCGAGTTTTGGATCAAGGTGACCTTTTGGGTGTGTTTCTTCGTGTGATCCGCGATTTCTCTCGATTCACTCCATCAATCTCGAAATTTCCAAGGGAAATGGTCACCCACATGCCTAGATGCTATGGCTCAATTCTTGTGACCTGAGGTTTCGATTTGAGTGAGTTTGAATCGATTTTGGGGTGAGTCGCGCCGGGCGGGTTTGCCGCGCTGGAGGCCGGTGACCGGACGCACGACCGGACGCGACGCCCAGGATTGACCGACGCTCGGTGCTGTCCGCCGTCGGGAGTGACCGACGCCCGACCGGACGCGACCAGGCCGACCGGGTCCGGTCCGGTCGGCTAAGTCCGCGCAGAGGTTACGCCAGGCGATCGACCGGACGCCCGACCGACGGACGACTGGACCGGACTCCCCGCTGAGTCCTGGCCAAGAGTCCGGGTCACTCTCGCAGAGGTCGTTTTCTTCTCGCCTCTTGCGTGTTTGTTTCGTTCGGTTTCGGTTGATCCGCTTGTGAGTCTAGAGCAAACTCTAGCTCATCCACCTTGCATCCAAGGTCGTGATCATACCGTGTGGTGTGTGCTTTTTGCTCCGAGGGTCGTGAGAGCTACAAGTCATCTAATTCGAAAAGAATTTAATTGAGGCTCCCATTCACCCCCTCTGTCGCCGTTTCGGTCCTTCAATTGGTATCGGAGAGCAGGTTAAGGATCAAATCCACCTTAACCGGTTCTTGATCCGCTGGCGACATGGAGAGGTTTGGTCACTTTGGTGGCAAGCCTCCGGAGTTCGATGGCACCAACTATCCCTATTGGAAGATTAAGATGCAAGCGCATCTCATGGGGATAGATTGGAGAGTGTGGGAGATCGTTGAGGGCGAGAACTACCAAGTGCTTGCCGCTCGAGTGGGTGAGGATCAAATAGCCCAACACAATGCCAACAACCGAGCGAGGAGCGTCTTGTTCTCTAGCCTCAAGGATAGCGAGTTTGAGAGAGTAGCCACTTGTGAGACCGCTAGAGAGGTGTGGAAGACTCTCGAGAGCTACCATGAGGGAACCCCACAAGTCAAGGCCCGCCTCTCACGAGACCTACAAGAGAGAGTACAATAACCTCATCCAACTTGAGGGCGAGTCCATCGATTCTCTCTTTGCTAGGTTTCAGACGATCTGCAACAAGCTTCGTGCGAACAAGCCTTCGGAGAGGTTGGACGAGCACGAGAAGGCGATGCGGCTCTTGTACGCTCTGGATCGGAAGGTGTGGGATGTGAAGGTGTCCGCGATCATGGAGTCCGCCAACTACGACACCCTCACTCCCGACGAGCTCTCTGACAAGCTCAAGTCTTCGAGATTGAGGCCCGGATCCGGCGAAGCTCAAGAACCCATCTGCGCCCGAATGTTGCACTCGTCTCTGGTAAGAGCGGTTCCAGTTCTTACCGCTAACCCTTCACGCGATTTCTTTCGCCTTGTCTTCCTTGGTGTGCGTGACGAGGAGCAGATGGAGAGCCTTGGGGATGATGAGCTTGCACTAGTCATCAGCCGATTCTCTCGGATTCCACAACAACCGCATGAACCGTCGGCGTGGCGGTGCTTCCAAGGGCGGATGCTTCGAGTGCGGAGATCCGGACCACTTCGTTGCCGCCGCCCCAAGAAGAGCAAGGACAAGTACTCCGGAAAAGTACTACACCAGCAGGCACGACGCCGACAAAGCGCAAGGACAAGCGCGAGTACACCTCCGAGAAGCACAAGTCCAAGAAGGGCTTCGACAAGGAGGCGATCAAGAAGAAGTACCTCAAGCGTGCCAAGGAGCACAAGCACGCCTTCCTTGCTTCCCTCGACCTCGACAACGACTTTTTCGGACGGACAATCTTCCTCAAGCGATGAGGAGTCCGGCGCAAAGGTTGAGGACAAAAGCTGAATGGACTTTGCTTCTTCACGACTCCAAGCCCGGGGGCTTCGCACCATGGCCCTCGATGGAGCGGTGGCCAAGCGGCGCTCAAGCCACCCCGGCAACGATTCTTCTTCCTCCGAGGTACCTCCTACGATCGAATCTCTCTCCCCGATGAGGTTGAATCTTTGGGCGATAAACTTGTGTGTCAAGAGAAGTTGCTTAAGCGTGCGCTAGGGAGAGAAAAGAGTACAAGGAGAAGTGGGAGATGGGCTGTGACGGAGATAGAGTTGCTTAGGAAGCACATCGATGTCTCGATGAGACGGAGTGTGATGCTTGTCTTTGTGCATATGTCTAGCATCATGTCTTTGCGGTCCAAGTATTCGGCTTTGCTAGATGAGCATGTTGATCCGAAGTCTAGGCTTTGTCTTTGTTGAGTGCGTGCAAGTCTTGTCCGGACTTACGATCCGAAGGATTGGCGAGAAAGGTTGCCAAGCTTGCTTTGCTTGAGAAGGCCAACTTCGGATAGCACCGTCTTTGGGATGTGCTAAGTGTGAAGCTTTGGAGTTGGAGCTCATGTCTTGTAGGCATGACAAGGGGAGAGTCGAAGAGAGATCAAGTATCTTCGCTCTGTCTTGAGTTGGGTGTCTTGTGGAGAGCCGCGGCTTGGCATGATGATGATGAGTCGGTTCAAGAGGGGGGGCGACACATCGGGATTAGGCTTTGCTATAGGTGGGAAGGGTGAAGTTATCTATGGTAAGGTTGGTCAAGGTAGTGGTTTTAAGCTCGGCGAGAAACCAATAAACACTCCCAAATTGACCAAGATCACCCCACCAGCCTACCAAGCCCATTGTGCAAGATGGCATTCTCCAAGAACCCACTAAGACTCCACCTCCCAAACAAGTGTGGCTTCCCAAACCGAACCACCTCAAGAACCCACTTGACACTTTGCCCAGGATCCCTGAGGAAACCCTTCCTAAGGCCAAGACCACGACAAGAGTGAACCATCCACCCAAGAGAGTGAACCAACCACCACCCAAGAGAGAGGTGAGGTATCACTGTGAGTATTGCCAGAGGGATGGTCACTTGGTTGAGTTTTGCTTTAGGAGGAAGAGGGATGCTAGGCGTCAAGTTGAGTTCGAGAACCGCGACTTGTATCACCCTCCACTTGGCGTGTATGAGAAGGGTGTGCAGTCGGTTCAGAGGCAGTTGCTAGGCCTGAAGGTAGGAGGCCTCAGAGGTTTGGGCCACGGTTTGTGAGATCGTTTGGTGGTCGTGCTCCGCGAGTGAATGTAGATCCTCGCTTTGGGAGCTTTGAGGTTGAGAAGAGGAGAGCACCACGCTTTGTTGTGCGTGGTAAGCGGTTGAGAAGATGGGGCGTGGGATGTTTGTTTTGCCTAATGCATATTTGGGGCAAGATGGTCAACACTTGGTACTCTTCCAAGTTTACTAACCCCGTGTTGTGCCATATGCTCATCCCATGTTTTATCGTTGATACAGTTTGGAAGGCCGGAGGACATGTGGCTCATTGACTCCGGTGTTCTCGACACATGACCGGAAACTCCAAGTGGTTCTCGACCTCACCCCCCATGAAGACAAAAAGAGTACATCACTTTTCGGGGGACAAACAGAGGGAAGATTCTATCTCGAGGATCCATCGGGATCAATGACCACTTTGTGCTCAAGGATGTGGCGCTCGTCTCCAACCTGCACTTTAACCTACTCTCTGTCTCCCGGCTCATGGCGGATGGGTATGAGGTGCGCTTTAAGGTTGGATGCTCTCGAGTTTTGGACTCTCGCGATGATCTTATTTCTTTGGGATCGTGCCATTTGGGCAAGTCTTTCGTGCTGATTTTTCTCGTGGCTTTGGCACTTCTTGTTGCTTGTTGGCGGGTCCTCCTGCGATTTGTGGAAATGGCATAGGAGACTTGGACACTGAGCTTTGACCTTCTCACGAGGTTAAGTTCTATGGGTCTAATCCGAGGATTGCCTAAGCTCAAATTAGAGAAGGATTTGGTTTGTCATCCCCTCGTAGCCACGGGGAAGATGGTATCCGCTTCCCACCACCCGCCGTCTCAGATTATGACCTCGAGACCGGAGAGATCCTTCACATGGACACCGTTGGTCCATCTCGGGTGAGGTCGATTGGGTGGGAAGTGGTACTGTCTAGTGATCGTTGACGATTTTTTCGAGATACTCTTGGGTCTTTTTTCATGGAGGGCAAGGATGAGGCTTTCGGTTTTGCTCGTGATTTGATTTTGAGGCGAGAACTGAGTTGGCAGATACTGACCATTCGAGCGATTCGCGCAGTGACAATGGCACGTAATTTAAGAACTCTCGATTCGAGTCTCTTTGCGCTAACCTTGGTGTCGAGCACCGGTTTTTCTAGCCCTTATGTCCCGCAGCAGCGGAATGGGATTGTTGAGCGGGAAGAACCGGGGCGCTTGTGGAGATGGCGAGGACCATGCTCGATGAACACAAGACTCAGAGGAAGTATTGGGCTGAGGCAATCAACACGGCGTGCCATGTCTCCAACCGCATTTTCCTCCGTGCTTTCACCAAGAAGACATCTTATGAGTTGCGGTTTGGGAGACGCCCAAGGTGAGTCACTTCCGTGTGTTTGGATGCGGGTGCTTCATTCTTAAGCAAGGTAACCTTGACAAATTCGAGTCTCGATCCGTTGATGGTATCTTTCTTGGTTATGCCTTGCACTCACATGCCTACTGAGGTTCTCAACCTTGAGACTAACCGCGTTGTAGAGACGTGTGAGAGGTAACCTTCGATGAAAACGCACCTTGTTCTTCTTACGTGTTTGAGTGTGCGGGGAAAGGAAGAGATGGAGCGAGCATCTTTGTGGAGGAGGAGCGGGAAGATGTTGGTCGGGGTGATCCCGGCGACTCCACCGCTTGCCCCATCCGACCTGCGGCGGCGGCATTTGCTCCACGGACCGGACCTTTCTACCACTACTTCACGGGGTCCCGTGGGCGGCCTCCTCAAGGCGAGACAGCCGCACTTGAGGAGGTTCCCGATCCGGTCGAGGGGAGGCGACATCTACGCGCCTGGCGCCTCGGCACATTCAGCGTCGTCACCCCGAGGAGACCATGATTGGAGGGCTTGATCAAAGGGTAACTTCGTTCCAAATCTTATGCCATGTGTCATTTTGCTCATTCTCGCATTCGTTTCCACTATTGAGCCCAAAGATGTTGACACAGCCTTTATCCGATTCGGATTGGGTCAATGCCATGCATGAAGAGTTGCAAAACTTTGAGAGAAACCAAGTCTCGGATCTTAGTGCCACCTCCGGCTCGGTGTCATCTCATAGGAACCAAGTGGGTGTTTAAGAACAAACAGTGAGGATGGGGTGGTTGTGAGAAACAAAGCCGATTAGTTGCCCGGGGGTTTTGTCGAAAGAGGGAATAGACTATGAGGAAACCTTTGCTCCCGTAGCCGCGCATAGAAGCCATTAGGATCTTGCTTGCTTTTTCGCGGCCTCGAAGGGTTTCAAACTCTTCCGGATGGATGTCAAGAGTGCTTTCTGAATGGGTTCATAGAGGAGGAGGTGTATGTGAGGCAACCCCCCCGGGTTTGAGCATCCTAAGCACCCGCACTTTGTGTACAAGTTGTACAAGGCCTTGTACGGCCTGAAACAAGCCCCTAGAGCCCACGTATGAGCGATCAAAGCTTTCCTATTAGCTAAGGGTTTTGTGATGGGGGTCAGTAGACAAGACCTTGTTTCGCTTAGGAAGGGCAATGACATACTCCTAGTCCGGATATATGTGGATGATATCATCTTTGGTGGCTCTTCACATGCTATGGTATCGAGTTTTACGAGATTATGAGCAGGAGTTCGAGATGAGCATGATGGGCGAGTTGACCTACTTCCTTGGACTTCAAATCAAGCAAACCAAGGATGGGATCTTCGTACACCAGGGGCAAGTACACGAAGGACATGATCCGCAAGTTTTCGCATGGGTGAGGCCAAGCCTCTTTCGACGCCCATGTCGGCGGCGGCGACCCTGGGCGAAGACAAGGATGGAGAAGCCGTGGACCAAAGGGAGTACAGAAGCATGATCGGCTCACTTCTGTACGGCGGCGACGCGCCCGACATCCGGTTCTTTGTGTGCCTCTGCCTCAAGACGGTTTCGGTCTTTCGGCCACACCTCTCACTATCGAGGCGGTGAAGAGGATCTTCAGTACTTGCGGTTTACCCCGACTTTGGCCTATGGTACTTTCGGCTTCTTCCACTCTCTCCCCCCGGTTGGCTATTCCGATTCTGATTATCTTTGGTGATCGTATGCATAGAAAGTCCACTTCTCGTACTTGTCGGTTTCTTGGTACTTCTCTTGTGTCTTGGTCGCCTCGTAAAAAAGCGCCCCGGTGTCGCCACCGACCGTTGAAGCAGAGTATGTTACTGCTGGCCGCTTGTTGTTCCCAAATTTGTGGATGGTTGCCACTTTGAGACTTTGGTTTGAGCTTTTGGGTGTTCCCTTGTTGTGTGATAGCATGGGAGCCGTGAGTGTAGCCAAGAACCCAGTCCTGCATTCCCCAGGACCAAACACATAGAGGTGAGGTACCACTTTCTCGAGAGATCACCAGGGAGAAAGGGGATATAGATGTTCAAAGATGTGTACACGCATCAACAGTTGCGGACATTTTCACCAAGCCATTAGATCAAGTCCGTTTTGCCCGGCCGAGAGGAGAGTTGGGCGTGTGCTATCCCTTTTGAGGGGTAGCTCAGAAGTTGATGTACAGTTGTAGTGCTAGGTTGCTTTACTTTGTGCATCATCTTGTATCATATTGCATTCATCATGTACATTTTTGCATCTTGAGCTTCTTGGTTATATTGATCACAATGAGACTATGCTCGTTTAGTGTAACAATTACTTGTTGGTGCTTATAGCTTGTGCTCCTTCTCGCTTCAATTGGTATATGTTATGAGCAAAGTCGCTTTTCATGTGAACTTGCTTAACAACGATGAATCTTGCAAAATGTTCACCATTGAGATAGTTCCTAGCATGTTTAAGTTGTTGAGATCCTTTGTGCTTATCATGTATGCTAAGGTGACTATGTCTCATTCAACGAAGTTATACACTTGCTTAGATGACCACATGCTTTCATATGCTAAAATCTGAAATCTAAGTTAAGTGTATGGAAAAGATCGAGATGGGTCCATACCGCCCCACATCCAAGTCTTGGGGATCGCTTCTCATTGCACTTGAGTTGAACCTCGAGCTTGGTAGTGTTTGACCCGCACCATTGCCTTAAGCTTCGATTGCTCACATGCATAGGCTTGACATGGTTGATTAGTAAAAGACGGTTGTGGATAACCACTCGCACTCATGTCTTTGGACCAATGCTTGTATCCGCTAAATCTCGATAATCTTAAAATGTTGTTGGCAAGTGTTGGTTCTTTCTTTGGCATGATGGATAAACTTTTGCTTGGGGTAGTCCTCTTGATATACATGTGTAGCACTTGGTAGATTTCCACTTACTTATGCTATGTGCCATTCTTTGTGGTGGACACCTTTTTCGAAAATGCTTAAAACTCAATCAAAATGCTTTCAAGTCATATCTCATATCTTTTGATCGGTTTGAGCATCGTGTTAAGCACTTGATTTTGTTGCCATGACACTACCTAGAGCATCTTCTCATTTGGATGACTATAAACTTGGAGCTCACTCAAAGCACTTTGCATGCATTTTCATCGCTTGATTAGTGCATGTGCCAACAAGGGGGAGAAAGATACAAAGACAGTTGAATTGTGAATTGGTATCTTCGGTTGGATCGCACTAGTCAAGGGGGGGTATATCTCTTTACCACTTTGAGCTAGATGTGTTGAGCCTTTGCCTCTGTCTTGAGGGTCTAGCTTGTGTGTGAAAGAAATTGGTAGAGATTGGTTTGGAGCTGTGCTAGTGGTGTTGAGCCTGTTCTACCTCTTCTTGAGGACTAGCCGTTTAGCTTGGTTGTGTCGAGCCTTTTGCCCATGTCTTTGGGAACCAAGTTTTTGCTCCATGTTTGCTATCCAGCTTAGGTTGTCTTAGCTTGCCTGGATGTGCTTTCTTCTATCTTATTCTGTCTCTGTGTTGAATGTTGACAATGCACTCATCAAGGGGGAGATTGCGAACACATGGTTGATTTGTCTCAAATGTGTTTAGTTTTGATGTAGTGATTGTCAACACTCAACATTCTTTCTCTATTTTTCTTTTATCTTTTTTTCGCTTCGGCTATGGTTCACCGGCACACGTGGAGTGTGTCGAAGACGTATTCTTGGTTCGTGTTGTGCGGGTGTGGAGCTCGGAGATGGTAGCCGACGGAGAGGTGAAGGTGCCAAGGAGGACGCGGCTTGGGCCGACGGACCGCGGAGGTGAAGGACGACGGACGTGAGGCTTGGACCGAGGGACCGGGTGCCGGGCGGCTAGCCGTGGTGGTCGACATCCGGGACATCGACGGATGCAAGAGGACGTGGCGCAGACCGTGTCGATCGGGTCAAGACGGCGAAGCGCGGCAGCAGCGGGAGCTCGATGACTTGGCGACTTTCGGGCGTCAAGACGGCGGTGACACGGTCGAGGGAGGTTTGGTGGTTTGCCCTCAAAACCATCGGGCGCTGGTTTCGCGGGTTTGGGCCTCAAAACCACGGGCGGGTTTGGTGGTTTGTGCCTCAAAACCACAGGCGCGCTGGTTTCGCGGGTTTGCGCCTCAAAACCCGGCGTGTTCCGCCGACGGAAGGACGGCACGTGGCGGCATCGGGAGATTGCGGGAGGCAAGGCTACCGTGAGGAAGGCGCTGTGGCCGCCGGATCGAAGATTACCCGTAGTCGACGGAAATAGCCTTAGGGTTACAAAATCGACTCATGTATCCTAGGGGTAGTTTAGGCGAGGGAATAGGGGCTATTTAGCGAGAGGCATACCCCTTCGTTCTCCCTAGCCTCTCATTTTCATATTTTCCAGTTAGGGTTACTGATCGAGGTGTGAGAGGTCCACCGATTTGTACCAAGATTTGCGAGCAAGGGCTAGCTGTGATTAGCCTGTCACAGGTGACGCTTGGATTTGGATTGATCGGTGTTCTTTGTTGTTCTTGAGCTGTGATTTTGAGTTCTTCACTTGTTCTTCCCGAGTTCATCCTCTCCCCTCTTTTCTCTTCGCGATTTCTTCGTTTTGGCACCGTTTGATCTCGTTTTTCTTGCGTTGATTCGTGCTAGGACGTGAGAGGATCATTTCCACCGAAGGGTTTGAGCTAATTCCTCACGAGCACGTAGATCGGGCGAGTTTTGGATCAAGGTGACCTTTTGGGTGTGTTCTTCGTGTGATCCGCGATTTCTCTCGATTCACTCCATCAATCTCGAAATTTCAAAGGGGAAATGGTCACCCACATGCCTAGATGCTATGGCTCAATTCTTGTGACCTGAGGTTTCGATTTGAGTGAGTTTGAATCGATTTTGGGGTGAGTCGCCGCCGGGCGGGTGCTGCCAAGCTGCTTGGCCGGGGACGACCGCGACGACGACGGACGCGACGCCCAGGGATTGACCGGACGCTCGGTGCTGTCCGCATGAAGTCGGGTGACCGGACGCCCGGCCGGGACGCCGCGACCGATCTGAGCCGGTCGGTCCGGTCCGGCTCGTCTGGCGAGAGGTCTGCCAGGCGACCGACCGGGCGCCTGACCGACGCTGGACCGGACTTCGCCCGGTGAGTCCGGTCGCTGAGTCCTGGCCACTCTGCAGAGGCTGTTTTCTTCTCCTCTCTTGGGCGTGTTTGTTTTCGCTCGGTTTCGGTTGATCCGTTTGAGTCTAGAGCAAACTCTAGCTCATCCACCTTGCATCCAAGGTCGCGGATCATACCGTGTGGTGTGTGCTTTTGCTCCGAGGGGTCGTGAGAGCTACAAGTCATCTAATTCAAAGAATTTAATTGAGGCTCCCATTCACCCCCCTCGGTCGCCCGTTTGGTCCTTCAAGTAATCTTTGAGCAGCATGACAAGTACCGCATTGACTACTAATAATCGTTGGGGTGGCGAGGGGATTCCCCACGACGGCGGTCGCGACGTCCATGGAACCCAAATGAGCAGCACCCGTTGCCGCCCCGGACCCGGCGTGGCGGCGGGGGTCGTGGGGAAGTCTACGACCAGGCAGCGGTGACCGTGGTGTGTCTGGCTCGTCGTCGCCAACGCTCCCGGTGCTCTTCATTGAGAATATCTTGGAGTGTAGAACTCTGTCTAATAGTGAGAAAGAAGAGATGAAGAAGATAGAGGAAAACTTAGACCAAATATGGGCTCTAGAAGAAATGAAGTTACGACAGAGGTATAGAGATAGGAATATCTTGGAAGGTGATAGAAATAATGCCTATTTTCAAGCTGTAGCTAACCATAGGAGTAGGAAGAAGCATATTGAATATTCAGAAGGACCCAACGGTCCTGTTCATGATCAAAATGGGATGATGCAGATAGCTGTTGATTTTTACAAAAATTTGTTTGCTAGAGAAGAAGACCCTGGAGTTAAATTAGGTGCAGATTTTTTGGGAAGCTGAGGATAAAGTTTTAAAAGAAGAAAATGATCTTTTAATTGCACCTTTCACCGAGAATGAAATAAAAGAGGCTATTTTTAGTTGCTACTCAGATGGATCACCTGGGCCTGTAGCTAACCAAAAATTTTGGGGACGTTATTAAAGGTGACCTTATTGCTTTGTATGAAGATTTTTACAATGGTAGCTTGGACTTGAATAGGCTAAATTTTGCCCTTGTTACTCTTTGTTCTAAAGGAAAAAGTCTACTTTTCATCCCTCAACTATTGCAAAAGTTCAATTTCCCTCCCTCAATCAAAAAACCAGATATCTAACATCCCCAAACTATTCAAACCGTTTAATTTACCTCCCTTGGTTGTTTTAGAAGTGGTTTGAGTGATGTGGCAACGTCGGTCCCACAGAGGAGTAGAGAAAGAGCACCCGTGAGCCGTGGGCGCGCTGCCGCTGCATGCTGCTGCATCAACCACCTGCAAATGGTGCGGTTCACGTTGATTTGCTTGTGTGTAGTGTGTGTGTATATATACACACATGTATATTCGTATGACGTGTGTAGTATATATGTATGTATAATAAAGGTATATAAACCGCTATATACGGTATGCACAACAGGTCCACTAACAGGAGCCGCTAACCCCATCTCTTCGCCTTTGGCTGACGCCACACGCCGCCGCCGGCCGCGACGACGATGCAGTGGCAGCGATCAGAGCGAGGAGGACGCCGTGCTGCCCAAGAGGACGGCGACATGCAGATTGAACGACCAAAGCAAATTAATCAAAGCACAAATCGAAATGCCGACTGGGCGAGGTGTCTTGTTGCCGCCTCCAGGAGCTGGACCGCGCCGTCGTGGACGTGCCCAGGCTACCACAGCCGCGTTGCCGCTAGTTGGGCCGTGCCGCAGCAGGCAGGGCCGGAGCATTACCGCCGGCCGACGAGGTGGCTCGCCGCCGTCGCCGCAGGCGTGGCTAGGACGCCGCGAGCTACCGGAGTGCTGGACCCGCACCCCCACCACTGGCCCTCCACGCGCGCCGCGCCTGCCGGCGACATGCTTGCCACCACCTTGCTGATCAAAGCCACGGCGATCAACGGGTTGTTCGACGACCATGGAGCTGCTTGCCGAGGAGCTCATCATCGCTGCCGACATCTCCGGCTCCACCTTGCGCTGCAGCCTGGGCCGTGGCGATGCAGAGCAGCTTCGCGTGGATGCACGCGAGGTGAAGTTGGCATGCATGCAGCGGTCATGATCAGAAGGGATACGAAGCACACCGTTTGCTGGTGCTCTTTCTGTGTCTTTCGGAGCTCTTTTGTGGGACCCATGTTGCCACGTCATTCAAACCACCCACAAAACAGCCGAGGGAGCTAAACTAAATGGTTTGAATAGTTTGGGGACGTTGGATATCTGGTTTTTGTGATTGAGGGAGGGAAATTAGACTTTTGCAACAGTTGAGAGATGGAAAGTAGACTTTTTCCTATTCTAAAAAGTAGGAGATGCCTCAAATATGGAGCAATTTAGGCCCATCAGTCTGCTTAATTGTAGCTTTAAATTTTTTTTCTAAGTTGCTCACTACTAGATTAACCTCAGTGGTCCTGTTGCAAACCCAGGCCGCTACACCTCACCTGGCCCATTTATGTTGCGTGGTCACCTAAAGGGCGTGTCAGTAGGAGTAGGAGAAGATACGTACCAGAGACAGTACCGATCGTCGCTTCGATCGCTTGCGACGGCGACAGAGACGACGATCCATCCAGGGTTCATTTCCCAAGTCAACTGCTTGCCGTCCGTTCATTTCCTGACGCAGACACACGTACTCCATCCGTGCATCTCGTCGACGAACCGGTTTGCTTCTGTTCCGGCGGCGGCGCATTGGGGTTCACACCGCAGCTTCCTCGTACTAGGATCGAGCTGAGCCGATTCCCAAGCTCAGTGCACTCACAAGCTGCATGGTCGTCGGTCACTGACCTGACCTGACCTGACCTGCGCTGTCTGGCGGCCGCTGTTGTCCTCGTATCCATCCATCCATCTGCAGGCGGCGTTGATCGCGCTCCCGCTCCGCCCGCCGCAGGTAGTAATAAGTAAGCTTATCGAAAACATGACAGTCCAAGAAAATGAATTCCGAATACAGTCAATCCTCCCTCTCCAAAAGAAAAAACCCCGCCGTGACGACACTGACGTACGTCATCGTGACGGGTCCTGCGGCGGTGCCGGCGGCCACGGCGCCACCACCCGAGTCCGCCCAACTCGCCGGCGGCTGCGACGGGTACCAAGCCCAGCCTCTCCGTCGCCGCTCGCGGAGCCACAGCCACTGCCCTGCGTCGACCAATGACGGTGATGCCACGCAGCGCCTCTGCTGTCACCTTCACCTCCGCTGAAGCTGAAGAGCACCGGGAACGACGACGACGAGCTGGACGCCGCGATCACCGCGAGCGGCCTCACATCACGCGCGGGCGCCGCCGCCTCCTGACTCGAAGAGGCGCGGCGCTCGCGGCCAACGCCAGCGCCTGCGACTCCAGCAGCGCCTCAGGCCTCTACGGCGGCGCTGCAGGCATAAGCGTGGCCGACATAAGCGTGGCGGACTAAGGGAAGTTGAGCTTGGCGCGGCGGCGTCGTAGGCCCGCGCGGCTGCCTCCGCGGTGTCGAAGGTGCCGAGCCACACGCGCGCCGCCTTGTGCGGGTCACGGATCTCCGCCGCCCACTTGCCCCACGGCCGCTGCCGCACGACGCGGTACCGCCTCCGCGGCGTGTCGGTGAACGACGGCGACGGGAGCTGCTCGCTCGGCACCGGTGAGGCCGCCAACGCCGCAGGCGAGTGATGCTCGGGAGTCCCTGCTGACGCCCCGTGCTCTGCTCCAGAAAACAGAGCAACAAGTCTATCGCAATTAGTGAAAACGAGTACTGATCTGCTCAAAAGATTAAAACTTTTATCCACTCTTCTCGTAATCATTGGAATTACTCTCCGTCAAACTTCCCAACACACACGCAGTTGGATTTTTAACACAAAAAGATGCATCTGCTAATTTGCTGTGTTCATCCCTCTTTTTAGTTATCTTCAGGGCAAGAACATGGACCCATTTTATGATTTCTGCCAAATTATGTGTCGAAGACGCGTGTGAAGAACTGTCAAGAGCAGCGGATTCTGGTGAGTTATAAAAATCGTGGTGATCAATGGAACAGTTTCATTCACACTAAGCGTCTTGTTAAAGCAGAGTGTGTAACCAGGAATAAGTGAGAAGCACATGGTCGTTTTGAAGCATGGAACAACTTAAGTACATCCCTGATGTGTCACACTTTATACATTTCATCCTTTTTGTGTTGACAAACAATGATTTCCTGTTGTTGCCCTAGGTGCCACGGCAAAAAAAAAAAAAAAAAAAAAAAAAAAAAAAATGCTCTTAGAGCTTCTTCTCCTTTTTTTTTCTTCCCAATGCAACAGTGACACAATATAATCGCTACAGTGGTTCCTTGGCACTGTCATAGTCTTTTCTTTTTGTGTGTGTGTGTGTGTGTGTGTGTGTGTGTGTGTTTTGTGTTTCTTGCTGCAAAGCATGTGGGTTGGTAGTGGTGGGAAAGCACGTCCATGTCCATCCATGTATCTTGTACACGTGACAAATTTGTGAGAAGACTGGCCCGACATGTATCACGAGAAGCGTGTCCAGCTAAAGAACGAACGAAAAACAAGGGTCACCCGGCATGATGCAGTTATGCTCATGCTCTTGTACATGATCTTAATACTCCCTCCGGGCTGGTATTAGAAGTCGTTTAGGACAACGACACGGTCTCCAAAACACAACTTTGACCTCTTGTTATTATAAAAATATTTATGGAAATGTGATTTATGTATACTTTTATCAAAGTATTTTTTAAGACAAATCTATTCATATAATTCTCACATTTACAAAACCAACAACTTGAAAGTTATTGATGATTTATATTCCCAATGTTTGACTCAAAACTTGTCCAAAAACGACTTCTAATACCAGCCCGGAGGAGTATGTATATATCCAATCAATGCACATGAGCATAACTGCATAAGCAAGAAAAAGCATAGAATCAGATCTTGGCTTAGCTATCCAAATTAAGATCATGTTGCCTTAGCTAAATAAAGCATCCTAGTTCATGTTTAGGGTGTCTTAGCTAAATAAAGCATCCAGGTTAATTAAGATTACAGAATGTTTGTCTGAGATGGTCTCCTCCTCTAATTTAGTGCAAAAGTATGACTCCAGCTAGCTTAGTCACTAAAAAAGAATAAATGATTTCTTAGTGAAAGCAAGGATTGAAGCAGTATATAAATCTCGTGTCTTATAATCACTGATCATGATAATGGTTTTACCTTCAACATATACTGTCATGATCTTTTGGGAACTTAAGAGTACCTTGGGTGATCGTTTTGCCATTTTATCAAACACCGCCAAAGAGGCATAGCAATGGGCATTATGCGATTTCATATCAACAACAGTACTACTGGAATTTCCATAACATAACTTTTGAGAACATAAGAGTAACTTGGGTGATCGTTTTGCAATTTTATCAAACACCAAAGAGGCATACCAATGGGTATTAATTATACATGAGTGAGGCATACGTGAGTAATAGAGGCATACCAAAGGGTATTATACATGAGTGAGGGCTACATGAGTAGAAGATGAAGCAAGTGGATGCGGAGTCGCTCATTCTTGACGGCCTTGACATCGCAGCACGAAGAGGCAGCCGGCGGCGAATACCGAGGTGATGGATGGCGCTTACTGTGGAACGGTGGCTGTGATGGGTGAGGCCGAAGCCGCGCCGTGCCACGCTACTCGCGGGAGGACATGGTGGGCGGCGCGTGTGAGCAGGGGAAGGAAAGGCGCAGGGGGGGGTGCGGGGAGGATGTGCGGTGTCGCGGGAGCAGGGAAGAGGGATGGCGGCGCCCACTTGTTTTAAAGTAACTTAAAAAATGTGATAACTCACAAACCAAAAAAACAAATTAAATTCTGATTGTACCATTAAATTCGTTTCAATAAATCCTTCAAAACAAGATGTCACATGGATATATTTAGATAAAGTTACAAGTGAACCCCACTGTTAGTAGTTGGTATAGAGTAGAGATATAAAGAAGTGATGGGTGCGGGAGAAAGTCTTTGTAAAGAAAGGAATCTTGATGACCAGGATGTATAGATGAAGTAAATAGAGAATAAAACGGCGGATAGCCTTAGGACAAGTTTGCTGCACGAGGCATGACGTATTGCCCTGCAGGGACGCAACGAGTCTGACAAGTGAACTGAGCTGAGATGTACTTTGGCAACGATGCCTAGAGAGAGCATTGTACTTTTGACTTGGGCATTAAGGAGAAGAAACCCGGGTCGTCTTTGTTTTCTCTTTCATTGTACATTGTAAGAGTAGAGAGCAAATTTAAGTGCTGCCAAACGTGGCGTGAACCCAGGGGCGAAGGTATGTCATGATTAGGTGGTGCAAATGCACCACCCAAAAAATGTAAAATTAAAGGATTTGATTAAAATTTCACCATATATGCACTACGTATTAAACTTGTCTATGCACCCATAAGGCAAGTGCACCACCCTCTAATTTACTCTAGCTTCGCCACTGTGAACCACCACGAAGGCGAAGCCTACCCATGTAAAACCCAACAAGAAAACGACGACCCAACTAAGATGTGACATCATAGTTCCCGTGAGAAATGTTGGGGGACACGACGCCCTCAATAGGGGAAGCAGCGGCGTCGCGGTCGCGAAGCTTTCTCCTAAGGTACCCTAGCGCACACGTCGGCCCAGATGCGAGATCCCAGCCTGGAACCACAATCATCGCGCAGCCTGGAACCACAATCATCGCTGCCAGTCATCCCGCAGAAGTCTTGCCAGAAGGGCATAGATGTACGAGCTATGCACAGCAGCCGAATAACTGCATCAGGAACCCTCGCCAACCAAATGACGTGCCAAAAAAGTTGGCCTCTCTCCGCGGCGCGCGTCCCCTTGCTGCACGTCGAAGTCGACAGCCTGCCGCCGCCGCGGACTCAACACCCATTGATATTGATATTGCCGCCAGCAGCCACAACACGTGAGCCCCACCAACTTGGGCGCCGCCCCTACCCTGGGGGCATCGAATCCGGAAGCCAATTTTAGTCCGGGGACGCGCCCAACGGTCAGCCATTTCAATCGTGCTCTTGCTGAAACATCTAATTTGAAGCTTCAATAGATCCTTTATAGAATGTACTCCCTAAATTGAAAATTATAGGTCATTATGGCCTTTATAGGTATATGACTTTTTACTATACAATTAGATATAGATTATTTATGTATTTCTAAAGGGTAAAGCCTATGTCTCTAAAGAAGGCAAAATGAATTACAATTTGGATTACTGCTTTGATGCAATTGATATTAATATTGTCCCATAAACTGAGTTAAATTAAGAATGGCGTAACATGGAATAAATGAAGACCCATTATATTTGAGGACCAAGGCCAGCATATTCAAAGGTTCAATGATTTTGCACCACAAATATGGGTTGCTTATATTCGTCCCACAGTTCATTAACTGGCTAGTGGGGGAATCATTAACTTCAAACTAAAACAATATATATACATTGTCTCTTTTCCATATATATATCCCTATATACTTCTCTATAAATATCAAGCACATTATCTATCTATTGATATTCATACGGAAGCGCTTGCTCCACTCACATCGTGACCATGCCAATGAACAACAAACTTTTGGTCACTGCCATGGTAACCTCAGCCTTGCTCATAGTGTTGCCATACCGTGAGTTCTACCACTAACAGCTAATATTGAGGCATGAAGCTTTGAAATCTCCAAACAAATAAATTAAACTCGGTCGATCTTGTGGTTGCAGGTGCAACAGGCACCTGCTATGACAGTATTGAGTGCAAAGACAACAAAGAGATTTGCGGGCAGTACTGCAAGCAGCGCAGGGATTCTTGCCTGTTCATCGACGGATTCTGCGCCAAATCAAATATTTGCATATGCGTCAAACGGAGAACCATATCGTGGGGAGAAGCCAAAGACAGAGAAGCAGAAGCAGGTGGCCACGGAGGCGGCGCGATGCTTATTAGTAATTGATTACTAAGTGCCTACAGATTTGCTAGCCTAGCAGACGTCGATCAAAGCAAGGCACCATGTTTAGATGGATCGATCGCTCTGTTTTCATGTACTGCCAACTATGAGAAAAGTTTTAATCAGCAAATAATAAATTGATCCATGTCAACTCGTCCGAAATTACACGGGCACCCGCCGGCCAAGCCAGATTCGACCGTTTGGGCCGTGGATCTAGCCTCCTAGGCACCAGATCTAGACGTCCAAGCCCAAGCCTAGGGCAAGCTGCCTCCGGCCAGCACTACCGCCGCTGTCAAGAACAAGGAGAAGAATGGGCGAAGAAGAGGATAACTTTTCAGGAACTTAACATGCCCTAGATAAAATAGAGGAGAATTCTAGGTTAAATTCGTTACGAATATAAATTAAAATGAAATTTGGTGGGTTCACACTTCACACATGGCCGACGTACTCTATGCAACAAGTTGGGCCTGACCACAGGTGTGAATGTGGTGGTCGCTGTAAGCCTGCAATAGTAACTATAGTAATGAAAATCGTCACGGTACAACAGTAAAAATTAACAGTAATTAATTACGTACCGGTTGTCCACGGTGACGCGACGAAAGCTGTAGCAAAATCCAAATTGGGCGTTGTCTTGTCCTAACGCGTGCGAGTTCTCCCTCAGATCCAACCAAGCCTACGGAGTACGTACTCCTCGAAAAAAAGCTTCAGTGCGGTGGTGGGCCTACCTAGTCTACTTGCTTGTTGCATCTATCGCGGTTCCCTAGCTTTCTTCTCCAATTACACAAATGACATTCCTCATGATTCCGAAAATAAGCTTGAATTCCACTATGGGGAGAAGTTAAACCCAGTTTTTCTTTCGATCTTCACGACACAATGATTAGCATTATGTTATTATAGTACACTGATTGATGATGATGCAAGCAATACACGAACATAAAGAGGAACGGAACTTACACGGGCATAAAGATCCATAGATGTCCTTAATAAAAACAATTAACTAAATATTGTAATATACATATATATGTATACGTACTTTATGCTAAATCTTGGTGAGGTTGGCAAAACAATGATTGACATTTGGGAGGTTAAAATTACCCCTGGAAATTAGGATTTTTTGGCATGACGGAGTCTAGACACATGAACAACACAAGAGGAGAAAAGGGAAAAGATCAAAGCTATGCAAGTACTCTAAAAAAAAAACTGAAAACAACTTGGACCAACTTTTTCTTTAACTGAGCTAAAAGATCGCCCTGTGCAAACGAACCGGGAAAAACATCTGTTTTGCATAGAAACCGGTGAGAACTCCACATCTCTTCCCCTGGTGCTTGAAACTTTTGTAAACCAAGGCTTGCCTTCTAAGCCTTCCACCCTCTTGTTTCACGGAATCTATGGAATATATTGCAGGTGAAGATTTCCATCCCCTGAAGTCGGTCTAAAAAAATTGTTCAAGAATAGGCAATTAAACCAACAGAAATAAAATTGAGTCCGAGGTTAGCGTCGTAGGTGAGTTGTACAAAGTTTTTTTTACATAAAAAAATAATACAGTTACAGTATACGTGTTCGGTCGCAAGTTGACCACACGGCAGAGGATCAACGACATAGAAAGCATTTGCTCCAAAAAAAACGACATAGAAAGCATTGCAGTGTCGCCGTCGAGCAGCTGCAACTTGCCGTGGTGTCGACTGTCGAAAAAAAGCACACAGTATCTACAACTAGCTAGTAACTGTTACCGAATCTCCATCACTGCTGAAACGGACTTGATTGCACGCTATTAACTAGTACTAACCCAAACGCATCTGCTACTGCCAGTGTAGTATTGACTAGTATCAAAAGAGGCCCCTAGTAGTAGTCACCATTAGCGAAACTACAGAGCACGCTCTCGGGAAACTGATAACAGCACCACCAGTGTGCCAAATGGTTACTACTCCCTCCGTTCTAAATTATAATTCGTTTGACTTTTTTTTGACATTTAGTTTAACCACTTTCGTCTTATTCAAATAAATTATGTAAAAATAGTCAAATTTAAGTCATTCTTAAAGATCATTTGTTAATAAAGCAATCCACAACAAAAGAAGTGATATTTTACACAAAATTTTAAATAAAACGAGTGGGTCAAAGTTGGGGTTGAAAAAGTCAAACCAGCTACAATTTGAAACGGATTTAGTATTATTTGTCTAGTTTGACAATGCAAAACGAACAAGTTCATCATTGTCCAACTCCCTTTAATTATAAGTGAACTGCATCGATCAAGGCGTTTCCACATCGCGTCAACTCAAGATGGAGTCTTCTCTTCACATCGGCACGCACACATACTCGGATTGCGATTTCTAGACTTGTGAGTTGAGATCCGATGACGTGAGCCGTAGTCAATCATGTACGTATGAATGCGTAGGATAAAGAAAAGGGTACACGAGTCAAACGAAACGTGATAAAATTGGGCCAGTTTAGCGCGCTTGGCTGCAGAAGATTGTCCGGGTTGGTTGGGGAGACACAAGCCAACGTTAATACAATACGTGCAATATGCACGCTTTTGAAAAAAAAAAAGACACAAAGCCAACGTTAATACTTCATTTTGCACTCTCTCCCCTTCATTAATACTTTATATGTAAATATATTAACATTGATAGTGGCAGAAATATACACTAGAACGACATAGTTAATGGGTGACTTAGCAACTAATTCGATGCTCGAGATTTTACCATTTTTCCTTCAAGTTTGATTAAAGTTAAAATTTAACATAAGGTAAAACTAGACAGAAAGTCATGTATTGCTTGCTCGGTTGGTCCTGATTTTTTCTTGTCAAAGCTGAAGAAACAAGCACGTACGGGTGGTTCTTCTTTCGCTGAACGTACAGGAAATCCAGGCATACGCAGTCAATCAAAACGATGTAATTAACAATTCTATAATGCATAAATAAGATGATATATTCACCGTGAGATGGTTCGATAGATCAGACGCATACCGGTGCTAGGTCTTTTGTTAGTCTCAGGAACGTGCTTCTCGGCGATACTTTTATTAATATCATTAGATGACCTGGGCCCAACGTTATTATTTATTTATTATCTATACCTACTACTAATAAAGAGAAAAAATTTCTTATCCACCTCCTTTTTTCCGTCTGCCCCTATATGGGCCTTAATCGCGCACGTCTGCCTCCATGTATCTGTGTTCGTGTTGTTTTTCTTTTCATCCGTCCTCACGCCAAAGGAGTTCGTCTATGATCAATCTAATAATAAAATAAAGCATGCAGCGACCATGGTTTTATAGGGGATCGTGTGTCGCTGCGAGAGGGGCTCGCACGGACGCGAGATGACGCTGCAGCGCTGGCTTGGTTGATCGCTCGGGCGCCACTAAACCTGGCCGCTGCTGAGTCGCGGCTGGTGGCCGCGTCTGTTGTTACGTCGATCATTCCGCTGCTGGCCGATGCGCCGTGCTTCCGTCGCCGCCGAGGACATGAAGGTGATGAGGTTTGTGATAGCTGCTATGCAAGGGAATGGCTGTCCTACTTAGTTCGGCCGTAGAATTGGGCCTGGTGTGCGGTTCCAAAAGTTAGGACGTGTGTTGCATTTTTTAATAATTTTTTTTTCTAGAAATTCAATTCATTTTAGTTCAAATTATAGAGTTCAGTCCATTTGCAAATATTTCAAGGAGTTCAGCACTGGTTTAATGTGACTACATTAGGAGACAGGAAAAGCAAATAGTACATGATAAATTAGAGACGAGAATCTTGATTTGGTTATAAAAATTTGTATGGTATTGTTTGGAGACAACCATGTAATATAGTTCGATTCCAAGTCGTATTGTAATATGTGACGCAATGATTACTTACCCTGAATGACCGCATAGAGTCCTGTTGCAACGCGACGGGGCATATTTCCTAGTATATATAAATGTTGAAACTTTCTCTACATGGGACCGTGGCCATTGATGCGGCACCTCCATGCAACTTTGGGTAACGAAACTTTTCACACGACGATCATGTCGGCAGTGATCTATAGGGTAGTTTCGTTTTTACGAAGGATGATCCCTACAGTGCAACACGTACATGACTACATGTGACACAATGTTGATGTTGTAACACAACTTTTCGCCACTGGATAAATGGATTGTGGTTTCGAGACTTCCGAGGGAGCTGCGGCATGTCCCAGCAGAGGCGTGGCGTTGATTTTCGCTACTCCATCTATAGTATCATAGAGAAGAGCCACTCATTATGTGCTATATGGGGTTGATGTTCTTTTTAATAAGGAGAATGCGTGTTTTAGATCGAAATGGCGCTAGAAGACTATGACATGCCATGCAAAAGATAATAAAAACGGAAAAAGCTTTTTGCTTGGAGAAGAAAAAGGTGAAGGGTCTACTTGTCGCCTGTCCACCAACGAGGAAGGTACTCCCTCCGTTCCAAAAATAAATCAACTTCTAGAGTTGTCCTAAGTCAAACATTTTTACATCTTTATAAAAACAACACCAATATCAAATTAATATCACTAGATACGTAATGAAATATATTTTCATAATATGTTTATTTGGTTTCATAGATGTTATTATTTTTTTCTTATAAAGTTGGTCAAACTTAAAAAAGACTTTGACTTAGGATAACTGTATAAGTTGATTTATTTTAGGATATCTCTAGAAGTTAATACTAGCTGCAGGAGGCAACTACACTAGTGGGTAGGCCCTGGACGTGAGCACTCCTTTAACGCACGTTGATGTGGAGAACGCGTTTGGACAAGTCAATAGCCCATTCGGATTTTGCTACAGATAGCATTCTCGATGTGTCTCGTCGCAGCTTTAACTAGTAATTAATTATTGGAAAATTACTGCAAATTCAACACAGATTATTATTACCACTAGTGCGATGCGATCACCGGTAGCCACCGACGAATCTGGACGCATGCACACACACCTTCAGATCCAACTTGTGGTGGTCAAAACGCCGGCTATGACGCTACTGTGTGAACCGGCCGACCGAATCACTAATTCCAGCTTAATATAGGCGCAACCAATTTGCTCCCGATTTCTCCTCCGTTTTAGTTATTTATCGATCCAATTAGCTTGTCTGACGCCTAATTTGCTGTTGGGATCATGCAAATGAACTTGCCGTACGGACCAAGGAAACGAACAAAGAAACAGAACCGATCCAACCTTTTCCAAATACATTGCACCTCTCGTCACTGTAGTCACGATGGCGGAGCTGCCTTTCGGTGGAAATTGCAGAGCCGGACATGTGGCAAGGCGCCGCCTCTATATATACATATAGATGTCGCTGGTGGTCGTCCAGTCCAGACGAGAAAAAGGACGACGCACGAGACAAACATATACGTACTCCTGTTCATGTGCTGCACGCCCAGGGTGGCGAGCGCCGAGGGAGGTGGAGAGCCGCCGCCGCCGCGGCGGTTCTCGGACGAGGAGGACGACGGGCAGCGTCAGGCGGCGGTGGCGTGGCGGATGTTGTTGGGGTACGAGCGGAGCGCGGAGGCGTCCATGATGGTCGACGCGCTGGCCGCAGTCGTCGCCGGCGGGGCAGTAGCGCCGGCGCTGGACAGTGGCTGTCATGGTGGTCATGTCTCGCCGTCGCCGGCTGAGGGGCAGTGGTGGAGCGACTACTACGCCGGAGACATAACGCCGCCGCCGACGTCCTCTCATCTTCCGCCGCCGGCCGCATCACCTCACGGTAACACGTTTCACCATTCCTGCGTATGCTCTGCACCTTCGTTCTCCGAAACAGAGCAGCACTCGCCGTTGCTCTGTTCCATTTGCCCACAGTTCGCGATCTTGTTCGTTTCTCATTTCTTGCTTTCGTTTCTCTATATACGTACCGTATATATACTCTCGCTACCCTTCTGCATGGTGTACGATGTCTTTGCATAGTTCACCGAAAACTTTGACTTGTGGTCTCCATCTCTACACATGCGTCTAGTGTGTAGTGTACGATGCTGCGTGACTCTACTTTTTTAGATGGCCACTACATGGGTGAACATGCTTTCTTACATTGGGAATGAACTTGTTGAGCCAGCCTCCTTACACACTTGTCACGAGTACAAGATATATCATATATGGGTGAACATGCTTTCTCACCGCTACCAACCCAAAGCATGATACATGCTTAATTTGCAGCAAGAAAACAAACACCAACAAAAAAAACAGTATTAAAAGAAATGCCAGTGCCAAAGCACCATTGTGGTGATTATATTGTCTCACTATTGCATTGGGAAGAAAATGCAGGAGAAGCTCTAAGATCATTTTTCTTGCCATGGGACCTAGGGCAACAACTTGAAATAATTATTTATCAATATAAAAAATGGATAAAACGTATATATGTTGACATCATTTAGGTACCTAGATTGTCCTATGCTTCAAATCAAGCATGTGCTTCCCATTTCTTGGTTAAACATCCTTTCAAAAATATTCTTGGTTAAACATCCTTCCAAAAATATTCTTGGTTAAACAGAGACGTCATGCGCGCGCGCGCACACACACTCGAGATTCCTTTGTTTGAATAAGACGTTTAATGTTAAAAAAAGAAGAAGAAGCGAGGAACAGAGCTAATTAGAAGATCCATCTTTTTTAAAATTTAATTGCGTGCCTAGGGAATTTTAACTGACAGTAGTAATTCAGTAGATAAAACTTGTAATCTTTTGAGCATGTCAGTACTCAGTATTCCAATTGCGATATACTCCCCGAACGACATGTTTTGTGGGACCGAATACTAGGTGTCTACTGCAGGAAGCAATGAGTAAACGAAAGCGAGCCTCGCAACAAGTAGCTAGAGGACTAGTGGCCCTGGATGTCACAACTGCACCCAACCTTTTAACGCACGTGTAGTGTACAAAGGAGGAGGTAGGCTTGGATTTTTGCTTCGTTACAGCAGCTTGCTTTCTCGTTAAGTGGCACGTAATTACTGTAGTTACTATTACAGCGACCACCACATACATTGACACCTGCGGTCAGACGCAGACCCAACTTGTTGCGGTCAAACATAGGTCGGCCATGTGTGAATTAATGAACCCACCGAATTTCAGTTCAGTTTAATTTGTTATTTTCGCAATGAATTTAACCCAGAATTCTCCTCTGTTTTATATTCATATTCATATACGCGGATCTAACCGAGCACAATCTAAGTAACGTGTTGGTCGAGAGGCTGACACACTGTGTGCCATGATCTTCCTATCTCTACGCTCGGTCGCCATAGATCTTCCATCCTCGCTTCATAAGGCAATATATAGCCTTTTGTCATACAAACCTCTAGAGGCAACAGTAGATAGCTTGCCATTTTCACCAAAAAAAAACCAAACATGTCTAGCAACGTGTTTGTCACGAGTACAAGATACATTGATGGACATGGACGTGCTTTCCCACTACTACTTTGCAGCAAGAAACACAACACACACAAAGAAAAAAGTATTAAAAGAAATGGCAGTGCCAAAGTACCATTGTGGCAATTATATTTGTGTCACTGTTGCATTGGGAAGAAAAGACAGGACAAGCTCTAAGAGAGCATTCTTTGCCGTGGCACCTAGGGAGGGCAACAACAGGAAATAATTATTCGTCAAAATAAAAACGATAAAATATATACATAATGACATCTGGTACGTGCCTAAATTGTCCCACGCTTCAAATAAAGCATGTGTTACAATTATGCAAAAAAAAAAAAAAAAAAAAAAAAAAGAATAAGCGAGGAACAGAGCTATTAGCAGATCAATCATTTTTTCAAAAGAAAAATTAACTGTGTGCCTGTGTTGGCAATTTTTGACTGCCAGTAATTCCTATAATTACAACAAGATTGGATAAAACTTTTTTTAATCTTTTGATCAGGTCAGTAGTACTCGTTTCACTAATTACGACATTCTTTCCTCCTCTGTTTTCAGCATCAGAGCACGCGGCGACGGCAGGGGACTCCCACGCCTAACTCGCCGGCGGCGTCGGCGTCAGCGTCACCGGTGCCTCACTCGCCGCTCCCATCGCCTTCGTCCACCGACTCCACCGGCACGCCACGGCGACGTCGGTACCGCGGCGTGCGGCAGCGGCCGTGGGGAAGTGGGCCGCGGAGATCCGTGACCCGCACAAGGCGGCGCGCGTGTGGCTCGGCACCTTCGACACCGCGGAGGCCGCCGCCCGGGCCTACGACGCCGCCGCGCTCAGGTTCCGTGGCAGCCGCGCCAAGCTCAACTTCCCGGAGTCCGCTGCCACGCTCGTGTCGGCAGCGCCGTCGATGGCGGTGGCGGTTCCTCCTCCTCCGCATCCACCGACGCCGCCGCAGAGGCCCGAGGCGGTGCTGGAGTCGCAGGCACTGTCGTTGGCCGCGAGTGGCGGAGGGAGTACTCCGAGTACGCCAGGTTCCTGCAGAGCCCCGCCGAGCCACTGCCGCGCGTATTTAACCAGACGGTGAGGCCGAGGCCGCCCGCGGTGAGCTCGTCCGGCTCGTTGGCGGCATCGGCGGCGGCGTCGTTCCCGGTGCTCTTCAGCTTCGGCGGAGGTGACGGTGCCGGTGCCAGCAGCGGCGCCGCGGGACATGACCGTCAGTGGTGGACGCAGGGCAGCGGCGACGGCGGAGCTGGGTCTAGGTCTGGGTACACGTCGCAGCAGCCGCCGGCGAGTTGGCCGGACTCTGGGTGGTGGCGACCGGCACCACCGCCGCAGGACCCGTCAGGATGACGTCAGTGTCGTCAGCCGACCCATCGATTACCGATTCTTTTTGGCTGAAATTGTAGTACGTAGAATTTTTTTTAGATAGGTAGCAGCATGCTTTTGAGAGGGAGGATGATTGTATCCATTCGAAATTCATATTTTTTGGATTTTAATTGTTGGAGTATCAGCATCACACGACTGCTTCGATTAGAATCTGAACTCTGAAGGTGTCAATGGCGCCTCCGACCGTTGCTGTCCTAGTCTTGAGTTGAGTTCATCTTGTCATCACTGAAAGAAGGTCCTCGCTGGCGAAAACGACACGGACTGCAGGATCAGAAGTTCTTGTCGTCGTCGTCGGAACAGAGGACTGACTAGCGGCGGAGTGCGATCAACGATGTCATATGACGACAACAGCGGACGACACACAGTTCAGGTCAGGTTTTTTTTTTTTTTTTTGACTAACAACGACAGGTCAGGTCATTGAGCACTGACCAACGGTGCAAACAAGCTTGTGATCGTACTCCTATCACTTTTTCTTCCGATTAACCATGGCAGACATAACTTTTGGTACAAGTCAGGAGCGGCAGAGGAGTCAACCTTCCCTCCGAAGAGTCTCGCTCCTTCTTCCCCTTTCTCTGCTACAGTATCAAAGGGGCGAAAAGGAGGCGAACCGAGTTTCGGCGCCCGATTTCGCCGGTCCTCTCCCTCTCCGGCGGCGATATGGCGTCGGCGGCGAAGCGACCGGGGAATCGCCCGTCTGCGATTAGTTGTAGGCTAGGTATTTATCTATCTAGGTCTAGGGTGTGCGAGAGGCGCTGTTCCTTGGCGGCCTTCTCTTCTGGCGGCGGCAGGTGGAGGAGGGACGGTGTCTTTGGGGAGATGTACCTCTGCGGCTTGTCTTCAAATGGCGGCGTCGACAAAGGCGAAGGTGTCGGCGTCGTGGGGAATAATGCTCCAACTCCTCCCTCGCCCGATGGTGCTTTACTCCGGTGCCACCGGCGGGGTTTGGAAGCCCTTGTTTAGGAGTCGGGGGCGGGCTTCGTCGTCTTGCGGGTGATGTTGTTCTTGGCCTTTTTTTTAGCAAGGATCCGGGATGTCTTTGCGGGTGTTGTGGTTCGTGGCTGGATGGATCGGCTGGTTTCTCCCTCGGCGGGCGGTGGTCGTCGTTGGACGAGCCGGATCAAGGAGTTGGAGGAGGCGGGGCGCGGCCCGGTCGATGGTTCACCGCCGATGGCTTCATCCTGTCCCTCGGGATGGGTGTTTTCTTCGACTCCCTTCAAAGCCAATGCGGCGATGGGGATCTTCCGACTTAGCGGGTTCGCTGAGGTCTTCTTCGGCGGCGGCGGCTGCCGACGAGGCTTCTTGGCGGTTCTGGAACACGAGAGGTCCTAGGGTCTTGGTTGTAATTTTCTTTTTCAGGGTCCTCTGTGAAGTTAGGTTTGCACAGCTGTCTCTCGTATCCTTGCCGTGCGTCTCTGTATTTGTATGCGTATGCATGCGTTTTCCTTATCTTGAAATACGAAAACGTATTATCAAAAAAAAAAAAAACCATGGCAGACATAGGGGCCGTCTTGGTTAATCCTCTAGTAACCATGACCTCATCACCATGAGGTGTGCTCTTGCCCGACACGCAAAATGATTTCAGTAGCATGTGCAGTTTGAAGGCTAGGGAAATGTAGGACCTAGATGACTCGGTATGACCAAACCAATGGTCGAGAGCCTTCCACGTACTCTATCACTTTTCCTTTTCCTCTATTGTGGGTTTTTAATTCGTTGCTAATCGCTTGTAGGCGCTAAACTACCTTCTCAGATGTGTAAATATTTGTTGCATGGAGTAGGGATGAAAACGGATCGGATCGGGCGGGTAATAGCTCTCCCATATCCTAATCCTCCTTTTCTAATCGGATTCGTTGAGCGGATCGGATACTATACGGATTCGGATGCAAACACAGATTTTTAGATGTCGGAAATGGTACGGGTTCGGACCGGTGTCGGAGCGGAAGCGGACTTTTCAAATCAGATAATATATACTTATATGTTGCTTCTTATGATGAGAAACAATTCACTAACCAAAGTCTAAAGTGGTAATACAACTCAAAATAATACAAGCATCATCTATATCTATACGTACATGCATGCAAAGACAAAGATGTGATCGAAGTGGTAGATTATTCGTTCGTTGACCAATGAAATAATCCTTACCTTAGATGTCTAAAAACACAACTGATGACCATGACTACAACTAGAGTACAACTAATCAGTAGTAGGGAAGTCATAGATGAAGAATACTATCATTCCATATATAGCGAAAAGATACTTAAACTATTTTTTTGTTGTTTGGTCTCCTTAAAAATATTCGGATTATTCTATTATAACCATCGGATTATCCGCGTTTAATTATCGATAATCCACATCCATCGGATTTTTGTTAATACCATATCGTACAATCGTATCCGCATGTAGTCGGATTCGGATTATCTCATATCGCACGGTGTTAAAAACACTTCTCCGTATCCTTAAAATTCGGATTCGAGTGGTGGATTATCCATACCACTTTTATTCGGAGACTAGGCGTCTACTGCGGGAAGCAAAAGAAAGGGAACCTTATGCAACAAGAACACTAGTGGCGGTAGTAGGCGTAGATGTCACCACCGAACCGAACCTTTTTAACGCACGTGTAGTGAAGTGTATAAGGGCAGTCCCAATGGTACATTAATGGTAGTTTCTATGTGTATTAATTGACCTGCCAATTTATTATTTTGCTGATGTGGCAATAGAATTAATGAGGGGAGAGAGCGTAAAACATAGACGTCGTTTCTACCTGAAGGAACGATTTCGACGCTAGGAACGAGGCTCATAGACACGAGCAAAACGCCACTGGGGAGAAACCACTCGTTTCTATCCCCATCAAGCCGGATCAATGCTCCGCCGTCGTGCCGCTCAGCTCCTTCCCCCCGCGCGCAGGTAACTGCCGCGACGCGCGCCTGGTTCCTTCCCGCGAGCACCCGCCTGGACATTCCGCTCACCGGCCGCCCCAAATACTCCGGCCACCATGGTGTTGGAGATGAAGATTAGGTAGTCGACGCAGAACCTGGTCGGCTGAGCACGAGCATGGCGAGGAGGAGGAGCGTCCCGGGCACCCAGCCCATGTGGGGGAGAAGGTGTAGGGGAGCCCCAGCACTCCCGCGCCGCCACCGCGTGCAGCCCGTGTTGCGGGAGCAGCCGTGCCGCGTCGATCCGCCGCCGCCGTGCAACCGTTGCTGCGGAAGCAGCGGCGCCGCGTCAAGCCGTGAGGACGAGGAGCTCGCCTTCTTGTCGAACTCCATGGTCTGCGGCTGCGGATTCAGCCGCTGGATCCAACGAATCGAGCAGGGAACCAGCTGCGGCGGCGACTGGGTGTGTGGCGTGGATAGCTGGTCTGCTGGTGTTGTACCGTGCGCTTTCTCAGAAGGCACATGCATTTTTAGTTAAAAAAGGTTGAAGCAGATGCAATCGGAGGTGGATGAGCCGTGGACCTTTCCATCGGCTGCCGCGTGCTTGCGAAACTCCGATGAACTCAATCGTGTGCTTTCAGGCCACGAACGTTTTGCCACAGTTGATCCATCTCTTTGTACGCTACATTTAATTCATTCTTTGTATTAACACTGCTATGGAAACTATCGGTTGGGGAGGATAGTTTCTATACATATTAATTCTCTCTTGGATATTGTGCATAGTGTCTACCGTTGGGACTGCCCTAAAGCAGGAGGTTTGATTGGGTGTGAGGAAAACGCGTTGGGTTAAAGGCAACGCCCAATTCGGATTTTGCTACAGCTTTCTTTCTCGCGTTAATTCGCTCAACTGGTATGTAATTACTGTGAATTTTTACTGCTGTACGCCTGTAGTTTTCTTTTTGACCGAGTTACTATAGTTATTATTATTACAAGCGACCACCACATACATTCACACCTGTGCTAGTCTGACCCAACTTGTTGCGGTCAAACATACGTACGTCGGCCATGTCTGAACCCACCAAATTTTATTTATTATATTCGCAACGAATTTAATCCAGAGTTCTCCTCCGTTTTATTTTCTATCTATTCATATACGTACGGAGTGGGGAGTATTTGAACGAACCAACAAATGATCGTACAAACTTGCCGTACGGACGAAGGAAACAAAACCACCTGCTTGTGGCTGGATGCATTGCACCTCGTCGGCTACTCACGCTGTAGGCACGGCGGCGGAGCTGCATGCCTTTCGGTGGTGGAACCAAAAGGGCACACAAAATGGCGTGGCAACTCGGTGGCAGGACACGTGTCCATGCGCCGCCTATATATATCGATTCACACACATAGTCAGTGGCCCTAGTAGCTGGTGGATCGTCGTCCAGACGAGAAGAGACGACGCACAAGTCATACACCCATACTCTCATGTGCTGCGCGGCGACCAGGGTGGCGAACGCGGAGAGAGGAGTCGGCACAGCCGGTGCCGGTGGTGAGGAGGACGACCGGCAGCAAGAGGAGGAGGCGGCGGCGGCGTGGCGAGTGATGGCGGGGGTACGAGCGGAGCGCGGAGGCGTCAATGATGGTCGACGCGCTGGCCGCCGTCGTTGCGGGCGGGACAGCGGCGCCGGCGCCGGCCATTGCCCGTCACGATGGTCATGTCTCGCCGGCGGACGGGCAGTGGTGGAGCGACTACTACGCCGGAGACGTAACGCCGCCGACGTCCTCGTCGTCCTGCGCCGCCGCCAGCTGCATCACCTCACGGTAACCGATCGATGCATCGTCCCTCGTTTTGCTAGCTGGATCTGTCGTCGTGACACGTTTGCCCATTCCTGCGTATGCTCTGCATCGTCGCCTCCGAAGTCCGAAACAGAGCAGCACCCGTTGCCGTTGCTCTGTTCCATTTGCCCACAGTGCTCTTGTTCCTTTCTCATTTCTTTCCTTCATTCATTTCTTTAGACCTACCGTACATACTCTAGCTACCCTTCTACATGGTGCAAAATTTGATAAAACGTACTACGGAGTACGTAAATGTCTTCCGTTTCATCATCATTACCTAACGTGAGAATGAACTAAGGATCTTCCCTTCTACATGGTGCGATATAACCTTTTATCATACAAACCTCTAGAGGCAACAGTAGATGGCATGCCATTTTCACCAAAAACATTTCCAAACATGTCTTGCAATGCTCACCAAACCATTTACAGCTAACCAAACATGTCTAGCAATGTGTACGTTGAGCCAGGCTCCTCACACGTTTGTCACGAGCATAAGATACATGGATGGACATGGACGTGCCTTCCCACTACTACTAACCCAAAGCATGATACATGCTTAATTTGCAACAAGAAACAGAAACACAAAAAAAAAAAAAAAGTATATTAAAACAAATGGCAGTGCCAAAGTACCATTGTGGCGATTATATTTGTGTCACTTGCATTGGGTGGGAAGAAAAGTCAGGAGAAGAGCATTCTTTGCCGTAGCACCTAGGGAGGGCAATAACAGGAAATAATTATTTGTCAAAATAAAAACAATGAAATATATACATAAAGACATCTGGTAGGTGCCTACATTATTTGTCAAAAAAGAAAAGCGAGGAATATCACGTGTTGCTGGTCGAGAGGCTGACACACCGTGTGCCAGATCTTCCTATCTCTACGTCGGTCGCCATAGATCTGCCATCCTCGCTTCATAAGGCAATATAGCCTTTTGTCATACAAGCCTCTAGAGCCAACAGTTGATAGCATGCCATTTTCACCCAAAAAAACATTTCGAAATATGGCTTGCAATGCTCACCAAACCAGTACAGCTAACCAAACATGTCTAGCAACGTGTTTGTCATCAGTACAAGGTACATGGATGGACATGGCCGGACGTGCTTTCCCACCACTACTATCCCCAAAGAATGATACATGCTTTGCAGCAAGAAACACAAACACACAAACAAAAAAAAAGTTTTAAAAGAAATGGCAGTGCGAAAGTACCATTCTGGCGAATATATTTGTGGCACTGTTGCATTGGGAAGAAACGACAAGAGTATTCTTTGCCGTGGCACCTAGGGCAACAATAGGAAATAATTATTTGTCAAAATAAAAAGAATGAAATATATACATAATGACATCTGGTAGGTGCCTAAATTGTCCCATGTTTCAAATAAAAGCATGTGTTACAATTATGCAAAAAAAAAAAAAAAAAAGAATAAGCGAGGAACAGAGCTATTAGCAGATCATCAATCAATCTTTTCTAAAGAAAATTTAACTGTGTGCGTGTGTTGGGATTTTTTGACTGCCAGTAATTCCTATGATTACAACAAGATTGGATAAAACTTTTTAACCTTTTTGAGCAGGTCAGTAGTACTCGTTTTCACTGATTACGATATTCTTCCTCCTCTGTTTTCAGGAGCAGAGCACGCGGCGGCGGCGGCGGCAGCGGCAGGGATTCCCAGGCCTCACTCGCCGGCGTCGGCGGCAGCGGCAGCCGCAGGGATTCCCACGCCTCACTCGCCGGCGGCGGCGGCGTCAGCGTCACCGGTTGGGAGCGAGCCGCTCCCGTCGCCTTCGTCCACGGACTCCACCGGCACGCCACGGCGACGTCGGTACCGCGGCGTGCGGCAGCGGCCGTGGGGAAGTGGGCGGCGGAGATCCGTGACCCGCACAAGGCGGCGCGCGTGTGGCTCGGCACCTTCGACACCGCGGAGGCCGCCGCCCGGGCCTACGACGCCGCCGCGCTCAGGTTCCGTGGCAGCCGCGCCAAGCTCAACTTCCCGGAGTCCGCCACGCTCGTGTCGGCGGCGCCGTCGATGGCGGTGGCGGTTCCTCCGCCGCGAAATCCACCGCCGCCGCAGAGGCCTGAGTCGGTGCTCGAGTCGCAGGCGCTGGGGATGGACGTGAGTGGCGGCGGAGGGGAGTACTCGGAGTACGCCAGGTTCTTGCAGAGCCCCGCCGAGCCACCGCCGCGCGTATTCGACCAGACGGTGCGGCCGCCCGTGGTGACCGCGTCGTCGGCGTCGGTGTCAGCGTCGTTCCCGGTGCTCTTCAGCTTCGGCGGAGGTGACGGTGATAGCAGCGGCGGGGCTGGGTCTGGGTACACGCTGCAGCAGCCGTCGGCGAGTTGGCCGGACTCTGGGTGGTGGCGACCGGCACCGCCGCCGCAGGACCCGTCAGGGTGACGTCAGGTTCGTCAGGCGAGGCGGCCGATCGATTACCGATTCTTTTTGGCCGAATTGTAGTAGTACGTGGAATTTTTTGAGAGGGAGCAGCAGGTTTTTTTTGAGAGGGAGGATGATTGTATTGTATCCATTCGAAATTCATAGTTCTTGGATTGCCTTGTTTTCGAGATGCCTGGTTTGTTATTACTTATGACTTGTTGATTGGATTTTAATTGTTGGAGTATCAGCGTCACCGACTGCTTCGATTAGAATCGGAACTCTGAAGGTGTCAATGGCGCCTCCGACCGTTGCTGTCTAAGCTGGCGAAAACGGCACGCACTGCCACTGCCGGATATGAAGGTCTTGTCGTCGTCGTCGGAACAGAGGACTGAATAGCGGCGGAGCGCGATCAACGATATGAGTCATATGAGGACAACATCGGCCGACAGACAGTGCAGGTCATTGAGCACTGACCAACGGTGCAAACAAGCTTGGGGGTTCAGCTCCATCGTACGAGGAAGGTGCGGTGTGAACCCCAACGCGCCGCCGCAGGAACAGAAACAACGCGTTTCCCAAGTTCGTCGACGAGATGGAGTACCTAGTGTGTGAGTCAGAGTCACGACCTGATCATCAGTCTGAAACGGACGGCAAACAGTTGGTTTGGGCATTAAGGAAATGAACCCTGGATCTGGATGGGATGGATCGTCTCTGTTGCCGTCGGAAGCAAAGCAAGCAATGGACGATGGCTGCTGTCTGTGTCTGGTATCTCCAACTCCTACGGTCCTTTTTTTATGATGTGATCAGGATCCTATCCTACGGTCATACTTACTTGTTGAGGCAAGACTGACACACCGGTGAGCACACAACAATTTTATGACGTGATCAGGATCCTATCCTGAGTTTTTACAGCTATGAGGAAAAAAAACAGAAATTTAAAGCTACAAAGAAAAAAAAAATGAACTAAAGCATACCATATTATATGTTCATTGTGTAGCTCTACTCATTCGAGTCTAACACAATTTGATTTTTTATTTTACGATTTTTCTGTGATTTACTATGATTTTTCAAAACTGCTTTAGAGGTAATTTGACCAGGTTTTTCGAAAGTTCGGGGGTGATATAGGCCGTTTCATAGGTTGGGGGTCATGTATTCTACCACCCATAGTTGAGGGGTGATGTAGACTTTTTCCAATAGCTAAGTGTATTTTTTTTCAGGGCCGTACACCTCATTTTTCCAAGTGGAAACGTTGTGTGTCGGATTTTTTTTCAACGTTCGTTGACACTACACTTGTACCGAATTTTGTCGTATCTGAAACAGTACGCGCACAATTACATCATGTCGAATTTTTTAGGCAGTAGCATTTCTTTTTTTGAAGAGGATGGATGCATGCTTTTGTGATTCGTATTCTTGGATTCTTTTTGAATGTTTGGTTGCTTTACTTGCTCGCTTTGTCGGATTATAGCAAAAGTTTGTGTTGTTGCTTCTCACACGGAAAGAAAATGTTTCCGAAGGTGTCACATCAGTGGTGCGGCGGAAGTTTCTTATGCTTAGCTCCCGGCCGGTGCTGTCGTAGTCTTGCTCTGTGTTAAGTTCCAGTTCAATTCATCTCTGTAAACAGAAAGAACGGCGCACAAACACAAACATCCGTTTCTAAGTGCCGGCGAAAACGACACGCACCACTGGAATAAGGCTACTGGACAACCCGCACCGCATGCTGCTTGGCTTATTGGGCTGTGGCGGATGAAAATTATTTAGCCCAGATCAAAATTTTAACGGATCTGGAATTAGTTCAGGTAGGCCCTTTGGGGCCTCCTCTCAGTTCGGATTGGAGATCGGCTCAATCCGGCCCACTAAGAGAAAACAAGCCTTTTTTCGACATGGACTAAACGAACGAGGCCTCCTCAATAATTAAACATTCGATTTGCTCAAAATAATAATAATTAAATATTAAATATTCGAAAGCATGCATGTTCCATCGACCGGCGCGGCATGCATGATAGGATTAGCAGTTGGGTTATTTGCTAATTCTATGCATCAATCAACAAAGTATGGTTTTGGATGTTGTACCAAACATGTATCGCTGCGATTAAAAAAAAAAAAAAAAAAAAACGTGTATCCTTGCCTAGCAAAGCCATGCAAAGGTAAGCAAACAATCTAAAGGTGACTATGGTTTCCTAAACAAAACATGTATCGAAAAAAAAGCGCTAAAAAACCGATTCTAAGCCGAAGTGCCACCGCCCGGGCACTTTCGGCTTAGAATAGAAAAAAAAAGCTGCCAAAGATCTAAGCCGAAAGTGTCGCCGAGAAATCATAATTTGACAATCACTATATATCCAACACACAGGAGATCACTCTCACTAACTCTGAAACTTCTCGGTAGATGTTCCAACTTTCAAGCGATGTTCGTCACAACTTCCTCTAAACCTTCTTAATTTTTTTTCCACAGCTTCCACATGTGATTTGGCGACAACGTCGAATTTCATGATCTTTCAACTTTGTTTTATTTTTATATAATTTAAAAACCGTTCACCCACACGCTTGGTGTCGTGTTTCCAAAACGAGATCATTGAAAACCGTAATCATATCATCTCTAGGGCCTTAAATTAGGTTGACTAACATGAAGATCAATTTTACACTCAATTTTTCCAAATATTTGAATGACCTGTAGTTCAAATCTCACCCGATAATAAATATTGTTTGAAATACAATTAATTAGTTATATATACTAAATAAATTAAAAAATGCATCAAACTTTGTTAGGCGGTAGGAAATGTGATATGTATTGAGGAGAAAAAGCTTGAAGGCATTTGGAAAAAAAAATTCTTAGCCGAGTGCCCCCGGCAATATAAAAAATAAGCCGTGTGTGGTACCCTTAGCCGAGTGGCAAAGTCCGCCACTCGGCTTAGAAGTAACGGAGGGCCCGACGGAGCGTGTGTGTGTGTGTGGGGGTGGGGGCGGCACGGTTGAAAACTTCGTTGGCGAGTGTCGACGTTAGCCACTCGCTTTAACTCCCCTAAGCCGTGTGTCGAGTTTTTTAGCACTCGGCTTATCAAGTCTAAGGCGAGTGTTTATTTTGGCCGTGTGCCGATGCCCTAAGCACTTTCGGTTTTAGCGGCTCTAAGCCGAGTGTCCGATATTTATCACTCAGCTTAGAGTCTGTCGAGCACACAGCCAAGGTGCCGTTTCCGGTAGTGATGCCTCCTATGCATGTGAATACAACTGTCAGCATATGTATATGTGTATTCCTACTACTAAAGATTTCCGTACATCTCTAGCAATGAACTATTAGCCTTTCTGTTTGAATAGACGTACGTACTAGAGCTAATTTTAGATTTTAGGCTATGGGATCGAAATGTCAAATTGACCTACTCTAGCTTTTGAAAGTAGTAGAGCCATGCCATGAATGCAGGCAACAAAACAAATGAATCACAGAACCAGGTGGCCAACTTGGTCTCTCCTCTCCTCTCCTCTCCTCTCTTGCCCAAACAAGATCTCGCCTCTCCCTGTCATGGCGGATAATTTAATCTCACCACCCTCTCCTGGCTCGTGCTCTGTTTTAATATTGCCTCCTCCTCGCCGAGCCCATCCCGCCATGCCCGTCTCGCTCTCACTCATCTGTCATCTCTCCTTTTTCAACCTTTGACGCTGTAGCTTGAGACATGCAGGTGCGCTGCGACGTCTGCGGCGCCGCGCCGGCCGCCGTGCTCTGTTGCGCCAACGAGGCCGCGCTCTGCTCCACCTGCGACAGCCGCGTCCACCGCGCCCACAAGCACCGCCGCATCCCGCTCGTCGCCCAGCCTTCGTCCGGCGCCGACTCCGATGCCGCGCCGCCGCTCTGCGACGTCTGCAAGGTGAGGTGTCCGCTGTGCGACGTCGTCTGCAGCAAGGTGGTGAGCTGCTGCTGACATGGTTGGTGCGCCTTGCCTTGATTGCCTTGGCTTGCAGGAGCGGAGGGGCCTCGTGTTCTGCGTGGAGGACCGCGCCATCCTGTGCCCCGACTGCGACGACCCCATCCACAGCGCCAACGACCTCACCGCCACGCACACCCGCTTCCTCCTCGTCGGCGCCAAGCTCTCCGCCGAGCTCGTCGACCAGGCGCCCCCTCCTCTGACGACGACGACGAGCCCGACGCTGTCCCCGCCGTCTGCGCGGCCAACAAGGCCTCGGCTGTTGAGTCCGGCGGCGGCAGCAGCAGCATCTCGGACTACTTCACCAACATCTGCCCCGGCTGGCGCGTCGACGACCTCCTCTTCGACGACACCGCGTTCTCAGCGGCATCGGTACGTGCCTATAGCCAATTAGCCATCCTTACCGTGCTCTACTCTATTCTATCCGCAGCGCGCTGGATCACGCTAGCAAACAAATCGACGACCTCACCTCACGGTGTGGTGCGTTTTTGGATGGAAGCAGAAGGCCGGCTACAGCGACGACGGCTACGATCAGGTGCCGTCCTTGGACGCCGACCTCTTCGACGTGGTTGCCGGCGGCGGCGCGTGGTCCGGCTCCGGCGACGAAAGGCTGTGCTTCAACAAGGTGCCAGCCTCCGTTGTGGTCGTCCCGGCGGCGGCGGCCAACAGCAGCAGGGGTGCGTGAGGGAGAGGAGCTGGAACTCGGACAGCGACAGCGACAGCGACCTTCTGAGCTGCACTGTACCAGTTCAGTCCGGCTCCGGCTGGCCTGTGTGTACTTGCTGCCGTGACTTCTGTGACCAGTGTGTGTAAGAGCGTGCGTGCTGGTGCTTTTTTACGCTGCTGTACTACTGTTTGTTACTGCGAGTATATATACTTACCACTAATTAAGGTCGGTGCAGGAGTTTATATATATATTATGTCTCGATCATGATGTAATATTGTTGTTACCGTCCGTATTGTAAACCTTAATTGTGTACGTTGTGTCATGTACTCCCTCTATCCCTTTTTAATTGTCGTTGTGGCTACAGGAGCTCGTCCCGTTTTAAACGTCGTTCGCTATGAGTCACTAGACCGTAGGCCTGTACCAGAGCACCTGCCCCAAGGAAGCATCCTGTCTCTCCCTCGCATGCACCACCCATGCGCCTTGCAGTCCACCACCACCACACAATTCCGGACTAAACAAAGAGAAAAGTAATCCCACCTTGCATGTAAGTTGGGGAAGGCGACAGGATCTCTGATTCGGTCCCTAAAACTATGCAGTTGATAGGGCTGTTCAGGTCATTTACCTCTCTCCTTAATTCTTGTGCCCCTCCTCCCAACGACACATAAAAAGGGATGGAGGGAGTATGTGTCTTGTGTGCCACCTCCTTTGATCTTTGAGGTAGCAAAACACTTTAATCTATCCTAATCCTACTAAAGCCGTAGATGGCCAGCCCTCCGCCACTAGACACATTTCACTGTTTTTAGCACAGTAACACATATCGACCGTCCGATCCCTGGTCACCTCCCCAGAGCCGTCCGTTTGTCCACGTTCTACAGACTTCGAACTCCTACATCGCCTCCTCTTCGTGACCCAACCTTCCGCCCCATCCACATCGCGCCCTCGGCTGCCATTCGTTCCCCATCCTCCCCGCCCTCGCGGACCCCACGGCATATCGCTTCCCATCCGGCGCGGCACAGCGCAGCGCCTCCCAACCGGCGCAAGCGTATAGCACGACACACAGCGCGTGCGCCGCAATGGGGTATCGGCGGGCCGTGCCGCGCCGCTGGCCGGCTTCCATCACCAGCAACACCCACGCGCCACGCCAGAAACCGCCCGGCTTCCTCTTCCTGTCGCAGCACAAAGACCCCGCTTGCTGTCCTGGCCGCAGCAGCACAGCGGCACAGAAAAAAGATACGCCAGCTCCATCTCCTACGCCTGTGTGGCTCACTCGTGGGTGATTCAGCAGCACAGAAAAAAAAGGTTAGGCCAGCTCCATCTCCTACGCCCGTGTATCAATTGAGTTAATTCAAAGTGAATTCAAAATTGCGATTTCCCTGAGTCGCTAGTTGTGGTGGAGTTGCTTCAAGTGGATAGGATGAGTGTGGCTTTCCTCAATTGTATGATTTTGGCCCAGTTTCCATCCAAAAACTATGGGGGCTTGTTGTTTTTTTTTTTTTTATTCGCCTAATAGAAATAGCGGCAAAGTTTTTTTGTTATCCCTTCGAAAAAAATAATCTAAAGTTCCAAACCACTATTGACGTTTGCAACAGTTTGAACTCTCGGCTATGCTGTCAAGTTGGGTGCAGAGCTTCAATGTTTATTATCTATTCATGCACCAGTTTTGTTGTAACAAAACTCACTTTTTTTAATACAAAGATGCACAAGTCTCTTGTGTGATTAAGAAAAAATAGTTTGAACTCTGGTTGCTACAACAATGTCCCAGTTGATGTTCTTGTAATAGTTGATGAAGATTTTTCAGTGGAGTAATGAGTAATAAATCATCCAAAATTTTATTAAAAACAAAGGTTTCGTTATGAGCTGTACTTCACCACGCAACCACGAAAAATGTCAGAATAGCATGAATTCTTGGACTGCACGTTTCGTGTATTAAGAGTAACCTCCCTGGAATACTCGAAGAAAGCTCTTGGCCGAACACACATGAACAGCTGGTAGATAGCCCGGAATGCATGTTTACCAGAATTCCGTGTTTCCGTCTGCTGACTCCATACCCAAAAATATACAATTTCAAATTTAAGACTATAAATATCTCAAGGCGCTGCCAAACCTCGGCAGAGGATACAACAGATGCCAATTCAAGACTTATCTCGAGGCGCTGCCAAACCTCGGCAGAGGATACAACGGATGCCAATTGAAGACTGTTGCATGTATTTCAGATGGTCATGCGGAGGAAGGAAGTTGCAGCGGCACTTCCCATGACAACAACGCGTGCTCCCACAGGGCTCCGATCCTGTTAGATTAATTGGCTTGGCCCATTATAGTTAACTAGCAATTAATCAGGAAACTTTAAAGGCCCGCACATTTATGATAAGCGGAGTGAGATTAGTACTACACTCACTGAGAGAGTGATTAACTTAAATAGAGAGCTAGTTGGTGCTCTCTGTGAGGAGTTGAAAGGGAACATGAGGGAGCCACTGCTGGAACTGAAAACCCGGTGGTGGCGCCAACGCGTGGGGCATCGTTGTCGACGGGCCTGAGAAGTAGTTCGCCATGGGTGGCGGCGGCCGGTTGACGAAAACCTGACTGCGCGCCTGTACTACGATGTGTGTATCGTCTTTTACATCTCGGCCTCGAAAGTAATTGAATGAAGAACAGGATAACTAATCTGAGATGACGGTCCACCCGCGCTTGCTCATCTGCCACGTACGCTGTTGTCTTTGCTGCTTAGGCATCTTCCTCTGTTCCCCCCCTTTTTTTCCCAGAGATGTTGTCCTGGCCAACTGCTGTAGTCGGCCGTGTGCATGCGTGTGAGCTGGCGCGGCAGCCTAGCAGTGGCAAGCTCATGCAGTTGCGTAGCGAAGGAGCGGCGACAGACAGCAGGCGCGAACGTAGTCCAACAGCGACCCATAGTAATTAAATTAGTAGTATTGTTGTACGAGCGGGCACATAGCACCGGCGTCCGGACATAGTCACGCGCCGGACGTCCGGGCTCTAGTGTTCCCCTTACGTCTTGTAGAAATTTCTAGTTACCAGCACGTACCTTTTGAAAGAGAATGGACGATTTTGTGATTCATATTCGTGGATTTGGAATGTTTTTTGTTGCTCTACTGTACTCCGCTTTTTTTGCCGGTTTATAATTGTTGGCCAAAGTTTGCGCGGCTGCTTGACAAAATGTTTCTCAAGCTGTCACATCACAGTTCATCGATCAGGTTGCACTAGAAACCACGCGCGGCGTTGCCGCGCGCCTGCCTATTGGTAACAAGACTATCATTGTCGCTGCAAACAAAATACAAGTTTCTGTTATTCTAGAAACCATGGTATTTCAAAGGAGATAAAAGAGATATACATGGTAACATAAAACCTTAAAAATTGTATGAATATTTAAATTGTGCATGCAATTCAATCATTTCAGGACTCTATACTGAGTTTATGTTCAAATCACGGTCATCACTCGCTTGTGTGTTGCCTCCCCCTCCACCCTGTTACATCTATAGGATCGTCCTGGACATAGAAACAGTAGAGTACTCAGGATCTTTTTCGGATGGACATGATCTTGATGTTGGGGAAAGAGAAAAGTATACCTTCGCGTGGCGAGGGCGAAGAGGAGCCTTCTCCCGTCATGGCGATGTCGACGACGGCGAGGGAAGAGGCCACGGGGCGACGAGGGAAGTGACGGCTCGAAGACGGCGTGGTGACGGGGAACACCGGTGGCGCTTCCCACTTTGCTCCTCCCGCGTTCTCCCTCAAGATCGGATTAGGGTTGTAGGGTGGAGAGTGGCGGCTCAAGTGAACCTCGTACTAAGAGCTGTGGCCCCCACCCCTCTTTTATATACGCAGTCCAGCAGGGGCCCACCAGCCATGTAACGGGCGGGCCCCCCGATCGGGCGTTGATCAAGGCCCATGGCCGTTTGGCCTTTTGGGGACCGGGGAGATCAACCTAACAATCTCCCCTTGATCTCTTTAATCTTTTTCTTTTCTTTTAACTCTCTTGTTCCATCATAGATTAGTGCGTAGAGCATGTTTCCTTGTCACGGTCAAATCGCCGATAGATTTAACGACTACAAGGCACGCCTCCACTCGAAAACAGATTCTATTATCTTTTTGGGCCTTTAGTCCCGAGATCACGTGGCTATCCCTCATCCCCATGCCGCCCACGTGCTCCTTGAACACGTTGGGAGGTAAGCCTTTCGTTAGAGGATCCGCGAGCATCTTTGCTGTGTTTATGTGCTCGAGACTTATCATCTGATCTCGGACTCTATCTTTCACAACGTAATACTTTAAGTCAATGTGTTTGGCAAAGACCACTTGACTTATTGTTGTGAGTATACTTTGCATAATGGATAGTTGTCACAAGATAACTTTAGTGGTCTCTCGTATAGAATCTACCACTTTCAATGGGTACGCAATTTCTTTAGCCAATTCACCGCCTCGAGGCCTCATAGCATGCCACGCAGTGCGCATACATCGTTGAAGATGTAGTAATCGTTTTCTGTTTGGTGCTTTTCCACGAAATGGCACCACCTGCGAGAGTGAATATATATCCAGATGTGGATTTTCTGTCATCTCCCGCATAGTCTGAATCTGAATACCCCACAATTTGTAGGGAATCTGTTTTTCTGTACGTGAGCTTGAGACCCTTCGTACCTTGCAAATAACGCAAGACTTTCTTTACTAACTTCCAAAGTGTTCTATTCCCGGATTACTCGGAATCTCGCCAAGCAACCCGGTGACAAAAGCCAAGTCGTATGCAGTGTGCACACTTGTGCATACTGTAAGCTCCCAACAGCTGAAGCATACGGTACCGATTTCATCTGTTCTTTCTCATATTCGTTCTTGGGGCACTGGAAATCCCCATATCTATCGCCCTTGTATATAGGAGCAGGTGAGGGAGTGCATCTGTGCATACCATATCTCTCTAGAAATTTTTCTATGTATGCCTTCTCGTGATAATCCTAAAACCCCTTTAGCTCGTCTCGGTGAATTTCAATTCCCGTGACGAAATTAGCTTCACCAAGATCTTTCATCTCGAAATGTGAGGACAAAAACTTTTTCGTTTCCAAAAGAGCCAGACCGACATCACTACTTGCAAGCAAGATGTCATCTACATACGTGATTAGGAAGATATACTTCCCATTCTTAAACTTTACGTAAATGCAATTGTCCTTCACATTTTCTCGTAAACCCGAAACCTTTGATCGATTCACAAACTTCAAGTTCCATTGTCTTGAAGCCCGCTTTAGCCCATAAATCGATCTCTTTAGGGCGGCATCCCATCTTTTCTTTTCCTTCCACAACAAAACCTTTCGGTTGTGCCATGTAAACAGTCTCCTCTAGATCCCCATTTAGGAATGCCGTCTTCACATCCATCCGTGTAATTCTAAATCATAATGTGCCACAAGGGCCATTATTATTACGAAGGAATCCTTACATGAGACCGGAGAAAATGTCTTATTGTAATCAATCCCTTCTCTTTGTGAGTAACCTTTTGCCACAAGTCTAGCTTTGAATTTTTCTATATTCCCTTTGGAGCCATATTTGATTTTGTAGACCCATTTACGACCCTACTGTCTTGGCTCCTATAGGAATTTCTTCTAATTCCCAAACATCGTTGGTACTCATTGATCTCATTTCATCTTCCATGGCTTCAAGCCACTTGGATGAATGTTAAACTTCTCATGGCTTCTTCAAATGAGGTGGGATCACCTTCCATTTGAAATTCTTCGATGATGTTATATAATTCATAATCATCACTTGAGATCGCCGCTTTTCTTGATCTTTGTGACCTCCTAGGGGCCTCTATAGCCTTAACATTTTCTCGCTGGAGGCTGCGAGCTGCTCCCCTCATCCGTGGCAATAGTCTCTCGCTTTGATAGTTTCTATTGGATCCCGAGGGACAAGTTCCAAGTCATCATTCCTTGTTACCATAGGAGGAACAATCGCAGGGGGCTGTCGTTACGATTAATGCGGCACTAGGAGTACAACCACAAAGGCGCGGTGAGAAATAAGGCTCTTGAGTCATTGGAGTAGGTGCATACACACATTTCTCCGCAAGATCAATCTTTTCGCCTTTCCCGCCACGCTGCCTCTTATCATCTCTTCTTCAAAGAAATGGGCATGTCTTGTTTCTACAAATTTTGTAAAATTCTTTGGGCAAGAGAACCTAAATCCTTTTGATCTTTCGGGATAGCCAATAAAATGGCAACTCACTGTCTTGGGTTCTAGCTTCCCAATTGTCGGGTTAAATATCTTTGCCTCAGCAGGGCTCCCTAGACCCGTAGGTGATTTAATGAGGGCACCCTTCCCGTCCCACGCTTCATATGGTGTTTTTGGCACCGATTTATTTGAACTCTGTTGAGAATATGGATGGCGGTTTTTAATGCCTCCATCCACAAACTCATCGGTAAAGTGGAATAGCTGATCATACTTCACACCATATCCATCGAGGTACGCGGTTTCTTTTCGGCTACCCCATTTTGTTGAGGTTCGCCCGCATCGAGTACCGAGCAACTATGCCATGTTCTGAAGGAACTTTGCAAAAGGTCCCGAACTTGGCCATATGGGGTGTGCCGACCGTAGTATTCCCCCACCACGGTCGGATCGACTATCTTTATTTTTAAACCGTGGCCGATTTTCAACTTCAAATTAAATATCTTGAATTTATCCAATGCTTCGATCTTTCTTTGATTGGATAAATATAACCATAGCGGGAATAATCGTGCGTGAATGTTATGAACATATCATAGCCATCCACACTCTTTCTTTTGAAACGGTCCACAAATGTCTCGTATGAATAATCTGTAAGACACATGTGCTCCGTTTAGCATCTTTCTTTATTTTCTTTACATATTTTCCTTTTATGCAATCAATGCATTGTTCTAATTCGAGAACTCTAATGGAGGAAGAATTTCATTCTTAACAAGTCGCTCTATTCTCCCCCTCGAAATGTGGCCCAAACGACGATTACCACCACGCTTTTGATGTATCTGAGTTCTCTTTCTTTTTTTCGCTTGTATCTCGTACTCGATGGTACGGTTGCATTCACATCGCGTATGGATTTCTCATGGTCACGTAACGATAACAAGTAAAGATCTGTAATCTTAAATGCAACAAGAACCAATAAATCTTTATAATAAATCACACATCTGCCATTACCAAAATGATACAAAATCCATCATCGTCTAAACGAGACACGCTTATCAAATTTCTCTCGTAATGTCGGAACATAAAAAACATCTTTAAGAATTAAAACATAGCCGGTAGTAAGCGTCAAGGCAAGCTCTCCGATCGCTTCTACGTCCGCCCGACTCCATTGGCTACTTTAATCTTGTCTTCGTTTCTTTGTGTGGTTCTCGTTATGCGGAATCCCTCAGAAAGAGTTTGCGGATGAATAGTTGCTCTGAATCAATCCACCAAGTGGTTCTAGTATAATCAGATACGTGGTTTCATCTATAAATGAAATAATGTTCTCACCTTTCTTTGCCATGATGTTCTTTAAGTGTTGTGGACAATCATCCTTGTAGTGTCCTCTTTCTTTACGAGACAAGACACCGATCTTTGTCCACAACAAACTTTCCTTCTTTAGGCCTATCTTTAACGTCTTTGGAGCTTTTCTTTTGAGATCACCCTTGGAAGGAGAGGGTTGATTTCTCCGAGGTCGAGGATTCTTTTTCTTGGAGTTCACATAGTTAATGGAACCACCAGGCGCAACCTTGATTCTCTATTCTTCTCGCAACACACATGTTCACAGTCTTGTCAATGTTCCACCCTTCGGGGTTTGCATTGTAGTTGACCACAAAGGGCTCAAACTCTTTTGGCATTGAAGCAAAAATCTAATGGACAACATGGCTTTCCTTGAAATCCAGGTCCATAGGTTTAAGCTTATTGTTTATCTCAATCAATCTGTTGATGTGTGTTCGAGGCCCCCGCCGTGTACCTTTTTCAAAATTTCTTTGAATCACCGTGTAGCATAAGTCTTTGAAGAGCCAAGAACCGACTCTTTATTTTCTCTAGGTACTCCATGACGAGGGACACTCACCAAGTGAGCTCTCAATGGAAGGGTCAATAGTGTTCTTGACCAATGCCATTGCTTTCTTGTTTGCACTTTCCCACTTGGGCGGATCTTTTCATATTTACGTTTCTTCGACCACATGGGCCTGCTCTTTTTGCTTTGGAATTCAGCATGCGTAATGTGGACTCCCTAACAAAAGGTGCCACAGGCTCAGAGGACATGGCGCGAGAGAGGATCCAATCCGCTCCGGCCATGATGAAAAACAACCACAACTTTTTCTTCCATTCGGTAGTTCTCTCCCCGTCGATGACGGGATGTCTTTCATGTTCATCATCATGGAGAAACCTCCTGAAAATCGGTCAATTCAAGTGAGAACATGTGATGATGACAATATCATTGCATGCCTTAATTTTAACGTTGGTCAAAAAATAAAACATACAATACTTTATGCATTAAATCTATATCACCGTTGGGGCGTAAAATAGACATAATACATATAAAATATCTGTAATTAAATTCTAGAATAAATCTCTATTAAATTCTCCCGTTGGTTTGAATTTAATAAAATCTCTATTAACTTGCAAATCAAATTCTCCCGTTGGTTTGAATTTAAAATTCAAGACAAACAATAAATCTCTTTTTCTTTGCGAAAACATGAATATTCTATATTCGAAAGCATATCCGTAAAAAATCTTTCTCCAAACAATTTATCTCGTTGGTTCAAAATTGAAAGCAGGTCGAATCTATTCAAATATATATCAAATATCAATTGAAAAACCGTGGCCTCTTCCCTCGCCATCGTCGACATCGCCATGACGGGAGAAGGCTCCTCTTCGCCCTCGCCACGCGAAGGTATACTTTTCTCTTTCCCCAACATCAAGATCATGTTCATCCGTAAAAGATTCCGAGTACTCTCTTCAAGCTATGTCTAGGGCGATCCTATAGATGTAACAATGGTATCGGAGCCGGCGTGGTGACGGGAACACCGGTGGTGTTGTCGACGGCGGCGGGGAGGGAAGAGGCCACGCGGACGGCGAGGGGGAAGTGGAGGCTCGAAGACGGCGTGGGTGACGGGAACACCGGTGGCGCTTCCCACGCTCCCTCGTTCTTCCTCGAGATCGGATTAGGGTTGTAGGGCGGAGAGTGGCTGCTCAAGTGAACCTCGTACTAAGAGCCGTGGCCCCCCACCCCCTCTTTATATACACAAAGTGCAGCAGGGGCCCACCAGCCATGTAACGGGCGGGACGCCCGATCGGGGCATTGATCAAGGCCCATGGCCGTTGGGCCTTTTGGGACTGGGGAGATCAACCTAACACCCCCTCTGCTGGATCATTGGCCACTGCCTTCGATGACCTCAGGAGCACAGAACTGATAAACAGATCAATCAATACTGCCTGCTAGAAGATTTGTACCATTATCGAGGATGCACTTGTATTTGAGCTACTTTGAACTTTGAAGCAACCTAAAAGAACACAATCCAGGTGATGGCAACGAGATCTAGAAGAATATAATCTAGAATAACACACTTAGATGACAGGAAAATTGTTTCTTTTATTATTTCTTTTAAGGCTCGTATATCTGGCTGCTTTCCATTTACAAGATATTTTTGATCTTATGGTCTTGCTCTTTAGAACTTTGACAACGAAAGTAAATTTGCTTCCAACTAAAGTTGTTATCTTAGCTTTATCATAGTGTAATCAGAAACACACCAGCTATGCTATGTACTTACTGGTTTCAGATTCAAATATCCTTGTCTTCTAATTATCTTCACAAGTGGAAGCAATGTGCTATGAAGCCAATTTTATAAAGGGAGATACCCCTCAAAAAAATATAAAGGGAGATAGATCATGTCCTGAGGTTAAATCCTCTCTTATTTTTCAACAATAAGCTTAGCACCTCTGAATTTGGTCATGTGGATTACCTTTTGATCGATCATTAGAAGGTTAAGATGTTTCACATCAATTTCCTCACTATCACCTCTGAGTTCCCGCAACCTGGATACTCGTACACAAATAGTATAGTCTAATATTCGTGGTCATAAATTTGAGAGTGGAGTAACTGTGCATCTGCACGGGAAAGAATAATATAGTTAGAACTGTAAGATACACAGGGGCGGAGCTACAGGGGGTCAAGGGGGTCCACCTACCCCCTGTGGCCCACACGTCAGACCCACAGGATGTTCAAAAAATATTAAAAACCCTATTTTTTATATAAAATTATAATGGTTTACTGATTTCTATATGATTTTTTTTTGGTGCACCCCTAGTGCTCAACAACTAGCTCCGCCACTGAAGATACACATGTGAAGTCCAAACATATCTAGTATTTCCTTGTACACAATATTTTTTTAGTATTTGTTCCGCATGTACCATCTTTATTTTCAATCAATATTTTAAGGCCATTTTTATTGTTTACTGTGGAGACAGTAACATATAATTGACCAAGCAGCAACAGTCTTCATCTAACAGCATTGTGCAGTGAACTGCTTGTCTGCTTGCGAGGCAAGGCATGTTCCAAAGCAAAGATCTGAGTGATGCTAGATAAACTTTCAAGTTAAGCATGATAGGTGTTTCAGTATAGAAATGCACTGAAACTTATGTTTTAGTATCTAATAAGTCAAATTCTAAGCCTTCTATCAGATAAAGAAGTCATTCATATGCAAAGTATAACTGTCCGCTAAAGAGAACTAAACCTTGACCACCGCCGCCTCATGCGACCCCTGCGCCACCCGAGCCCTATCGCTCCTCCGCGGGAGTGCTTTGAAGGCGACCTGCACCTCTGCAAGATCTGGCTGCGTGGCAACCTCAGCTCGCCATCGTGCTCCAGCTGGCCATCCAGGTATGAAATCTCCGTCCCGTGTATACGAGATTAGGTTGGTTATCTATAGATCTTTAGTATAGGTCCTAATTTCAGTACATTGTTGGTCTTAACTTGATTTGTAGAATCGAGAGGTTTCTTTGCAGCAACAAATCATTATTTTCCCCTATGAAACTGATGTTGCTTTCTCAAAAACATTATTTTACATCAGCTAGTCCTGTGATATAGCAATGGTATAGCTAGTCCTATGATATAGCAAGTGCCTCTAGATGCAAGAACTCAATGCAAATGCACTTGGAACTCCTCTTCTCTCAAGAATGAAGCTCACAATCAAGAATGAAAGAGGGGATTGCTTGTTGCTCAGCTCTAGGAAGTTAGGAGTGATTCAAATGACCAAGAGAGAGAGCACAAGCCGCTAACCATGTATATATAGCCCCCATCACGAAATCCAACCGTTGGGGGCAAAACATGGTTTCTCAGCCGATCGGACGCGCCGACGGACTTCGCCCGGTGAGTCCGGTCGATGGGTCCCGGCCGAGAGTCCGGGCCACACCGCACAAGCGGCCGCCCACGACCGACCCCGACCCATGCGTCCGGGCCGGTGGTTCCGGTGCATGCGTCCGGTCAAACTCCAACCATGACCCAAAAACATGCTTACTTGGAAGTTTGATCGGAAGCACCGACCGGACGGTCCGGTCGGGATCTCCCCGCGTCCGTCATGAGTCCGGCCGCCGAGTCCGGGCCACCACCGAAGCCGCGAAAAATCTGCCGTTGTGTTGTCGTTCCTTCGCCTTTGCTCCAAACCAGCTTTCGTCACTTGATTCTTGTTGCCAACACGTCGAAGAACACCCCGACACCATGTGTTAGCATTTTGACCATTTTCGTCAAGTAAGGAGTTAGCTCTTTAGGTTAGAATGCATGCATATGAATTTTGAACCTAAAGGCACATGAGGACCGATATGTACGATAAGTTTCCCCTCTTTATAGTACGGCTTATCGATCCTATAATCACTCACACCCTCTATGGTGTCTTGAGTGTAAAATCAAAAGGCCCTATGGTTATACCTTTGCCTTGGGCTCAATTGATCTCCAAACTTCATCAAGTTGGACGCTTGATCAACTTTTGGATCACCTCGATCCATCCTCCATGATCAGCATGCTCCAAACTTGACATGATCAATCTCCAATCTAGTCAAACACTTAGCATCGAGAGATTAGTCCTTAGGTGTCACTAATTATCCAAAACCAAACTAGAGATCTTCAGCGGACAAAGCCGTCAAGCACACATAAAGAGTTTTCGGTGCATTACACCAAAAAAGGAAATGTCAAGCGAACCAAAAATCTGCATAAGAACACCCTACTCAGTGACTACTGCATCAGTTTGAGGCGGTGGCTGCGCTTGGGGCGCCTCTTCATCTGCAGCTAACGGATCCGCGTTCGCCAAACATGGTGTCTCTCCATCCCGAGAAGCAATAAAAGCACTGACTCTTGCCTTAGTGGCACTTCTTTCTTCATCGGTCTATAAAACACGGCGTACATGAGTTATATCCCCCGAAGGGAACTTAATAGATAAAGAGATAAAAGCAAACGATGCCTCACCTCCCCGAAGGTCGGGGCCGCGCGAAGCATAGCGACATCTTGGCCGCCCCGGCACCGAAGGCGTCATAAAAGCGCGGCGGCAGCAATAGCTTCATCCGAGACACGCAAAGAGTCGGTAGAAGTAGGTTTAAGTAGTTAAATCTCCAAATCGGGGAAAAACCAATGTCCTTCAGCGATTCACAAAAGGCGCGAAGGGTCTCCAATGATGCATAATTGCGAGGAGTCCCGACGGAGCTCTCAAGCTCGCGAATCTCGCCCGCAAGACAATTCAACAATTGGTCGGCAGGTATTTCGGCGGGAGGAGCGCAGTCGAAACCAAAGTTGGCAAGTAAGTGCCGATACGCCTGCACCGCATTCGCATGCGTGGAGGAAATACCTCTACCGAACTCCGCTGAGCTAGCTCCCGCTTAGAGATCAGGGTTTCCTCCACCTCCTTCAGGCAGCCTTCGGCCCGCTCTGCCCTCTCTTTAGCCTCCTTCAGCCTCTTTTCTGAATCCTGGCACTTCAGGTCCGCCTGGGTCATTTTATTCACAGCATCCTCAACCTTGGCAGACGAGGTCGACTCTAACAACCGAAATTGCTCCTCTAGAGTTCGGCTAGCGAGCAAAATCTACGAAATAGCACCAAAGGCGCCAGTAAGATCAACCGACCGAAAATAAGGGTAACAAAGCATGTAACGAGAAAGAAGCTAACTTATACGGGAGGTGCATAATCAAATGTGGCATTGGAGTGAAGAAGCCCGATGGAAAGATCCTCTCCGACTTACGACTGACCAACACAGAGCCGCCTTTTCCATGTCTGCAACCATGACTCGAGATAACTCCTTAGCACATAGCTAGCGGAAGAAATAGCTCAACTCTGCCAACACTTGCCAGATATGATCAGGAACATAGCCTCGAACCATGACCGGAATAAGCCGCTCAAGCCACGGATGGTAGTCATGACTCTTGAGCCCATTGATTCCCAAAGACGATAAGTTCACTCCTCTCCTCGATTCGCCGCATACCCATCAGGGAACATTATCTTTAGAAACCATTCTAGTACCTCCTTCCTTTCGTCCCTACTTAACGTGAAATCGGCCTTGGGCCTCCTCCATTTCTTGCCATTTCTAGGAGGCCTCATCTCATCCTTCAGTCTGTCGCATAATGCTGCCTGATCCACTCTAGCCTTAACGTTGTCCTTTGACTTATCTGTCTCCATGATTGTTCCAAATAGTACCTCGCCGAGATTCTTTTTAGTGTGCATTGTATTGATGTGATGTGGACAAAGAAGGTCATCATGATAGGGGAGCCTCTCTAAGCCCGACTTGTGAGTCCATGCATGATCCACGCCATACCCCACAAAGCTACCATTTACGGACTTGTCATCTACCACGAGAGCATCAAAGTCGAGCACGGACCGCGAAACCCGACATCATCTCCGGTCGAGGGTCCGTAAATACACCACCTTTCATGAAGTTCTTCTCGTCTTCTCTCGAATGGATGGTCAAGTTCAAGGAATTGTCGATGTTGATCAAAATAGGAAAACTTGCCACCCTTGTTCAACCAAGAAAAACCTCATAACCGACTTGCATACTGGGCACGGAAATTTCTTTGTGAACACACCAAACCACTAAATATTCCATATGCCACGAAGTCATGCATGTGTACGAGGCAGCCATCAATCCATAAGGATCTGAACCCATCCGTTGCCATCGCAACACGCATATTACGAGCCCCCGAGCTTTGTCACGATGAATGTTATCAAAATGTTGCCATGCTTCACCATCTAAAGGATGTACCATCTTGTTTGGATTGTATCGATGTCCGTTTTGTGCCATGTCATCTGCCCGCGGACTCCTTAATCATGTATAGCCGTTGGATCCTGGGTACGAACGACAGGTGTCGTAGGACATTTACGAGGATTTTATATCCGCCCCAAGTCCTGCTCCGGTACCTAGAGAATTTGCACTTTGGGCCGGTGCATAGCATTCTCATGTTCCTTCCTAAATAAGACGCAACCATTCTTACAAGCATGTATCTCGCTCATATGGCATCTTGAACATATTTAGGAGTTTTCGCGACTTCGTGCATGTTACGTGGAAGGACATGACCTTCGGAAAGCAACCGCCAACAACTATGAGCATTCTCTCAAAGGAGTCTCGTCCGAAGTGGTACAGGGACTTCAAGGCCATAAGGCGTCCAATGGCATCTAGTTGAGAAACCTTCGTATTGCGGTGAAGGGGTTTCTGTGCCTCTGACAACATGTCATAATACGCCTTAGCAGCTGCCTCTGCCTGGTCTCCACCCTCTTCCGTTCGTTCTCCACCAAAGTTTGCTTCATGAAAGTCATCCACCATGTCCGCTACCCCACCTTCTGCATCGAGATCCTTTATGCGTTGTCTCACAGCCTCGTCTCTCCTTTGTCCTTCACCATGGTGGGTCCACGAGGTATAGTCCGCATAAATCCATGCTTGCCAAGTTGTTTGCCCATTTGCAACTTTTCTTGTTTACGCATTTGTTCCTACACACGCTTCTGGGGACACCAAACTTTAGCATCTTCGTTAGCCCCCCAGAATGCTGCTTCCAAGAAAGCATTGGTCTTAGTCACCCATTCCGCACTCTAGGCTCCATAAGCATTTCAGCCATCGTACATCCACCGACGGTCTTCCATCCTTTACAATATACTCCACGTGAGTAATATAATACTCCATTGCATCTCTACATGTACACCCTACTTTGTCTCATAGGTAAAGATAGGTCCTAATCCCACCCGAGGATGCGTAGATGGGGTTAGTTTACGTGTACTACTCGTATCCGAGAAAGAATTTCGCAGAAGACCTCCCACCGTTCTCCAAACACACGTCCCGGTAGGGAGATTATGTTTTCGAGAACAACAGGGAGGTAATCTTGCCGAAAAATCCTCCTCGATACGAGTAGAGCACGAAACTAACCCTTTCTACGCATCCTCGGGATGTCCAAAAACATGGACAATTGAAAAGTGATACGGTTTTACATATGCAATTTTTGCATACATAGAACCGTATCACTTTCGAATGGGAGATGCCTAACCGGGTTATGTGAATATGTAAAGAGGGGTTATACCTTGTGGTGCAGGCATACCAGCAGTGACGGTGAAGTCACGTGCTCCGGCTTGGCACCAACGGGTTGTCACCTAAAAAAAGACGAGTTCAATTAAAAATTTTGGATGAACCTCCCCGCACGCGGTGAGGTTTTCGCACTGCAAGAAAACAACGGCATGGTGGCCGACCGGCACATATCCATACACATGAAATTCATTCATATATTACCATCACTACATGACACCCCGATGAGTCACAATCGTGCATATATTACTGTCATGACCCGAATTGGGCCAGCCCGGCGGGCTAATTGGGCCTCACGCGACGGCCGCCGCCCGAGAGGGGCCAGGGCGCGCAAGGGGGGGCGCGCCCCTTGCCACCGCCGTCTCCGCCTGCGTAATGAAGTCCGAGTTTGCTTCATCTTTAAGTTAGGATTATCTTAGGAATTTTTGGTGTGTAAAAGGGGATATTCCAATCGATAAGGAAGACCCTTATTAGGAAATAAATAAATATTGCTTGTAAAAGGTATTCCGATCGTATAAGGAAACCTTATAGAGATTGCTTAGATTACAAGTCCCACTAGCCGGGCTATATAAGCAAGAGGCATGTAATCTCTAGGGGATAAGCTAGCAATGAAAATATATCTATAAAACTTTCCAGCTCCCCCGCCTCCAACCGCCGCCCCTCTCCCGCGCCCAGCGCCGCGCCGCCGCCTCCCCTCCACCCCACGGCTCCTCCTCTCCAAGCGGTTGCTCGTCTTTGCCTTTGCCGTCGCCCGTCGGCGAAGCCGCAGCCCCCTCGACATCTCAAGAGCTCCAACGGTCGACGAACACGTGTCAATTCCGGCCCAATCTAGCCGGAATCGATAATTACCATCACTACATGACACCAAGGTCACCTTGCTTGGGCGGGCGGGACGACCACGGGGACGATGGTGGCGGCGGACGAAAACGATGGCAGGCGGGCGGGATGACCACGGACAGCGGTGGAGCACGGCCGACCACCTCCTCCTACTCCTCCTTCTCTTCTCTCTCCTTATCCTCCACCTCCTTCTCTTCCCTCCTCCTCCGATCCGGCTCCCTTCTCCTCCCTTGCTCCCTCTACTCCTCTTCACAGGCGGGCGGCGCGGGGCGCCCGTCGGCCTTGGCGCGGCGGCGCCCGCTTGTCGCCGGGGCGCTGATTGGGGCGGGCGGCGGGGTGGGCTCGATGGCGCTTGGCCCCGGGCGGCGGGGGGGTGGACTACGCCTCCGGGCGCGGAGTGAGCGTAGCTGTCTGTGTGTTCGAGTGAGAGTGAGAGTGAGAGGAGAGAAGGGGACAAAGGTGGTTTTAGGTAAAAAAGTCTAAGCCGAGGAGTGCCAAGATCTAGGCACTCGGCCGGGAGTACGAACAAAAAAAAACAACCCTAAGCCGAGTGCCAGCTCCCCAAGGCACTCCGCTTCAAAAAAAAAAAAAAAAAAAAAAATTGGCCACCTTCTAAGCCGAAAGTGCCGCCAACAAAGGCACTCTCGCTTAGAATGAAAAAAAAACTAAAAACGCCGGGCGGGCCCAAAAAACCGATTCAAAGCCGAGTGCCACCGCCCGGCGAATCGGCTTAGAATAGGAAAAAAAAAAAGCCCGACTTCTAAAGCGGAGTGCCGCCCGGCTAAGGCACTTTCGGCTTAGAATAAAAAAAATTTTAATTTATCTTTTTTCTTTTCCTAATTATTTTTCATTAAACTTTTAAAATACCATTTCAAATTAACTAAATAATGAAAATTTTATAATTTTATGGAAAACGAACCATTATTTTATGTTGTTTTAGGTCAACATTCCATTTATATAAACGTAATAAAAAACAAAAAATTATCAAACAGATCCAAAAATCTCTAACTTTTAACTTGCCACTATATTTGCTAGCTTTTGGCTATAGAAAAAGTTTCAAAGTCAAATCACAATTTGACCATCACTATATATCCAACACACAGGAGATCACTCTCACTAACTCAAAACTTCTCGGTAGATGTTCCAAACTTTCAAGCGATGTTCGTCACAACTTCCTCTAAACCTTCTCAATTTTTTTTCACGCTTCCACATGTGATTTGATGACAACTCGTCGAATTTCATGATTTTTCAACTTTGTTTTCGCTTTAATATAATGTAAAAACCGTTCACCCACACGCTTGGTGTCGTGTTTTACGAAAATGAGATCATTGAAAACCGTAATCATATCATCTCTCGGGCCTTAAATTAGGTTGACTAACATGAATATCAATTTTACACTCAATTTTTCCAAATATTTGAATGACCTGTAGTTCAAATCTTGCCCGATAAAAAAATATTGTTTAAAAATACAATTAATTAGTTATATATAGTAAATAAATTTAAAAATGCACCAAACTTTGTTAGGGGTAGGAAATATGATATGTGTTGAGGAGAAAAAGTTTGAAGGCATTTGGAAAAAAATTCTTAGCCGAGTGCTCCCCATGGCACTCGGGCTTAGCCTCCCTAAGGCGCAGTGTTTTTTTCCGCACTTCGCAACAAAAAGAAAAATAAGCCCTGTGTGGTACCCTTACACTAGTACCCAAATGATTTTGCGTGATGGGCGAATTTGATTTTGCGTGGCGGGCATTTGGGCCCATCACTAAATAAAGGTCACGGTTAATCAGCGGAATAACCGCGTGGCGGGCTCTGATGCGCCACGGGTTAATAGATTAACCGTGGCAAGCGAATTATAATGCCGTCATGGTCAAAGTTTTGAAAAAATAAAAAAATGAAAAAACCCGACAGGCCCGTCCGAGCCCATCTACGGGGCGATTACGCCCGCCACGGGATCCGCCGCGCCCACCGGCAGCGTCGTCGTCGTCGTCCCCCACGCCGTCGTCGTCCGGCGCGCGTCGTCGTCGTCCCCACGCCGCCGTAGTCCCGGCGTCGTCCGTCGTCGTCGCGTCATCGTCGTCAGGGGCCGCGACTGATCCGCTTGCCGTCGTCCCAGCGCACGGATCCGTCTCTCAGGGCACCGCCGCCGGATCCCGCCAGCTGGAGCACGCCATACCCGCCGGAGATGCCGATCCGTGGGCCGTGGTGGATCTCCTCGCGAGATCCGTCGCGCCGCCACCTCGAGGTGTTGGGGAAGCCAAGCCGCCGCCCGTTGGACGCCATGCCGCTGCCGCCGCCGCCCCGCCCGTCAAGGAACCGCCGCGCCCGAGCACCGCCACGCCCCCGCCTGCCGCCGTCGCGCCGCCTTTGTACCGCCAGGGCCGCCGGTCGGGCGGGAAGGGAAGGGAGAGGAGCGTGGAGCGATTGGATGGAGAGTGGTGTGAGAGGGATAGAGAGAGAAAGTGAGGGAGATGGGGAATGAGTGAATTGGCTGCCGGGTGAGAGAGAGTGTGGGAGATCGAGCACCCAAACCCTAACTTCCTATTATATAGTTGGCTGCCCGATTGGGCTCGCTTGGGCTTTTTGGGCCTGATTTTTTTGCGTGACGGGCCTTATATGACGCCCGTCCACGGAAAATCGATTTTCCGCGGACGGGCAACAAATGCCCGCCACGCAAAAAAGCCGGATGTGGCGGAGTATTTTTTTCGTGGCGGGCAAAAAAAAATGCCCGCCACGGAAAAGATTGTGCCGTGCTCGCAAAATCAAATCAAGACTAGTGTTAGCCAAGTGCCAAAGTTTGGCACTCGGCTTAGAAGTAACGGAGGGGTTGACGGCGGGCAGGGCGGGGGGGGTGGGGGCGGGCACGGTTGAAACTTTCGTTGGCGAGTGTCGACGCTAGGCACTTGGCTTACCTCGCTCTAAGCCGAAAGTGTTTTGCCTAAACCGTGTATCGAGTTTTTAGCACTCGGCTTATCAAGTCTAAGCCGGTGTTTATTTTGGCCGTGCGCCGATGGCCTAGGCACTGGGCTTAGCGGCTCTAAGCCGAGTGCCCGATATTTGGCACTCGGCTTAGAGTCGAGCACACGCCAAGGTGCCATTTCCGTAGTGATGCCTCCTATGCATGTGAATACAACTATCAGCATATGTATATGTGTATTCCTACTACTAAAGATTTCCATACATCTCTAGCAATGAACTATTAGCCTTTCTTTTTTGAATAGACGTACGTACTAGAGCTAATTTTAGATATTAGGCCATGAGATCGAAATGTCAAATTGACCTTACTCTAGCTTTTGAGAGTAGTAGAGCCATGCCGTGAATGCAGGCAACAAAACAAATGAATCACAGAACCAGGTGGCCAACTTGGTCTCTCCTCTCCTCTCCTCCCTTTCCCAAACAAGATCTCGCCTCTCCCTGTCATGGCGGATAATTTAATCTCACCACCCTCTCCTGGCTCGTGCTCTGTTTTAAAATTGCCTCCTCCTCGCCGCGCCCATCCCGCCATGTCCGTCTCGCTCTCACTCATCTGTCATCTCTCCTTTTTTCAACCTTTGACGCTGTAGCTTGAGACATGCAGGTGCGCTGCGACGTCTGCGGCGCCGCGCCGGCCGCCGTGCTCTGTTGCGCCGACGAGGCCGCGCTCTGCTCCGCCTGCGACAGCCGCGTCCACCGCGCCCACAAGCACCGCCGCATCCCGCTCGTCGCCCAGCCTTCGTCCGGCGCCGACTCCGACGCCGCGCCGCCGCTCTGCGACGTCTGCAAGGTGAGGTGTCCGCTGTGCGACGTCGTCTGCAGCAAGGTGGTGAGCTGCTGCTGACATGGTTGGCGCGCCTTGCCTTGATTGCCTTGGCTTGCAGGAGCGGAGGGGCCTCGTGTTCTGCGTGGAGGACCGCGCCATCCTGTGCCCCGACTGCGACGACCCCATCCACAGCGCCAACGACCTCACCGCCAAGCACACCCGCTTCCTCCTCTTCGGCGCCAAGCTCTCCGCCGAGCTCGTCGACCAGGCGCCCCCTCCTCTGACGACGACGAGCCCGACGCTGTCCCCGCCGTCTGCGCGGCCAACAAGGCCTCGGCTGTTGAGTCCGGCGGCGGCAGCAGCAGCATCTCGGACTACTTCACCAACATCTGCCCCGGCTGGCGCGTCGACGACCTCCTCTTCGACGACACCGCGTTCTCAGCGGCATCGGTACGTGCCTATAGCCAATTAGCCATCCTTACCGTGCTCTACTCTATTCTATCCGCAGCGCGCTGGATCACGCTAGCAAACAAATCGACGACCTCACCTCACGGTGTGGTGCGTTTTTGGATGGAAGCAGAAGGCCGGCTACAGCGACGACGGCTACGATCAGGTGCCGTCCCAGGACGCCGACCTCTTCGACGTGGTGGCCGCCGGCGGCGCGTGGTCCGGCTCGGGCGACGAAACGCTATGCTTCAACAAGGTGCCAGCCTCCGTTGTCGTCGTCCCGGCGGCGGCGGCCAAGCAGCAGCAGGTGTGCGTGAGGGAGAGGAGCTGGAACTCGGACAGCGACAGCGACCTTCTGAGCTGCACTGTACCAGTTCAGTCCGGCTCCGGCTGGCCTGTGTGTACTTGCTGCCGTGACTTCTGTGACCAGTGTGTGTAAGAGCGTGCGTTCTGGTGCTTTTTTACGCTGCTGTACTACTGTTTGTTACTGCGAGTATATATACTTACCACTAGTGGGTAGGCACCAGCAGTGCTCAATCCCAATTAATTAAGGTCGGTGCAGCAGTTTATATATATATTATGTCTCGATCATGATGTAATATTAATTGTTGTTACCGTATTGTGAACCTTAATTGTGTACGTTGTGTCATGTATGTGTCTTGTGTGCCACCTCCTTTGATCTTTGAGGTAGCAAAATGCTTTAATTTGAATTAATTACGTGCCAATCTCAAGTTGACTTTGATACGAAGCTCGTCAACAATTATACTCTTGATTGAGCTAATTTCTTAGCAATACACAATGATACTGGTCCTGATCGACCTGAGAATACTGCTCCTTCCCACAGTACTAATGCTATCCATACTAATATATGGCAATAACAATCTACCGCTCCATCCTATAAAAAGAATGAAAAACCTCACTTTTTTTCAAAGAGTTACAGTAACCTAAGTTTAAAAATAATAATAGGTACCACTAAATTAATTCTAAAATATATTTTTCATAATAGTTGTTTGAAGATATTAATATATGTATTATTTCTATAAAGTTAGTCAAACTTTGGATTAATGACCCATCATATAAAAAAATGAGATTTTTATTCTTTTTTAGAACCAAGGATATTAAGAATTGGGTCCCGTGGAACTTTTTTTACCATATCCCTATAAATTCGAAGAGATCCAAAGTTCGGTGGACATCTGCTTGCAGCAGGCAGTGGGGACGGCGGTGAGTGGGTGGTGCTCCCCTTCTGCTTCCTCATCGGCGCTGCGGCGCCGGTGGCGGGGCTGGGTGGCTAGGTATGTTCTCACGGTGTCGTGGCGGCATTGTTGTGATGTATCGAGCCATCTCTTCGGTTGTGGAGTTGAGGAGGCGGTGGGGAGTTGTTGTTGCTTGTCTGTGAGCATTCGTAAGGTGCGGCGTTGATCCGGGCGAAAGCCTTCACCGACATTCTTGCCGGTGATAGTGGTGGTGGCACCCTTGGAGCGTCGTTCTTCCCATTGGGGACACCATTATGGGGCACCGTGTCCTGAAGCATGGAGTCTCGGGTGAAAACCCGTCCACCATCGACGGCGACGGCGGCGCCATCGGGCGTCGCGTCCTCTTTGGAGGTGCCGCTCTTGGAGACTCATCTCAACTTGTGGTAGTGTAGGAGGTGGCCTGGTTAGCCCGTGCGCCAGCGGCGGATGAGGTGCGCTTGGTCTTGGTGTTGGTGCCAAGGTGTAGAGGGCCCATGGGTGCTGGAGGTCTTGAGCTGGTGCACAGTGGTGATCTCAGTGATGGCTGGGCGGAAGTGGTGCTCTCTAAGCGGTTTTTTTTTGTATATCCGAGTCCTGGGCGTGGTTTAGTGGAGTGTGAAGCGGTGGGTGAGGCGAGGCCCCACGCCAGGTAGCCGATTAGTGGTTTTCAATGGTGCCGCCGACAGGATTGTTGATCTGCTGATGCAACGCTGAACCTGGGGGATCGACGATCGTGCGTGTGCGTCTTGGGGGACGATAGTCCCGTGGTGGAGGAGTTCTCGGTAGCTACTCGGGCTTGCAGCGGGTTGTGGCTTTGTGCATGGCACAACATTGGTGACGACGGCGCGCGGAGTTCCGACGACACGCTTTCGACTCCTCTCCCGTGTTTGGTGGTGTAGAGTTGTGTTGTGTGCGTTGTGTCGACGTCCCCAAATCTAACTGGCCGTGTGGATGGAGGCCGTGTTGATGACTCAATCCAACCGAGCCGGAGCGTCATGTTTATTTTCTCCCATCCGAGTTGTTGTTAGTGTGGTGTGGGGTTGTTTTAGTTGGGTCGTCTCTACCAAATTAAGTGGTAAGTTGTGGTCGACATTTCGACCAAGTTGAGTCGTTAGTTGTGGTGGAGTTGCTTCAAGTGGGTAGGATGAGTGTGGCTCTCCTCAATTGTATGATTTTGGCCTAGTTTCCATCCAAAAACTAGGCGGGCGCTTGTCTTCTTTTTCTTTATTCGTCTAATAGAAATAGCGGCAAAGTTTTTGTTGTCCCTTCGAAAAAAATCTAGTGCTCCAAACCACTATTGACGTTTGCAACAGTTTGAACTCGGCTATGCTGTCGAGTTGGGTGCAGTTCTTCAATGTTTATTATCTATTCATGCACCAGTTTTGTTGTAACAAAACTCACATTTTTAATACAAAGATGCACAAGTCTCTTGTGTGATTAAGAAAAAATAGTTTGAACTCTGGTTGCTACAACAATGTCCCAGTTGATGTTCTTGTAATCGTTGATGAAGATTTTACAGTGGAGTAATGAGTAATAAATCATCCAAAATTTTATTAAAAACAAAGGTTTCGTTATGAGCTTTACTTCACCACGCAACCACGAAAAATGACAAAATAGCATGAATTCTTGGACTGCACGTTTCGTGTATTAAGAGTAACCTCCCTGTAATACTCGAAGAAAGCTCTTGGCCGAACACACATGAACAGCTGGTAGATAGCCCGGAATGCATGTTTACCAGAATTCCGTGTTTCCGTCTGCTGACTCCATACCCAAAAATATACAATTTCAAATTTAAGACTATATATAAATATCTCAAGGCGCTGCCAAACCTCGGCAGAGGATACAACGGATGCCAATTCAAGACTGTTGCAGATGGTCATGCGGAGGAAGGAAGTTGCAGCGGCACAAGTTGGTTACAAACGGCCGCTATCAGCTAATACGAACGGTTGCTTCCCGCGCTTGCTCATCAGTCTTTGCTGGCCGTGTGCATGCGTGTGAGCTGGCGCGGCAGCCCTAGCAGTGGCAAGCTCATGCAGTTGCGTAGCGAAAGAGCGGCGACAGACAGCAGGCGCGAAGGTAGTTTATAATTGTTGGCCAAAGTTTGCGCGGCTGCTTGACAAAATGTTTCTCAAGCTGTCACATCACAGGTTCATCGATCAGGTTGCACTAGAGACCACGCGGCGTTGCCATGCACCTGCCTATTGGTAACAGACTATCATTGTCGCTGCAAACAAAATACAAGTTTCTGTTATTCTAGAAACCATGGTATTTCGAAGGAGATAAAGAGATTTACATGGTAACATAAAACCTTAAAAATTGTATGAGTATTTAAATTGTGCATGCAATTCAATCATTTCAGGACTCTATATTGAGTTTATGTTCAAATCACACCAGCTATGCTATGTACTTACTGGTTTCAGATTCAAATATTCTTGTCTTCTAATTATCTTCACAAGTGGAAGCAATGTGCTATGAGGCCAATTTTATAAAGGGAGATACCCCTCAAAAAAATTATAAAGGGAGATAGATCATGTTCTGAGGTTAAATCCTCTCTTATTTTTCAACAATAAGCTTAGCACCTCTGAATTTGGTCATGTGGATTACCTTTTGATCGATCATTAGAAGGTTAAGATGTTTAACAACAATTTCCTCACTATCACCTCTGAGTTCCGGCAACCTGGATACTCGTACACAAATAGTATAGTCTAATATTCGTGGTCATAAATTTGAGAGTGGAGTAACTGTCATTTGCATCTGCACGGGAAAGAATAATATAGTTAGAACTGTAAGATACACATGTGAAGTCCAAACATATCTAGTATTTCCTTGTACACAATATTTTTTAGTATTTGTTCCGCATGTACCATCTTCATTTTCAGTCAATATTTTTAGGCCATTTTTATTGTTTACTGGGGAGACAGTAACATATAATTGACCAAGCAGCAACAGTCTTCATCTAACAGCATTGTGCAGTGAACTGCTTGTCTGCCTTCGAGGCAAAGGCATGTTCGAGAGCAAAGATCTCAGTGATGCTAGATAAACTTTCAAGTTAAGCATGATAGGTGTTTCAGTATAGAAATGCACTGAAACTTATGTTTTAGTATCTAATAAATCAAATGCTAAGCCTGCTATCAGATAAAGAAGCCATTCATATGCAAAGTATAACTGTCCGCTAAAGAGAACTAAACCTTGTAGTCATTTGACCGAGCATATGGTGGGTGTCGTGGCACTGTCGCTAGCACCTGCTGGGGCATTAGATTACGGCACGGGAGGGAGCAGATAGGCATGGGGAAGCTGCACAGCTTCGGTGCTACTTGCCTTCTTCCTCATGGCAGCCATGCCCGCCTCCTCGCGCGGCAGTCTTGGAGCGGCCCGCAGCATCTCCACGCGGAACGGGCGCCTATTTCTCAGTCGCCCAGGCTGCAAGGTCAAGGCCACCCGTGACGACAGGTCACTGGCATCTCGGATAGACGGATTTGGCTCGCCAGGCTACGTGGACGGACCAGACCAAGGAGGGGGAGGGGCGGCAGCGGAGAGAAGACTGGGGAGACGGGGGGGAGGGAGGAGCGGTGCTCGGCAGAGGGTTCGAGAAGCGTGCTACCTGGACGGCTAGGTTGAACGGTTCGATCATCTCCGCAATGCGAATCGAACGGCAAATATAAAACAGGAGACGTGGCCCAATGAATGGCCTGAGCTTGGCTCCGGTTTAGAACGTTAGAGATGCGTGATATGGCTCCGGTTTAGAACGTTAGAGATGCGTGATATATAGCAATTGGGTCTTCTCTTTTCTGTCGCAGAGTCGATATGGGCCAAAAAAGGGCCAAGGCTTTTTTTCCTAAATAATAAACGAGAGTCCAAGACTTTTTAATTTTTTGAGACTTGGGCCTTGGCCGGACTCTTTTGGTGGCTGCTCGCCGGTGTTTGCCCAAAAAAAAAAAAAAAAAAAAAACACCAATTGAGGTTAGGCTGTCCCTGCAAACAGAAGGCAATCTGCAGTCATCACCAAGCATAGTAGAAAGGAAGAATTATGTGTATGGCTCTGGGAAAAACATTCTCCACTTATTTGACCTTACTTGTTTTTTTTTTTGAATTTGTCTCTATAGCCTCAAAATAAAATTTTCTTATCTTTTTGATCTTCCGTCCATTCTGGACATGTAACGATGTTAAGTTAGGTGTAAAAGACCGGTTTAGTCATGGTGGAAAAACAGTCTTTCTGTCCCTAACTTAGCACCGTTACATGCTCGAAATGGACGAAAAACTAAAAAGCTAAGTAAATTTTGTTTTGAGGTCATAAAGCAAGTTTAAATAAATAGGGTCAAATAGAAACGTTGTGTGTCCGGATTTTTTTTTTCCAGAGCAATACACCTTATTTTTCCAAGTAGAAACGTTGTGTCTGGATTTTTTTTTCACGTTCGTTGACACTACACTTGTACTGAATTTTGTCGAATTTTTTAGGCAGTACCACTTCTTTTTTCAAGAGGATGGATGCATGCATGCATTTGTCATTCGTATTCTTGGATTCCTTTTGAATGTTAGCTTCGTCGGATTGAAGCAAAAAGTTTGCTGTTGCTTCTCACACACAAAAAAAGGTTTCAGAAGGTGTCACATCAGTAGTGCTGTCCTAGTCTTGGTCTGTGTTAAGTTCTAGTTCAGTTCATCTCTGTAAATAGAAAGAACGGTGCACAAACATCCGTTTCTACGTGTCGGTGGTGAAAACGACACGCACCGCATGCGGCTTGGCTTGGTGGTTCATTTGCCCCAGATCAAAATTTTAACAGATCTGCAATAACAGTTCAGGTACCACTACTACTAGCCATGTGCATGGGTCACTTGGCCCACCCAATCCACCCATCTCAGCCCATGTAAAACCGTGAACAAAAAAAATCCATGGATTGGGTTGGATTGTCAGCCCACCCATCTAACTTTCTGTGCCTCTGGGTGGATACGGTTCCAGCCCAATCCACCCATGGTTCCTCTCGATGCGACGCCGCCGCCGTCCGGCTTGACGGGGCACGCGAGCTCCAGAGCAGCGCGGGCCCGACGGGGAGGGCAAGCTCGGTGGCGTAGACTTCGGCAGCGCTTGCGCAGGCAGGCAGGCTCTCTCGTTCAAGGCGTACGCGGAGCATGGGAAGAAGATGCGGGAGCTCTCGCTGCCGGAGCTTGATAGCAGCCGCGTGGGCAGCGGCGCGCAAGCTCCGCGTGGGCGGCGGCGCTGGCTTCATCTAGTCGACTGAGACGGAGCTGGGCTCCTCCATCTCGCGGTCGATTCGGCAGATGAACATGGAGGACTCCTTCGGGCGGGCGCAGTCGGAGCATGACATGAGCACCACGACGACGAGGAGAGCCTGTGCTGGAGAAGCTGCCCACCTACGAGCGCATGCGCCAGGGCATCCTCCGGCGGGCGCTCGACCAACAGCAACAGAGTGTCGGCGTCGAGGTCGTGGACATCCAGAAGCTGCCCGCCGGCGATGGGGGCCGTGAACTCTTGGAGCGGAGTTCACCTCGTGGATCTGCGCCATCGGACGCCGCTCCCAGGATCTTCTCGATTCGATGATATTCGATAAGATCCAGGGCATCTTCCGCTTCGTACAAGGCTGACCTGAGATCCTCATGCAGTTCGCCGAGAGTCCTCATATCACCCTTGTCCCCGTCTTGGCTCCTCTCAGAATTATTTGCTTCGTCACATCTTCTAGAATCTCCTTCAGGCTTGGGATGACGTGAAGCTCCAGCTCCCGGAGCTTTCTTATAGATTAAAATCAAGGTAGGAAAGGAATTTGTTCACGAGGAAGATGAGGATGGCGAACGGACCCTCTCCATCCGTCAAACCCACCCAATCCAATCCAACCCACCCAAAAACCAAATGTAATTCTGACCCATTTTACCCACCCAAAAAAGCCATTATCCAATTAACTGCTGCACCAAACTAACCCACGAGGAACCATCCAGATCCGTGTTAACCCACCCATGCACAGGCTTAACACGCACTGCCGGATCAGAAGGTCTTGTCGTCGGAACAGAGGACTGACTAGCGGAGGAGCGCGATCGAGCTGCGGATGGATGTGAGGACAACACCGGCCGACAGACAGTTCAGGTCAGGTCATTGATCAGTGACCAACGGTGCAACACTGAGGTTGGGGGCTCAGCTCCATCGTACGAGGAAGCTGCGGTGTGAACCCCAACGCGCCGCCGCCGGAATAGAAACAACGCGTTTCCCAAGTTCGTCGACGAGATGGAGTACGTGTGTGTGTGAGTCAGCGTCACGACCTCATCTTCAGCCTGAAACGTACGGCAAACAGTTGATTTGGGCATTAAGGAAGGAAATGAACCCTGGATGGGATGGATTGTCTCTGTCGCCGTCGCAAGCAAAGCAAAGCATGCAATGGACGATCGCTGCTGTCTCTGTCTCTGTCTGGTATCTCCAACTCCTACGGTCCTTTTTTTTTGTTTGATGTGTGTGTGGATCCTATCCTACGGTCATACTTACTTGTTGAGGCAAGACTGACACACCGGTGAGAACGCAACAATAACGTGTGCGGGGCGAAGTCCATCTGGGCCGACAAATGGGCCAAGTTGACATGTAGCGGTACTGGGTCCTGGGCTTAGAACAGGCCCAACAGTCCAAGTTGTCCTTCTTGGAATCCCATGGAGGAATAGTTGCAAGGAAAAGACACGCGCCAGGCCTGCCAGTTAGTTAGCAGCACGTACGTACCTTTTAAAAGAGAACGGACAAATTTGTGATTCGTATTCGTGGATTTGGAATGTTTTTGTGGCTCTATTGTACTCCGCTTTTTTTTCCGTTTATAATATTTGGCCAAAGTTTGCGCGGCTGCTTGACAAAAATGTTTCTCAAGCTGTCACATCACAGGTTCATCGATCAGGTTTGCATGCGTCCAGATATATAGCAATTGGGTCTTCTCTTTTCTGTCGCAGAGTCGACCTGGGCCGGAAATGGGCCGGAAAAAAAACACGAATTAAGGTTAGGGCCGTCCGTGCAAACAAAAGCCAATCTGCAGTCATGACCGAACATAGTAGAAAGGAAGGATTATGTGTATGGCTCTCTCTCTCGAAAAAAAAAGAAGGAAAAACTCCACTTATTTGACCTTATTTGTTTCTTCAAATTTGGCTCTATGGACTCAACATAAATTTTTCTTATCTTTTCGGTCTTTGGTCTATTCTGGACGTGTAATGGTGTTAAGTCATGTGTAAAAGATTGATTTTACCCCTGGCAGAAAAAACAACCTTTTCATCCCTGACTTAGCAGATGGATGGAAGGCTAAATAGTTAAGGAAATTTTGTTTTGAGGTCATAGAGCCAAGTCAAATCACAATTTGACCATCACTATATATCCAACACACAGGAGATCACTCTCACTAACTCTGAAACTTCTCAGTAGATGTTCCAGCTTTCAAGCGATGTTCGTCACAACTTCCTCTAAACCTTCTCAATTTTTTTTTTCCACAGCTTCCACATGTGATTTGACGACAACTCGTCCAATTTCATGATTTTTCAACTTTGTTTTCTTTTTATATAATGTAAAAACCGTTCACCCACACGCTTGGTGTTGTGTTTATGAAACGAGATCATTGAAAACCGTTATCATATCATCTCTGGGCCCTTAAATTAGGTTGACTAACATGAATATCAATTTTACACTCAATTATTTCAAATATTTGAATGACCTGTAGTTCAAATCTTACCCGATAAAAAATATTGTTTGAAATACAATTAATTAGTTATATATAGTAAATAAATTGAAAAATGCACCAAACTTTGTTAGTTTAGAAAATGTGATATGTGTTGAGAAGAAAAAGTTTGAAGGTATTTGGAAAAAAAATTTCTTAGCCGAGTGCTCCCCCATGGCACTCGGCTTAGCCTCCCTAAGGCGAGTGTTTTTTTTTTTCGGACTCGGCAACAAAAAAATAAGCCATGTGTGGTACCCTTTAATCTCACCACCCTCTCCTGGCTCGTGCTCTGTTTTAAAATTGCCTCCTCCTCGCCGCGCCCATCCCGCCATGTCCGTCTCGCTCTCACTCATCTGTCATCTCTCCTTTTTCAACCTTTGACGCTGTAGCTTGAGACATGCAGGTGCGCTGCGACGTCTGCGGCGCCGCGCCGGCCGCCGTGCTCTGTTGCGCCAACGAGGCCGCGCTCTGCTCCGCCTGCGACAGCCGCGTCCACCGCGCCCACAAGCACCGCCGCATCCCGCTCGTCGCCCAGCCTTCGTCCGGCGCCGACTCCGACGCCGCCGCGGCGCCGCCTGCGACGTCTGCAAGGTGAGGTTTCCGCTGTGCGACGTCGTCTGCAGCAAGGTGGTGAGCAGCTGCTGAGTCACATGGTTGGTGCGCCTTGCCTTGATTGCCTTGGCTTGCAGGAGCGGGGGGCCTCGTGTTCTGCGTGGAGGACCGCGCCATCCTGTGCCCCGACTGCGACGACCCCATCCACAGCGCCAACGACCTCACCGCCAAGCACACCCGCTTCCTCCTCGTCGGCGCCAAGCTCTACGCCGAGCTCGTCGACCAGGCGCCCCCTCCTCTGACGACGACGACAAGCCCGACGCTGTCCCCGCCGTCTGCGCGGCCAACAAGGCCTCGGCTGTTGAGTCCGGCGGCCTCGGCAGCAGCATCTCGGACTACTTCACCAACATCTGCCCCGGCTGGCGCGTCGACGACCTCCTCTTCGACGACACCGCGTTCTCAGCGGCATCGGTACGTGCCTATAGCCAATTAGCCATCCTTACCGTGCTCTACTCTATTCTATCCGCAGCGCGCTGGATCACGCTAGCAAACAAATCGATGACCTCACCTCACGGTGTGGTGCGTTTTGGATGGAAGCAGAAGGCCGGCTACAGCGACGACGGCTACGATCAGGTGCCGTCCCTGGACGCCGACCTCTTCGACGTGGTGGCCGGCGGCGGCGCGTGGTCCGGCTCCGGCGACGAAACGCTGTGCTTCAACAAGGTGCCAGCCTCCGTTGTGGTCGTCCCGGCGGCGGCGGCCAAGCAGCAGCAGGGGCGCGTGAGGGAGAGGAGCTGGAACTCGGACAGCGACAGCGACCTTCTGAGCTGCACTGTACCAGTTCAGTCCGGCTCTGGCTGGCCTGTGTGTACTTGCTGCCGTGACTTCTGTGACCAGTGTGTGTAAGAGCGTGCGTTCTGGTGCTTTTTACGCTGCTGTACTACTGTTTGTTACTGCGAGTATATATACTTACCACTAGTGAGTAAGCACCAGCAGTGCTCAATCCCAATTAATTAAGGTCGGTCCAGCAGTTTATATATATATTATGTCTCGATCATGATGTAATATTGTTGTTACCGTACGTATTGTAAACCTTAATTGTGTGCTACTCCATGGTTGAAAAGGAAGATGTTTTGAAAAAGACTTGGTCATACATTGGGAACATAAATCATTAATAACTTTTAAGTCATTGACTTTAGAAATGTGAAAATTATATCAATAGATTTATCTTGAAAAATACTTTCATAAACGTATATATATATATATATATAATTTTTTAATAAATATTTTTATAGAAAAGAGGAGTCAAAGTTGCGCTTTGGAGATCGCGTCGCTGTCCTAAACGTCTTCTTTTTCAACTATGGAGGGAGTACGTTGTGTCATGTATATGTGTCTTGTGTGCCACCTCCTTTGATCTTTGAGTAGCAAAACACTTTAATCTATCCTAATCCTACTAAAGCCGTAGATGGCCAGCCCTCCGCCACTAGACACATTTCACTGTTTTTAGCACAGTAACACATATCGACCGTCCGATCCCCGGTCACCTCTCCAGAGCCGTCTGTTTGTCCACGTTCTACAGACTTCGAACTCCTACATCGCCTCCTCTCCGTACAGACCACCTCGTCGCCGCCGCAAAACCTGCGCCTCCCCGTCTTCGCCGCTCCCAACCTTCCTCCCCATCCACATCGCACCCTCGGCTGCCATTCGTTCCCCTATCCTCCCCTGACCCCACGGCATATCGCTTCCCATCTGGCACGGCACAGCGCAGCGCCTCCCAACCGTCGTAAGCGGCATAGCATGACGCAGCGCGTGCGGCGCAACGGGGTATCGGCGGGCCGCGCCGCGCGGCATCGGCTTCCATCACCAGCAACACCCACGCGCCACGCCAGAAACCGCACCGGCTTCCTCTTCCCGTCGCAGCACAAAGGCCCTGCTTGCTGTCCTGGCCGCAGCAGCACAGCGGCACAGAAAAAAGATACGCCAGCTCCATCTCCTACGCCCGTGTGGCTCACTCGTGGGTGATTCAGCAGCACAGCGGCACAGAAAAAAGGTTAGGCCAGCTCCATCTCCTACGCCCGTGTATCAATTGAGTTAATTCAAAGTGAATTCAAAATTGCCATTTCCCTGAGTCGCTAGTTGTGGTGGAGTTGCTTCAAGTGGCTCTCCTCAATTGTATGATTTTGGCCCAGTTTCCATCCAAAAAACTATGCGGGGCGCTTGTCTTCTTTTTTTTCTTTATTCGTCTAATAGAAATAGCGTCAAAGTTTTTGTTGTCCCTTCGAAAAAAAAATCTAGAGTTCCAAACCACTATTGACGTTTGCAACAGTTTGAACTCGGCTATGCTGTCGAAGTTGGGTGCAGAGCTTCAATGTTTATTATCTACTAGTCATTTGCGCCACCCATGCGCCAAGGCACCGCCACACTTACATTGTGCAGTGGAACGGTATTGACAAAGAACATATATGGTAAGCAATGGTTTGTCCTAAATCAGTTGCAAGATGTGTCCTAAAATAGTTGCGAGATGTCTAACCAACACATCTACATTACACAAGACATAACATTAAAACAGTACTTAGTCGTACATAGGATTGGCCATAGGTATATATAAATATCATCTAAAGTTTAAATGATCCAACCTTTGCAATTGTGTGACAAACAAAATAAAGTTAAGATACGATAGAATGAATTTGACCAATAGACTCAAAACCTAATATTAGTTGACGGCACATTGTTTTGATCTAATAGGTCAATATGAAGCAACATGTTACAGGAGACATTGTTCTCAATACATAACAGATATGATAGCAGCACCATAAACTCTCAATTTTAGCATCTCAAGATCAATAACCAGATTATGGCAACAGATAGATGTCAAGCAAGTTGCAGGATACAAAATCTTGATGAAATAAAAACACAGCTGCATGGTTCACAATAATACCCCAAAGACGTGCTATGAATCATCTACTTGCTGAAAGGCAGCAGCCCATGTGCACTGATCTCTCTAGGAGCAGGTTACAAAAAAGAGAGAAGACATAGCTAGCTAGACAGGGCAACAAAAGGACATCGCAAATCAGCACTATTTAACAGGCGCAGGGGCAAGGGTTGCTCCATTGATAGAGATCTCAGCCTAACTGGGAAGCAGAGCATCGCCCGAGACTGAAGCCTCCAAAAGAGACAACAATTCAGCACGCACGTTCAGCAAGGATTTCAATGGAGAACAGATGTTTATTTCTTGGGCATGCCTTCTTTTGAGCTAGAAACCGGAAGCAAAATAAGTAATGGATCGAGCAAAAGAAGATGCATACTTGGCGCGCATCTTTCCAATTACTCTACAATTATATATGGACACCTTGAGGAAATTAAGCAGAAGCAAAAGCAACTTCAAAATGCAATTACTACTTTCAAAGTGGACCTAATTTAAGGTTTAGTCCCAGACAACAAAAGGTAGTCATAGAGCAATCAAATAAGAAGGACAGCAAGTAATTGTTTTTTTTTTCATCTAGAATGAGAAACGTTTTTGGTAATCTTCACATTCTGTTGTAAAGCATCATCGGTCTATTCTTATCGGCAGCACAAGGCACAAAGCCACCTTTCACAATCTATTCTTGAGTTAATTAAATATACTAACCAAGATGCACAAGACAAACTTACAATGCCACTGGATAGAACCATTCAACTTTCATTTAGGTTTTTCACTGCACCATTGGGAAACACCCAACTATCATCTTGGTTTTCAAAGGACATAACCTGAATTCTTTAGCTTCCAAAGAACAAAAGAAATGATAAATCAACAAATTAATTTCAACACAGTAATAGAAACACTGTGGTGTAGCTACAAAATATCTCCCATAAATGTAGTGGCAAGCATCCTGAATAGATAGATGAAACAATCAATTGAGATTTATACAATAGTTCACTCATATTGTCAGGGCTAGAAATTTGTTTGAGCTTCCACCAAACATCAATCAATCACTGGCAGGGCAAAATGTAAATGACATATCATAATAAAAATTTGTAGAGTAATTGTTGCTTTTAGGTTATTAGCTATAGAGAAGCAACAAAAAGAAGAAAAGAGGAATGTTATTTTCCAGTAACTGTTGTACTGGTACAGAAGCCCTACTCATTTTTTTCTCTGTATAGAGTAGCCAATGTAAATTAAATCTAAAACAAATTATGGATAGCTTACAATAGCTCATTTAATTGGAAGTTACATACCATAGAAGGGGCTTACCAGGCACTATATAAAAACCTAGCGTAGAGATTTACACTTCTGTAGCTCTAGCTCATAATAGCCAAAAGCTTGGTCAACTGAGGCAATGGCAAATGAGAATGGTAAATTGGAAACTGGTACCTCGAGTATAGTAGGGCTTTAAAAACTTGGCAGCTCAAATAAGCAAGCATAGGAGTTAAAAAAACAAAAATGCAATTTTTGAAATTACTCAAACCCCTCACCTTTGTTTAGTGGCTCTTATTCAGTGGCATTGCCATTTTATTTTGCATTTTGGAATACATGATTTCCTAATGCCGCCTCTCAGCTTCATGCGGGGAGGAAAAGATCCATCTAGCTCTGGGTGCTCTATATTGGGTACTGCTCTTATTGAGCAAAGATTGCCCTTTTATTTTGCATTTTGGAATACAAGATTTTCGCTGAGCATTAGTAGGAAAAGATCTATCTCCACCATTGGCTGAAGTGCAGAGCCAACCATGCAAAAGAGTTTAAGCACACATTGCAGTTGAAGAAACCCAAAAGAGCATAGCACACTAATGTCTTAAAAAGATTTGTGCACACAGGTATATGTATGTATATAGGTAGAGTAAATGTGTGAATACCTTGCATGCACCGAGGCTGTCTTCCATAGCAGGTGCCCGGTTTGAAAATAGATACAACCGGTAAGAAATCAAACATGTGCAAATCAGTAATTACTCCCCAAAAAGCATCATCAACACAAACCATCCAGTCCAAGAAGCCTGGCACCCAGCTTGTAGCCAACATTTGTAGGCAAAACCTTAGCCTTGGCATCATGGCAAAGAAGCCCACGCCTGGTACCAGCCAATACGACCAAAGGGGAAAAAAAGAAAATCAATATACCTATATATTGCAACAACACCGGTACACAGGCAGCCTCCGATTCCTTAGCTCCTTCCTTGCTTCCAAATTTGCTAAGCAAACAATAGCCACCACGCTGCCCCCTTTGCCACTGCCAATAGCTTACCTCTGATTCTTCTAGATCATGCACGAATCGGTTACGGAAAAGAACCCCTTCTCTTCCTTGACCACCTTGCATCACAGTACAGGGAGGAATAAGCATCATCAATGAGCAAAGGGAAACAGGAAATCCCAAAATCCTCATGACCACAGAAGCTAAGAAAAGCATAGAGAGAAATGCTCCAACCGTCTCTGCCTTTTGGATCGGGCATGGCCCTCCACTCTCCAACCACAGAAGACAGCAGCACAGAAATCGATAGATGAAAAATAAATTGGTTTCTTTTTTTATCCTCTCTTCCATCTTTCTATGAATCAAATGGTACAGACCAAACAAACATGGCAAATAATTTAGGAAGAAAAAGAAAGATATAGATAATCGAAGCTTGCATTTGACCGAGTTTTTGAATAAGTGATCTACTATATTCACAGAAATTATACTGAACCAAATCAATGTGCATTGATTATTTGCTATTATAGAATATAAGCAAACCAATTGCACCTGCACAAATAATATACAGAAAATGATGGTATGTATTACCACATCTCATATGGGCATTCCATCGAGCACATGGGATGCAGTTCACATCTTGCTGGAGAATCAAAAATAGTCACGAATCATAGAACTGAGGTCCATGTATATGCAAAATTGGGGAAATTAGGACCCATGCCTCCCACTACAGCACACGAACGTAGGGGAAGAGTTGGGAAAGAAGGAGGCGATGACTCACCATGCTGCAGAAGCATGACACCGTTGCTTCACCACAGGTCCTCCACCATGCCACTGACTCCCCTCCAACAGCTTCGTGTCCGGTGCGGCTGCGAGGCGCGAGATCCGGTCATGGAGGCCCTAGATACACAAACAAGGCCAACCAGCATAGACTAACACCGGGACCTAGGTGCCGAAAGCAGGGGAGGGAGAGGAGGAGCAAGGGAGAGAGGCCACCTTTATCAAGGTCTCAGCGAGACCCCGGGGTTCGCAGGATTGGGAGAGGTGGGCGCACTTGCCCTGTGCCTACTGCCGCCGCTAGGCATGCCCGCGGGGAGCGCCGCATCGCCGCCGCCGCCGCACAGCCGCGCCTGGGGCGCCGCCGCCCTGCACTCGCCGCGCCCGCCGGCGCATGCCCACGCCGGGGCCTGCGCTCAGGTTCAGCCGCCGCGCCTAGGAGCGCCGCATTACGCCGCCGCCGCTGCGCCAGCGTGGCGCGAGCCCACGCGCCCGCCCGCGCCGCCCGCCGCCGCCGCCGCGCTGGGAGCGCTCGCCAGCGCCGCTTTCCTCACGCCCGCCGCGCCAGCGCCCGCGGAGGAGGAGGAGGAGGATGGCCGCCATCGGCGCGTCGGCGGCCGCCGCCGTCACGGACGCCCCTTCCGCGTCGCGATTGGGAGAGGAGAGGCAGCTGTGGGAGGATAGGGTTAGGGTTTGAGGCTGGAGCCATTATATATTGGCGTGAGGAGGTAGGAGAACCGCTGATCTTCAGATCGGACGGGCCAAAAAATTCGCCCGACGTGGCCACCTTCTGGTGGCTTCTTGGCCACAGCAAATTTACTCTTTAAATTCATGCACCAGTTTTGTTGTAACAAAACTCACTTTTTAATACAAAGATGCACAAGTCTCTTGTGTGATTAAGAAAAAATAGTTTGAACTCTGGTTGCTACAACAATGTCCCAGTTGATGTTCTTGTAATCGTTGATGAAGATTTTACAGTGGAGTAATGAGTAATAAATCATCCAAAATTTTATTAAAAACAAAGGTTTCGTTATGAGCTGTACTTCACCACGCAACCACGAAAATGTCAAAATAGCATGAATGCTTGGACTGCACGTTTCGTGTATTAAGAGTAACCTCCCTGGAATACTCGAAGAAAGCTCTTGGCCGAACACACATGAACAGCTGGTAGATAGCCCGGAATGCATGTTTACCAGAATTCCGTGTTTCCGTCTGCTGACTCCATACCCAAAAATATACAATTTCAAATTTAAGACTATAAATATCTCAAGGCGCTGCCAAACCTCGGCAGAGGATACAACGGATGCCAATTCAAGACTGTTGCATGTATTTCAGATGGTCATGCGGAGGAAGGAAAGGAAGTTGCAGCGGCACTTCCCATGACAACCGAAGCCCAACTCAACACAAGTTGGTTACAAACGGCCGCTATCAGCTAATACGAACGGTTGCTTCCCGCGCTTGCTCATCAGTCTTTGCTGGCGCGGCAGCCTAGCAGTGGCAAGCTCATGCAGTTGCGTAGCGAAAGAGCGGCGACAGACAGCAGGCGCGAAGGTAGTTTATAATTGTTGGCCAAAGTTTGCGCGGCTGCTTGACAAAATGTTTCTCAAGCTGTCACATCACAGGTTCATCGATCGGTAACGCTATCATTAGAGCGTCCTATCGTTCGATGCCGTGGGCCGCGACAACCGAAGGCCCAGCTAGCATCGTCCTCATCCATTCGCTGGTCCTCATCCACTAAAAACGTTCTGCCAGTGTCCAGAAGATTCGTTCCCCACGCCGCAGTTCCTCGCGGCGCTCTCCACTGGTGCCGGCCGGCCGCCATCCCCGGCTCTCTCCACTGCTGCCGGCCGGCCGCCATCCCTCCCTCTCTTGTCGTGCTCGCGCCCACCACTTGTTCGCATCTATGCTCGCGCCTCGCACCTCATCTGCCGCCGCTTGCTCGCGGCTGCGGCTCCTCCTCGATGCGCCTGTGGCAGGGAGCCCGCACGGGCCTGCAGATCGCCGGGGCGGCAGTGACCACCGCGTACCGATCGCGGCTCTCGGCATCCGGGAAGGAGCTGCACACATGACGTGGTCCCGGCGCCGGCAGTGGGGGTCGGGGGGCGAGGAACCGCCAACCGGAGACTGGCCATGGTGGCGGCGGCGGCGGCGCGATGTCGAAGATGTGGTGCGGGTTGCATCGGCGACTCCTTCCCCACCACAACGCACTCTTCCCCTATCCCGGCGGCACCCTTCCGCCACACCGATGTCCTCCCCACCTGGTGCCCCCATGTGCTGTTTTCAAAGCTTTGTTGCAGCAAGCTTTGTGTGATGTTTCAACATGCATATTTCTTTTTGTTTCATTAGGTTTTTGCAACAAGCTATTTCTGATGTTGTAGTAGTAGCGCTGGAGGTGTTGCAATAGTTGTTTTTCGTTTGTTGCAGCAGTTTTTTTATACCATGTTTCAGTGGGGTTTTTTATGTTGCAATTTATTTCTCTGTTTGTTGCATCAGACGTTTTTTCCATGTTGCAATACCTTTTTTTCGTTTGTTGCAGCAACCTTTTGTTTTTGTTGCATTAGTTGTTTTTTTAATGTTGCAAATCGCTTCCCCATTGTTGCACTTGGTGGGGCGGGCTATGGGGGCAAGCTGGCTGCTCTAACGTGGTTGGAGTGGGGGGGCGAGCTCCTCTTGCGTGGGGAGTAGAGGATGTGCAAGCGGGGGGAGTGGGGGAGCTGTTGAGCGGGATGTGGGGGGCAAGCTCGCGGCGGCCTGCGACGTTGGGGCCGGGCGCATTGGGGGCGGGGGTGGAGTTCGTGCGGGTAGGGGCTCGGGCGGCGGCGAGCTCCTCCATGAGACGCAGGCAGGGGCTCGAGAGGGCGTGGGGTGGGGGCGGGGCCGGGGGCGGCCCCCTCCGTGCGGCGTGCGGCGCGGGCAATTGCTCGGGGGCAAGTGGTGGAGTCGAGGTGGGCTGGGCCTGCAGCGACGGGGACGTCCGATGGATTTCTATTTCATCGACGTCCTAGCGCCAGCACGACCCTTCATCGATCAGGTTGCACTAGAAACCACGCGCGGCGTTGCTGCGCCCCTGCCTATTGGTAACAGACTATCATTGTCGCTGGAAACAAAATACAAGTTTCTGTTATTCTAGAAACCATGGTATTTCAAAGGAGATAAAAGAGATATACATGGTAACATAAAACCTTAAAATTGTATGAATATTTAAATTGTGCATGCAATTCAATCATTTCAGGACTCTATATTGAGTTTATGTTCAAATCACCGTCATCACTCGCTTGTGTGTTGCCCTCCCCCCTCTCTGATGGATCATTGGCCACTGCCTTATGACTTCAGGAGCACAGAACTGATAAACAGATCAATCAATACTGCCTGCTAGAAGATTTGTACCATTATCGAGGATGCACTTGTATTTGAGGTACTTTGAACTTTGAAGCAACCTAAAAGAACACAATCCAGGTGATGGCAACGAGATCTAGAAGAATATAATCTAGAATAACACACTTAGATGACAGGAAAAATGTTTCTTTTATTATTTCTTTTAAGGCTCGTATATCTGGCTGCTTTCCATTTAAAAAGATATTTTGATCTTATGGTCTTGCTCTTTTAGAACTTTGACAACGAAAAGTAAATTTGTTTCCAACTAAAGCTGTTATCTTAGCTTTATCATAGTGTAATCAGAAACACACCAGCTATGCTATGTACTTTCTGGTTTCAGATTCAAATATCCTTGTCTTCTAATTATCTTCACAAGTGGAAGCAATGTGCTATGAGGCCAATTTTATAAAGGGAGATACCCCTCAAAAAAATATAAAGGGAGATAGATCATGTTCTGAGGTTAAATCCTCTCTTATTTTTTCAACAATAAGCTTAGCACCTCTGAATTTGGTCATGTGGATTACCTTTTGATCGATCATTAGAAGGTTAAGATGTTTCACATCAATTTCCTCACTATCACCTCTGAGTTCCCGCAACCTGGATACTCGTACACAAATAGTATAGTCTAATATTCGTGGTCATAAATTTGAGAGTGGAGTAACTGTCATTTGCATCTGCACGGAAAGAATAATATAGTTAGAACTGTAAGATACACAGGGGCGGAGTTTAAGGGGGGTCAAGGGGTCCACCTACCCCCTGTGGCCCACACGTCAGACCCACAGGATGTTAAAAAAATATTAAAAACCCTATTTTTTATATAAAATTATAATGGTTTACTGATTTCTATATAAATTTTTTGGTGCACCCCTAGTGCTCAACAACTAGCTCCGCCACTGAAGATACACATGTGAAGTCCAAACATATCTAGTATTTCCTTGTACACAATATTTTTTAGTATTTGTTCCGCATGTACCATCTTCATTTTCAATCAATATTTTTAGGCCATTTTTATTGTTTACTGCAGAGACAGTAACATATAATTGACCAAGCAGCAACAGTCTTCATCTAACAGCATTGTGCAGTGAACTGCTTGTCTGCCTGCGAGGCAAGGCATGTTCCAGAGCAAAGATCTGAGTGATGCTAGATAAACTTTCAAGTTAAGCATGATAGGTGTTTCAGTATAGAAATGCACTGAAACTTATGTTTTAGTATCTAATAAATCAAATGCTAAGCCTTCTATCAGATAAAGAAGCCATTCATATGCAAAGTATAACTGTCCGCTAAAGAGAACTAAACCTTGACCACCGTCGCCCGCGACCCCTGCGCCACCCGAGCCCTATCGCTCCTCTGCCGGGAGTGCTTTGAAGGCGACCCAGACCTCTGCAAGATCTGGCTGCGTGGCAACCTCAGCTCGCCATCGTGCTCCAGCTGGCCATCCAGGTATGAAATCTCCGTCCAGGTATACGAGATTAGGCTGGTTATCTGTAGATCTTTAGTATAGGTCCTAATTTCAGTACATTGTAGGTCTTAACTTGATTTGTAGAATCAGAGGTTTCTTTACAGCAGCAAATCATTATTTTCCCCCTATGAAACTGATGTTGCTTTCTCAAAAACATTATTTTACAGCAGCTAGTCCTGTGATATAGCACTCTGTTTGGTCACTTGGTGAGTAACTTACTAAATCCTATCAATCCGATGCCGCTTTCTCAAACTAATAACATTCCATCTATTTGAGTAGACTGTTATTGCCAATGATGCATAATGATTTCAGTAGATGGCTGATGGTTTGGTACTTTCTAAGTTGATGAGTAAACTGTTATTGGCCAATGCATAATTTGTTGGCCTATGATGCTTCTCTAGCTTATCTGAGGTGGCTGGGTTCCTTTATGTTGAATTCATGGTAGTCATAAAGCCATGGGTCACGTCCATTCCCAAGCAACCGAATGGTCACTGCCATTCTGGATGGCTGGGAGTGGACGTAGCCATGGCTCCATGCCTATTATGAGCTTGAGAGTTGGTAGTTTATGCTGAGGCCTTTTGATTTGCAAAACCTTATTGCCGATGATGACATTTGTGGCAGCTACTGTAACTTAATGACCTGAACATTATGGTGATCATGTTGGGCTTTTGAGGACTGGAAAGGTGAGGTACAAATGTGGTTTGTTCTCGTTTAGTTCATCGAATCATCGAAAACTTACATGCTTCAGCAGATTGGACTTGTGAGGAACTATGAGCTTTCTTGATGCCTGAGGCTGAAAGCTTTCGATGATTTCATGCCCTAAATGATGTCGTATTTGCAACAAGAGTTATGCTTTTGATCGGTTTGTTGTCATTTGCAGCCTGGACGCCTCTTTTGAATTATGGCCAATGATGCACAGAGCACCTTTGTTGCTGTCTTCACGTCTCGATGTCGAATGTTCTAGCATCATCCGAAGTTATGCAACAATTGTGTTGTGTCTAACTCAAGCTGACGGCAACAGAGGATGATTCTGAACATACGGTTCCTGACATGTGTTATGACTTATGGGTGTCAAGATTTATATACTGAGGCCTCTACAATATTGAGTGAAATTACTAGACATATGATGCGAACTTATTTGCCATTGAACCCGTGGTTAACGTCCACTCATGCAACACTAGAGCTGATCTAAGTGATGGCAGGGGATGTGTGAGCACGAATGTTATGGCTGTTCAAGCCGAGGCTAGCATACCTAATCCTATCAATATCTAATCCTACCTTTTCCCTAATCCTATCATCCCTAATCTTGTTGATCTACTCTATCTGGCAAGTTTCTTGTCTAATTGTCACTATTATTTTGTTAGTTATCTGATTATATATATTTTTTGTTGGTGTAATCCATTGCGTATTGAGTGATGGTGATGACATATGGAGTACATGGTGGCTACAAGTCAGCACATTCATTTGCAAGGTAAGTACATTCATAGATGATAGATGTTGGCTGTGGCACTAGGAAGCCAAACCAGATTTTTTTTTTACATGATTAATATATACTATTGATTTTCATTACTTTGAAAAATTGCTTTAGAGTTACATGAGTTAATGCCATCAAATGAAAAGTGTGATTCCACTAGTTACTATTTGCATAGTACATTTTCCCCGGTGACTTGATTATTTTGTTTTTTTGTTTGTTTTCAGCCGGGCCGGAACTTGCAATGGCTGCTGGTGGGTTGGAACCTGTATGGTGCAGGAACTTGGTGCTTGCAGTTGGCTACAACTTGGCGCTAGATGTTGGAATTTATTTAGTTGGCTGGGTCATTTTCTTTTATGTTTTGTTGTATGTTAGTATGAAACATGTGTTCTGAACAAGCACCTTTGTATGGTCATTATGGTAATATAATTGGTTTTGTGGTTTATTATTATCCCTATTATTATTGTTTCAATTTGGTTGGGCCCCTAATATGGGCCTGGGACCTAAATGCAGGGCCTCACAATATATGACAGCTTCTAACCATGGTTAACTATCTATACATGACAACTTCTTATCGTCACAAAAGCCAGCATAACCGACCTCTTAACCATGGTTAAAACACTATATATGACACAAGAATGTATTATAAGACGCGTTGACCCAGTGTCACAAAATGTAGTATTATATGACAGATAGTTGAGGTAGCGTCACATAATGTTTTGATGTTTTGTGACAGAACACCCAAATTTCGTCACGCCGGACATTTTGTGATGTTATTATATGACAAAACCCATGACGGACGGATTTCGTCTTAAATATACTTTTTGTGACACATTTGGGCTATACATGACAAAATTGATTTGTCTTGGAATGTCAGATTTCTTGTAGTGCTCCATGGCCAAATCCGTGCAGGGAGGACCTCGATCTGCACTCCAAAGCTTGATCTGTCGTCTACAAAGGAGATAGAGAGAGAGATGGAGTGAGTGGGAGATGAAGATTGGATTTGAGAGGGAGATGGGGACTGCAGTACCTGCCCGAACCCACCGCTATAGTCCACCCCGGCGAGACGATGTGAGACGGTGGCGCTCACCATCCCGCGCTCCGCGCTTGCCACCTCGGCGTGGGAGAAGGGAGAGACAGGGGTGCTCTCCATCTCGCGCGCCGCGCTTGCGACCTCAGCGTGGGAGAAAGGAGAGGGAGCCCGCGGTGGCGCTCGCCTTCCCGCGCGTCGTGCTCTTTCCACCCCCGGCGCGCGAGAGGGGCGATGGGAGTCCGCTGTGTTAGGGAAAAGCGAGCAGGGAGTGGGAGCACGCTGGGGGAGAGAGAGAGGTAGAGGCGGCCGGTGATTGCCGCGCGTGCGCTAATGGAGGTGTGGGGCGGTGTCGGGGACACTACCAAAGGAGAGAATAGTAAGGGAGTGGAGGCGCTGGTGGGGAAACCCTAGCTATGGGTATATATACGACGACGAGTATAATGGGCCGAAATTGGCCTGCTAAGACCAGACTTGGCCCAATATTTTTGGTGACGAGCCTTGTAATACGTCCGCCTCGGAAAATCAATTTACCGTGGTGTTGAGCTTGGGGTTCCCAACACGGTTTGACACCTCCGCTCAGGCGGAGCCCTGAGGGGGTTTTGGGGTGGATCGGGTATTCGGTGTGGAATTAATTGCAACAATACTCCATAAATGGAATTCACCAACCGGTCTATTAGGGAGGACTCATCCCTATTTATAGTTTTACAACACCAAGTAAAGTGGGATTACATGTTTGCCCCCCTCGGGATTCCGGCATATTCCTCTAGATCTACAAATAGCATCAACCAATATCGTACTTGTACATGAGTCGCCGCCGTCCCTGACCCACGCGACGACCCTCCTCTCCGGGACCGAAGGCCTCCGCGTGTCCCTCTGGGCTTTTGCCTGGGTTTGCCGCGACGTATACCCTTCGCGATCTCTCCTGGAAGAGGGCCGCGGAGGTGTCGCCCTCCGCTAGCCCGGCATGATCGAGGGAGATCTGTCCGTGTGTCGAAGTGGTGCGGCGCGACCGATGCCTTCGCTTTCTCTGGCTGGCGGAGGTATGCTACGCGTACCCTCCTGCATAGAACATGGAATCCAAACGGTGAAATTGTCAGCGCTGGGTCCCGCGAGGGTCCTTCTGTGGTCGCGGACACCTTCGCTTGCATCGCTGGGGTCCACTCCCCAACAGTTCCCCCCCCCTTGGGAGCGAATGGTCGTAAGCGGAGGCGTGCCTTCGCTCTCAACGGTTTACGATGTAGCGGAGGTGTTGAGGGTCCTTCCCCCCCCTGGGACGATTCCGTGAGGGACCTTCGCGTTGCAGAATTTGAATCGCCGCGATCGCAACGGACAAATTGGCTCGCGCCCCCAATGTTGAGGTGACCGCTTTTACGCCCGCTGGTCGCAGCTGCTCATTTTGGGATGCGAAGGGTCGGGGTTGGTACTATAAAAGGGGCCTCCCCCCCCCCGGGTGAGGCCTCACCCCAGCCATCGCTTTCGCCTTTCTCCTCGCTTGCCTTCCTGCGCGCTCTCGCCTTTTCGCTTTACGCTGCTTTTGCCTGCCACCGCTAGTCCTTGCGACTCACGCAGGTGCATGCGTGCTTGTCCCAAGCCGCCTAGCGTAAGGGGTCGCTTCCCCCGTCGGGAGCTCTACGGTCCATACGCGGAGCTCTTGCCGTATCGCGCTAGCCAATACCTTCGCCTCTTTGAGGATTGCATGCTAGACGCAGCCCCAGCGCAACAAGATCCGAGGAGACCCTATCCGACGCCGAAGCCTCCGTTGGTGACCTCATGGCTCGCGAGGAGGAGGCGATGCTATCTACGAGCTCGGCTCGTCAAAGATGACTCAATCGATGCTCGACGATCTCCGCGAGAAGGGATATATCGAGCGAATTGTGAAGTGAAGCTCCCTCAAGGCGAAGCTGTGCCAGAGCTACCGGAACCGCAGCATCGGTGGGGCATTGTCTTTAAGGATTTCTTCACCTACGGGCTCGCCGCCCTATTGCTCGCTCTCGCATGGTGTTGGAGTCGCTCGAGGTGCAGATTCATCGACTCACTCCCCATGCATTCCTTTGCATTGTCGAAGTTTGCGTGGGCGGTGGAGTCTTATGGCGGAGAGGTGGATACGAACACCTTTCGCCCGCTTCTTCGAGCTTCACAAGCAACCAAAGACTCGAAAGATGCCCGATGGGAGCGAGAAGAGGCTTCAATTTGATGTCGCACCTTCAGCCCCTCGTCGTTATCGGGGTGAGGAGAAAGCGGAGGTCTCCTACGCCCGTAAGAACAAGTGGGAACCCGGGTGGATGGATTATTGGTTCTACGCCAAGTCTGCGAGGGGACGAGCAAGATGGTTGACCGGGAGGAGGTGTCCCTGTACCCCTTCAGCGTCCCGTGCCGGTTCCCGTGGACATCGCCTCCGCCCGATCCAAATGAAGAGCGCACCGAAAGGAGGGAAAAGTGTCGCGGCGCCGCCGCGTTCGCTATTCCGTTATTAGGGCGCGACTTGGTGGAGGAGATGTGCACCGCTAAGTATTCTCCCCGCGGGCGCCACAAGGACCCGTTGGTAATAGAACGGGTTAATCTTCCCCGCTTTTTGGGGACGCTGAGATGGTTCCCTTCCCCGCTCGGTGCCCGCTCTCCTGAGGGTGTTAGTGCCGATGCCTTTGTAATGCGGTGGAGATGGAGGCCCAGGAGGTTTTGGGTCCCATTACGACAAAGGAGTTTTTAGCGCGGAGGTCGCAGGCGGGAAGATGCCCCGCCTTAACCGCTGTTTTGAAGAAATGAAGGTGGAATATGGCAACCATAAGGTTCCCGGGAGAGTGTTAGCGGAGATTGAAAGACGCGAGGCCGACGAAGCCGCCGCGGCTCGCGAAGGCGCTCGAGGGTAAACCTTCCGCGGCTCCCGCCGCGGGTGACAAGAGAGAGGCTCCTCCGTGACACGGGGAAGACCAAGAAGAGGAAGGTGGAGGGCAGCACCTCCGCCGCCTGCGGGGTTCGCCGCTTTGCAACGGCCAAGGAGGAGGCCAAGAAGAAGAAGAAGATGTTGGCCCATAAGCAAGTGAAGGATCCGATAACACGGAGGGCCATGCCCCGAGGCGGGCCGGCGAGGAGGCCGGGAAGGACGAGGGATCTGGCCGCTGGGTCCCTGGGTGCCGCTTTTCCCTTAATTGGCGGAGAGGGAGTTTCTTCCCGCCTGAAAATTGGGTCGGCTTCCCTATACCGCTAGAGAGTGTCGCCGGGGCTTTCTACGGTGAGGCCACTTCGAGGTGTCGAAGGCCATGGTCGACCCCGTGGGCTGACTTCCCCGTCGTCTAGCGATAGCTCCGCTAGCTCACGCAGCAGGAAGGCTTGGGGAGCCGGGCCGAACAGTTGCCACACGACATGGTGGATGTTGAGGAGGTAGCGGCCGTGTCTACCTCCGATGATTCTTTTGTGCCGCCCCGGGGCGTGAGCCCCGACATACCCTCGGGATGCGGGAGCTTCGTGCCCTTCACGAGGCCTCCAAGGGTAAGAGTGTTGAGGGAGAGACCTCCGAGGCGAGGCTACAAAGGCGGTGGAGGTCTTGGAGGTTCTACGCACCGGTCTTTGCCTCTCACTCCGGGCATTGGAGGTATGATATGTTTGTTATCTTACTTTCTGTTTTTGGTTATATTGTTATTTGTCTAACTTTTTTTTTTTTTTTTGTTCAGATGACGGCGGAGCTGCTAATGTCCTTGGCCTGGGTTCCCCTCAAGTTGCCGCGGAGGGTGATTTGAGTGAGTGTTATTTCTTGTTTCACTCGCTTGCTTTCTTTATACTGGTTTTGGTGACATTGTCTAATATTCTGATTAGATGCCATGCTTAAATATTTTTCAGAGGGCGATGTCTACGATGTCTTCGGGAAGGCTATAGACCAGAGCCTTTCGGTGCGGAGATGTCTTCTTCCTGTTTTCTTTCTTCTCTTGATTTTGTTGACGTAGCTTTAATATATATATCGGTTTTTCACAGATGACCGCTAGCTTAGAGTGTGCTCGTGCTAAGGTTCATCAGGAACTTGTAGCGCGAGACAAAATTCTGGTTGAATTGAAGGCGAAGGTCTCCGCTTCATCCGAGGAGAAGGTGTCCTTGGAGAAGCTTGTTTTGGAGGAGCGGGAGCTTCGCCGCAGTGAGGCTGCCGCGGCTAGGGAGGCGCAGGACTTGCTGGTTTCCCGCGCGGAGGGTGCCGAAAAAGCTCTGCGCGAGATGGAGGCTAAACTGGAAGAGGCCAACGCCAGCCTTACCTCATCGCGGGCGCAGTCGGCGGAGCGGCAGAAGCAGCTGGACAGCATTTATGCGTCCTGTACTTCTGTTGCTCATTCGTATGCGGAGGCCGTCACCTCCGTCGGCGCCGTGGTGACACCGTTTCCTGTAGAGGGCGGTAGTGTCAATGTGCTGTCCTGGCTGGCGAGGAATGTCTCCAAGCTTCCCGACGTGCTGCGGGGTGTGTCTGACTTCGGTGCTCGAGCCGCGGCGACGAACATTACACGCATCCTCTGCAAAGAGGGGCATGGTGATGTGGCTCGAGTTCGTGTGAAGGACACTCATCAGCCATCAAGCCTGGCGGAGCTTGGTGTTGAAGCGCTTAAGTTCGTGGGCTCCTTTATGAAGAAATTCTGGGTGGTCCATGGGCGTGCGGAGGCTGCCTCACTTGCTCGCTCCCTTTTCCCGGTGAGTCTTGCACTTTATGTTACACCTTACTTTTTTGGTGATTTTCTTTGTTTAGCGGTGTTTGACGAAGTTTCTTGGTTTCATACTCTATTGATGAACCCCCGCAATCGGCATTATGGTTCCTATGGATGGTAGAGGAGCGTGGGGGTTATATTGGTTTTCTGAGTTTGGCTCATTTTTCATGGGAGCGCTGGGTGGGGGTCCTTGCGGAGGTGGTGGCAAGCTTTGGTTTGATATCTGATTGACTGGTTGTCTTGTCGCGTGTTGAGGTTGGCCTGCCTCGACATAAGTCAAATGTTGCCTCGGAGTGGAGTATGACATGCTCGACTCTGAGGAGTAATTTTGGGGTAGAGGCGGTGGTGGCGAAGGCCTCCATGCTGGTAGAAAGCTGGGGTAGTAGGCATTTGCCAGGGTAGATGGGTGCACTTGGTTTGATGTTAGGGAGGGATAAATTGGGCAGTATTGCTGGTGTTGATTCTGAGCTGGCGGAGGCTCGGTGCGTGTATAGGTGTAGGCGTTGTTAATTTCTCTCGCTGGCTGCGGAGGTTGGTTCGCGGGGGGTGGGTCTGCTAGGTTTTTGAGGGCCTTATCTCTTTCTTGTTGGATGATTGGGCAATCTTTTGTATAATGGCCTTTCTCTTAAGCCATGTATCGCGCAAAAATGCTTTTCCTTGGCCCCCGTTCCAATTTTTCTGGGGTCCTTTTCCTTGATACTGCTTTTTGGTTATCTGGTGGCCTGGCTCCCCCGATTGTTTATTTTCTTTGGTTGGGCTCCATTGTCGACTTATCGTCGAACCTCGCTGACCCCGGACTTGCTTGGGTTGCCGCGTCCGCTTGCTGGTTTTTCTTGTTACCTTTTGTTAGCTGCTTTTCGATGTTTTGTTCTTGAGTCTTTTTCCGATAGTCTTCGCCTGACCGGATCCAGATCTCGAATTGCTCCTGAGCTCCTGCATTGTTTTCGGCTTCTTCCGCGCTAACTCTCCGCGAATGGTCCTGTGCGGAGCCCTCTCGATGGCTGCATCTATTGCCACATGATCGGGGGGCGTCCGGGGCCTTCGCCTTCAGTTGCAGGAACCTTTGCCAGTAATCCTTTAGTGGTTCATTGTAACCTTGCTTGCATTGGAACAGATCCATGGAGGTGAGTGATTGCACGACCAGTCCTTTGAAGTTCTCTAATATTTTGTCACGGAGGTTTTCCCATGAATATATCGTGCTGGGCTTGAGCATAGAGTACCATGCCAGAGCGTCTCCCTCGGCTGCTATTATGAAGGCCTTTGCCAATACTGCATCGTTGCCCCCGGCCGAAGCTACCGCTGCCTCATAGCTCATTATGAATCGCTGCGGTCTGTTTTCCATTGAACTTTGGGAGCTGGGTGGGCTTGTATCCGGTTGGCCATGGTGTCCGCTGTATCCCTCCGACAACGGGACTTTGGATCAAGAGCTCTCCGGTCCTGTGGGGGATCCCAACAACCAGCTGGGTTGGGTGAAGCTCCCCGGTCAATGTTTATGGGGATGTAGCTTGGTATGGGAATGGAGGGGATAATTAACGGGCGGCCGAGTTGGCGGAGGCCGAGTGGCAAACCGCATGCTTTGAATTTACGCCTGCAAGAGCGCCATCTGCTGCCTTATCTCGGCTGCTTGTGCAGAGCCACATTGCGATTTGAGGACCTCAGCGTAAAGCCGCAGCCGCTCTGTCTCTCTTTCCCCGTTGGAGCCTACGCAAAGATGCTTGCAATCGGCGCAGCCTCACGAAATCCATGCGTGGTGCCCCGTGCCCGGTTGTTTCTCCACCTTCGCCAATTGTCTCCTCTCCCGCCTGCTCATTCTCAAGCGGAGGGTCCTCCTCCCCCGCCGTTGCGTAGGTGCTCCCGTGCCCCCGCCTTTGGCTGAAGCTACTTTTTCGGTGGTGCCCGTGGGTGGTTTTCTTTTCTCTTTTGTGGTGCCATGGTTTCTCGGTCCGGGCCCACGGTGGGCGCCAATGTTGAGCTTGGGGTTCCCAACACGGTTTGACACCTCCGCTCGTAGGAGCCCCGAGGGGGTTTGGGGTGGATCTATTCGTGTGTGGAATTAATTGCAACAATACTCCATAAATGGAATTCACCAACCGGCCTATTAGGGGTGGACTCTCCCTATTTATAGTTTTACAACACCAAGTAAAGTGGGATTACATGTTTGCCCCTCGGATTCCGGCATATTCCTCTAGATCTACAAATAGCATCAACCAATATCGTACTTGTACATGAGTCGCCGCTTTTCGCTCCCTCGACCCACGCGACGGCCCTCCTCTCCGGGACCGAAGGCCTCCGCGTGTCCCTCTGGGCTTTTGCCTGGGTTTGCCGCGACGTATACCCTCCGCGATCTCTCTCGGAAGAGGGCCGCGGAGGTGTCGCCTCCGCTAGCCTTGCATGATCGGGGAGATCCGTCCGCGGTGTCGGTGGTGCGGGCGCGACCTGATGCCTTCGCTTTCTGGCCGGGCGGAGGTCTGCTACGCGCACCCTCCTGCATAGAACATGGAATCCAAACGGTGAAATTGTCGGGCCGTCCCGCGAGGGTCCTTCTGTGGTCGCGGACACCTTCGCTTGCATCGCTGGGGTCCACTCCCCAACACGTGGCGGGCAAGTTAAGATGCCCACCATGAAAAATAGATATGCCCGCCATGAAAAATAGACATTTACAATGGCAGGCGTTTTAAAATACGCGCCACTTAACCGTGGCGGGCGGTTGGGTGACCGGCTGGCCTGGCCAGCTAGTCAACTACCGTGATGGGCAAAGTGTGTACCGCCACGGGCTTACTTTGGGGGTGTCACGCAAAAAGATTTGTGTACTAGTGAGTTAGGGAAGCGGGAGAGGGGGTCGTGTCAAAGTGTGATACACATCGATGGGGGCGTGTGCGAGGCGTCCAAAGCGCTTTTGGTGAGAGTTAATGTGGTGCTTCTATCGAGCCTCCAATTAGTAATAGTAAGATAGGGGGAAGCTACACTAACTTGGTTAGCCATGTCAGTATTTTTGTAGTCATGTGGTGGTCAGCATCACCTACCATCCAACTACTTTCTTCCTTTGCTGCGGTCCACCTGATGAATCGCCACAACACTAAGGCTTATCTCTGTTGGTCACAACACACATTTAGAGAATTGTACATGAAAGGTAAAGTGGTTAGAATAGGTCCTTAAGAATTACAAATCCATGTTCATAGCCTGAAAGGTAAAGTGGCTTTCCAGTTTCCTTCCTGAAATTTGTTCCAGACCAGAGGCGGTATCTATTTTAATATGGATGTTCGACGTTGCTGTTTTAAATGAACGAGACATTAGTTAATTTGAATTCAATATGTGCGCAATAATTTCTTCTTCGGCTCCAGAGGCAGTGTATCTATTTTAACATACATGTTCATCGACGTTCCTGGTTTGCATGATATATACATGCAGGCAGCTCGGAAAGGATGGATTTGAATAAAGTTTCATATAGATGTAAAGGTATTTAAATGCACTATGATCCTTCTCGAAGTATTCTACCTCTATGAGAGCACAAAACGTGTTCGTGTGTCGTCCTAATGTATACAACTCTATCTTTCTTATAAGATAACATATGAACAAAAAAAATAGATGTGATCGAGCATGGCTCAATAATAGATAACATAGTTAGTCATGACCTACGGAAGCATCATCGTGTTCACGCATGTCCTCCTCGTGTGGCCGCTACTGTGTCCTTGTGGGAGCAATTTAGTAGCATCATTCGAATGCATGCAAGCTGCATGCCTAAAGCATGACATGACCAGCAGAAAGACTTACAAAGCTCGACGGGCCCAGGATCGAGTCATATCGACTGTGACAAGGACCAATGCAATGTGTCCATGGAATTGAAAAGGCTGTTGCGCCGACTGCAGTGCATGGACACATACATACATCCTGCAGCAGGTGAGCGAGCCGGCCGATGCAAGCAGACGCGCACGCACAAGACGTGTTCATTCATAAGGGTTATGTTCTGCCGTTGGAAGGCGACGCGGTGGGGGATTGAGGGGATAACGAGGACGGGCCAACAAGTGTACGGGGCAGCCATTAATCCGTAAGGGTTGAACCCATCCGTTGCCATCGCAACACGCATATTACGAGCCCCCACAGCTTTGTCACGATGAATGTTATCAAAATGTTGCCATGCTTCACCATCTGAAGGATGTACCATCTTGTCTGGATTGTATCGATGTCCAGTTTTGTGCCATGTCATCTGCTTCGCGGACTCCTCAGTCCTGTATAGCCGTTGGATCCTGGGTACGAACGGCAGGTGTCGTAGGACATTTACGGGGACTTTTATCTGCCCCAAGTCCTGCTCCAGGTACCTAGAGAATTTGCACTTTGGACAGTGCGTAGCATTCTCATGTTCCTTTCTAAATAAGACGCAACCATTCTTACAAGCATGTATCTCCTCATATGGCATCTTAAACACATTTAGGAGTTTTCGCAACTCGTGCATGTTCTGTGGAAGGACGTGACCTTCTGGAAGCAAACTGCCAACAACTACGAGCATTCTCTCAAAGGAGTCTCGACTGAAGTGGCACTGGGACTTCAAGCCATAAGGTGTCCAATGGCATCTAGTTGAGAGACCTTCGTATTGCGGTGAAGGGGTTTTTGTGCCGCTGACAACATGTCGTAATACGCCTTAGCAGTTGGCTCTGCCTGGTCTCCACCCTCTTCCGTATGTCCGCCACCAAAGTTTGCTTCACATGAAAGTGATCCACCATGTCCGCTACCCAACCTTCTGCATCGAGATCCTCGATGCGTTGTCTCGCAGCCTCGTCTCTCCTTTGTCCTTCACCATGGTGGGTCCACCAGTGTATAGTCCGGCATAAATCCATGCTTGCCAAGGTGTTTGCCCATTTGCAACTTTTCTTGTTTACGCCTATTCCTAGACAAGCTACAGGGACACTAAACTTTAGCATCTTCGTTAGCCCCCTAATGCTGCTTCCAAGAAAGCATTGGTCTTCGTCACCCATTCCGCATTCCAGGCTCCATAAGCATTCCAGCCATCGTACATCCACCGACGGTCTTCCAGCCTTTATCATATACTCCACGTGAGTAATATAATACTCCATTGCATCTCTACATGTACACCCTACTATCTAATAGGTAAAGATAGGTCCTAATCCCACCTGAGGATGCGTAGATGGGGTCAGTTTCTGTGTACTACTCGTATCCGAGAAATAATTTCGGTAGCGCCTCCCCGCTGTTCTCCAAACACATGTCCCGGCAGGAGATTGTGTATCTGGAGAACAACAAGGAGGTACTGCCGAAAATCCCTCTCGGATACGAGTTGAGCACAGAAAATGACCCCTTCTACGCATCCTCGGGCTGTCCAAAAAACATGGACAATTCGAAAGTGATACGGTTTTACATATGCAATTTTTGCATACATCGAACTGTATCAGTTTCGAACGGGAGACGCCAAACCGGGTTATGTGATCTACGACCATCATATGTAAAGAGGGGTTATACCTTTGCGGCAGTGCAGCAGACAAAGGGCGGTGAAGTCACGTGTTCGGCTTTGCACCAACAACGGGCTGTCACCTGAAAAAAAAGATGGGTTCAATTAAAAATTTTGATAGAGCCTCCCTGCACGGTGAGGTTTTTTCAATACCAGAAGAAAACAACGGCACGATGGCCGACCAAGCACATATCCATACACATGAAATTCATTCATATATTGCCATCACTACATGACATCATGACGAGTCACAATCATGCATATATTACCACCACTACATGACACTGAGCTCATCTTGCTTGGGCGGGCGAGACGACCACGGACGGCGGCCGCGGCGGACGAAGACGTTGATGGGGCGGGCGGGATGACCACGGATGGCGGTGGAGCATGGTCGACCACCTCCTCCTTCTCTTCCAGTCCTCCTTATCTTCCCTCTCCTTCTCCTCCTCCTCTTCCCTCCTCCTCCTCCGATCCGCCCCCCTTCTCCTCCCTTCCTCCCTCTACTCCTCTTCCCGGGGGGCATGGGGCGCTGGTCGACGCAGCATGGCGCACGGGTGGGCGGCGCCGGTGCGCCTGTGGGCGCCGGCCGGGGGACAGGCGGGCGCCGGTAGCGCCGAGGGCGCCGGTCGGGCGGCGGCGCTGCTGGGCGGCGGCTTATGTGGGCGGGGCAGGCGGTGCTCGCGGCGCCTGGCCGGGTGGCGGGCGGAGTGAGCAGAGGCTGTCTGTGTGTTCGAAAGTGCGAGAGAGTGAGAGTGAGAGGAGAGAAGGGGATAAGGTGGTTTTTCAGGTAAAAAGCCTAAGCCGAGTGCCAAGATCTAGGCACTCGCTTACGGTACGAACAAAAAAAAAACAACCCTAAGCCGACCGCCAGCTCCCAAGGCACTCGGGCGTTGAAAAGAAAAAAAAAAAAAATTGGCACCTTCTAAGCCGAGTGCTGCCAGCAAAGGCACTCATCTTAGAATGAAAAAAACTTAAAACGCGCCGCACCAAAAATCGAAAAAAAAAAGGTGCCAAAAACCGATTCGAAGCCGAGTGCCACCGCCCCGACACTCGGCTTAGAATAGGAAAAAGTTGTTAGCTTTCTAAGCCGAAAAGCCGCCCGGCTAAGGCACTCGGCTTAGAATAAAAAAAAATCTTAATTTATTGTTTTTTCTTTTCCTAATCATTTTTCCTAATTATTTTTCATTAAGCTTTTAAAATATGATTTCAAATTAACTAATCAATGAAAATTTTATAATTTTATGGAAAACGAACCATTATTTTATGTGGTTTTAGGTCAACATTCTATTTATATAAACGTAATAAAAAAATAAAAATTATCAAACGGATCCAAAAATCCCTAAATCCCTCGAGGCGAGTGTTTTTTTTCCCGACTCGGCAACAAAAAAAAGCCATGTGGAAATGCATTAGCCGAGTGCCAAAGTTTGGCACTCGGCTTAGAAGTAACGGAGGGGCCGGCGGCAGGCCGGGGGTGGCACGGTTGAAACTTTCGTTGGCGAAGTGTCGACGCTAGACACTTGGCTTACCTCGCCTCTAAGACGAGTGTTTTGCCTACGCCGTGTATCGAAAGTTTTAGCACTTCGGCTTATCAAGTCTAAGCCGAAGTGTTTATTTTGGCCGTGTGCCGATGGCCTAGGCACTCGGCTTAGCGGCTCTAAGCCGAGTGCCTGATATTTGGCACTCGGCTTAGAGTCGAGCACACGCCAAGGTGCCGTTTCCGTAGTGATGCCTCCTATGCATGTCAAGGTGGAAGACTTATCTAATTTGATATCCATGGATTTTGACAAATGAACTAAAAATTCAAATTTTTGTAGGGGACCACCTCTTGCTAGTTCATTTTTTTTGAGCTAGAGATTATCCATTGGACATCTATGGATATCCAACTTCCACCTATGTATGCATGTGAATACAACTATCAGCATATGTATATGTGTATTCCTACTTCTAAAGATTTCCATACATCTCTAGCAATGAACTATTAGCCTTTCTGTTTGAATAGACGTACGTACTAGAGCTAATTTTAGATATTAGGCCATGGGATCGAAATGTCAAACTTGGTCATGAGAGTAGTAGAGCCATGCCATGCCATGAATGCAGGCAACGAAACAAATGAATCACAGAACCAGGCGGCCAACTTGGTCTCTCCTCTCCTCTCCTCTCTTGCCCAAACAAGATCTCGCCTCTCCCTGCCATGGCGGATAATTTAATCCCACCACCCTCTCCTGGCTCGTGCTCTGTTTTAAAATTGCCTCCTCCTCGCCGCGCCCATCCCGCCATGTCCGTCTCGCTCTCACTCATCTGTCATCTCTCCTTTTTCAACCTTTGACGCTGTAGCTTGAGACATGCAGGTGCGCTGCGACGTCTGCGGCGCCACGCCAGCCGCCGTGCTCTGTTGCGCCAACGAGGCCGCGCTCTGCTCCTCCTGCGACAGCCGCGTCCACCGCGCCCACAAGCACCGCCGCATCCCGCTCGTCGCCCAGCCTTCCTCCGGCGCCGACTCCGACGCCGCGGCGCCGCTCTGCGACGTCTGCAAGGTGAGGTTTCCGCTGTGCGACGTCGTCTGCAGAAAGGTGGTGAGCAGCTGCTGACATGGTTGGTGCGCCTTGCCTTGATTGCCTTGGCTTGCAGGAGCGGAGGGGCCTCGTGTTCTGCGTGGAGGACCGCGCCATCCTGTGCCCCGACTGCGACGACCCCATCCACAGCGCCAACGACCTCACCGCCAAGCACACCCGCTTCCTCCTCGTCGGCGCCAAGCTCTACGCCGAGCTCGTCGACCAGGCGCCCCCTCCTCTGACGACGACGACGAGCCCGACGCTGTCCCGCCGTCTGCGCGGCCAACAAGGCCTCGGCTGTTGAGTCCGGCGGCCTCGGCAGCAGCATCTCGGACTACTTCACCAACATCTGCCCCGGCTGGCGCGTCGACGACCTCCTCTTCGACGACACCGCGTTCTCAGCGGCATCGGTACGTGCCTATAGCCAATTAGCCATCCTTACCGTGCTCTACTCTATTCTATCCGCAGCGCGCTGGATCACGCTAGCAAACAAATCGATGACCTCACCTCACGGTGTGGTGCGTTTTTGGATGGAAGCAGAAGGCCGGCTACAGCGACGACGGCTACGATCAGGTGCCGTCCCTGGACGCCGACCTCTTCGACGTGGTGGCCGGCGGCGGCGCGTGGTCCGGCTCCGGCGACGAAACGCTGTGCTTCAACAAGGTGCCAGCCTCCGTTGTGGTCGTCCCGGCGGCGGCGGCCAAGCAGCAGCAGGGGTGCGTGAGGGAGAGGAGCTGGAACTGGAACTCGGACAGCGACAGCGACAGCGACCTTCTGAGCTGCACTGTACCAGTTCAGTCCGGCTCCGGCTGGCCTGTGTGTACTTGCTGCCGTGACTTCTGTGACCAGTGTGTGTAAGAGCGTGCGTGATGGTGCTTTTTACGCTGCTGTACGTACTACTGTTTGTTATTGCGAGTATATATACTTACCACTAGTGGGTAAGCACCAGCAGTGCTCAATCCCAATTAATTAAGGTCGGTGCAGCAGTTTATATATATTATGTCTCGATCATGATGTAATATTGTTGTTACCGTACGTATTGTAAACCTTAATTGTGTGCTACTCCATGGTTGAAAAGTAAGACGTTTTGAAAAAGGCTTGGTCATACATTGGGAACATAAATCATTAATAACTTTTAAGTCACTGAGTTTAGAAATGTGAAAATTATATCAATAGATTTGTCTTGAAAAATACTTTCATAATCGTATATATATATAATTTTTTAATAAATATTTTTATAGAAAAGAGGAGTCAAAGTTGCGCTTTGGAGTCCGCCGCTGTCCTAAACGCCTTCTTTTCAACTATGAAGGGAGTACGTTGTGTCATGTATGTGTCTTGTGTGCCACCTCCTTTGATCTTTGAGGTAGCAAAACGCTTTAATCTATCCTAATCCTACTAAAGCCGTAGATGGCCAGCCCTCCGCCACTAGACATATTTCACTTGTTTTTAGCACAAGAACACATATCGACCGTCCGATCCCCGGTCACCTCTCCAGAGCCATCCGTTTGTCCACGTTCTACAGACTTCTAACTCCTACATCGCCTCCTCTCCGCATGCAGACCACGCCGCCGCCAAGAAAAAACCTGCTGAAAGGTCCTAATGGCTAGAGAGGGGGGTGAATAGCCTATTAAAAATTCTACAAACAACACTAAGCAAGGCGGTCAGTAAATAAGACGGCGTAGCGAATAAGCAAATGCTTCAAACTAATTACGCAAGCCTCCTAGCAATTCTAATGTCTCTAATCACAAGCAAGGGCTAGGTTGCTAAGTTACTCCTAGGTGAACAAGATATACTAACCAATTCTACCACTAGGAGCTAACTAGGCTAAACTAACTAAACAAGCTAAATAACACTAAGCACCCTAACAAGATATACTACAAAAGTAATGCAAGAGGTGCTAGGATACAATACCACCGGTGTAGTGTCGAGGTTGTAGCCAATCACCGTGATCACCAAGAAATCTCCAACGAGCAAGAACAAGTGACACGATGATTTTTTACCGAGGTTCACGTGCTTGCCGGCACGCTAAGTCCTCGTTGTGGCGACACACTCACTTGACGTGTGCTAAGCTTAATGGCCGGTGCCAAAACCCCTATGGGCGCTCAAGCAAACGATCACAAGAGAGGGTCCAACAAGCCACGAGCAATCCACTAGTGCTCCTTTCGCGAATCTCCCGCAGGGTAAGGAACGACCCCTCACAATCACCACCGGTGTGGCCTCAAAACAAGCTCCACTTGAGCTCAACACCGCCTCTTGCTCCAAGCCGCTAGGGAACCGTGCAAATTCCCAAGAAAACAAGAATCCCGCGGCTTCTCCAAGGATGAAGTGCTTCTAAATGCAACCGATGCAAGCAATGCACTTCTATCTCTCTCAATCTCACCAAGAATCCGAATTAGTGATGAGGAGATGAGTGGAGAGGAGTCTCACAAGCTCACTAGCAAGTTAGAGTGTTCAAATGTGCAAGAGTGAGGGCTAGGAACCGCCATCCAAGTATATATATCCCCACTCACGAGATAGAGCCGTTGGCTTCAAATTGGGCTCTTTGGGCTGACGACGCGACCGACCGGAACCACCAGCCCGGTCCGGTCGCGGGTCCGGGCCGGTGCTTCCGGTCACTACCGACAAGCACCGGGCCCACTTCGGCGCCGATCCTCCATGCGTCCGGTCGGGGGTCCGGTCGACCACCGGAAGCATCCGGTCCAGTGGTCCGTCACCGCGTTCGGCAAAAACCCGCCTGCGCAGGGCTCTCGCGCGAGACGCACCGACCGGGCGCTTCCGGTGTCGTCCGGCCGCACTTTCGTCGCGTCCGGCCACCCCCGAGACAAAGAAATCTTCATCTTTTTCTTTGCTCTTTGCTTCAAACTTGCTTTGCCTCTTGCCATGTGTTGCCAACACGCCCAAGATGATCACGTTATCACCAATGTTAGCATGTCGAGATGTTAGGCAAGATCGAGTTAGTGCTCTCATGTCCTAAATGCAATATGCAAGTCGATATGGACCTAGAAGCACTTCATGCAAGGATTATCGCGGCATCCCCTCTTGATAGTCGGCTATCTATCCTATAATGTGATCACACGCTCTATCGTGTCTTGATCACCGAAAGGAAAACCCTATCAAGATACCTTTGCCTTGATCTCCCTGGTTCCTCTCAAGCCGATCACCGAAGCTTGACGATCCATCAAGTCCACCGACATTGTCCATATTCATGATCATCATGCTCCTTGTCATCAACCTAATCCTTTCTCAAATCATACACTTAGAGCATAGGATTAGTCCACAAGTGTCGTCATCAATTTCCAAAACCAAACATGAGATTTCAATCTCCCCCTTTTTGGTAATTGATGACAACCAACTCACAAAGATATGAAATAAAATTCAATTGAACTTGAATTGCTTGCCCATAGGAATTTGATCATGAATCAAAGATTGGACAACCATTTCAAGGTTCGGTTTTGGTAGTAGTAGCTCCCCTACATATGTGCTTCCATGTGTTTGGATCAATTTTGGCACATATGTTGGATAGAAACTTTGGGGAGAGATACTAATACCAAAAGAGATGCTAAGGTTCTAGAAAATGGACCTTTGAAGCGTGAAACCATCGGAGTCCTTAGCATCATGTATCTAGGCATTCATCAAAAACTCAACATACCCCATGAGATCAACATTATAGGCTAAAATGTGAGCTTTGTCTAGATACATCCTATGCATGCTAGTTGGTCAATCACCAATCAATTTTGCAAAAAACTAGCATACACCAAGCAATCATGTATATTGAATTTAGATTGCCAATGCAACATCACATTATGATCATGCACATACAAATGCACAAATAGTCTATGAGCTTGCTCCCCTATTTTTGTGATCCTTTCCAACATCTTTGTGACTTATTTCTCCCCTTTGTCAACAATCACCAAAAAGGTGTAAATGAGAGAAATCAAGTCAATCAAAGTATCACATGTGGTCTCATCTAGATCACTTGCCTTTCCATGTATTCAAGTTTGAACCAAGGACAAGCTTTTTCACACCTCATATAGATAAGGGTTATCTTGCACCATGTTAGAATACACATCAATAGCGCATTTTCTAGAGTTGACACTAGGATTGCAAGCATAAACATGTCATATGCCACCACTAGTTCATAGAACCAATCAAAGCAATAGTGGTGCCACACATACATTGAAAACATTTGATTTTCCATGAATGAGCCTAGTAAGCATGCATGATGGCTAGATGCACTAACAAGTCCTTAGCAAATATGAATGCCATGACAACCAACTTTTACCTTAGGGTTTGTCGAAGGAGAGGCATGTCATATAAGTGGGGTGCATCAACTCAAGTTGGAGAAGTCAATAATGTTCAATTCTCCCTTTAGCATGCAAAACCTCTTCTCATCAATTGGCTTGGTGAATATGTCGGCTAGTTGATCTTCGGTGCCAATGCCCATGATACAAATGTCACCCTTTTGTTGATGATCTCTTATGAAGTGGTGCCTTATATCAATGTGTTTCGTTCTTGGATGTTGAACCGGATTTTGAGTCATCTTTCTTGCACTCTCATTGTCACAATACAATGGAACCTTATCAAATTTGAATCCAAAATCCCTCAAGGTTGACCTCATCCAAAGCAATTGAGTGCAACAACTTCCCGCACTAATGTATTCGGCTTCGGCGGTTGAAAGAGCAACACTATTTTGCTTCTTTGAAGACCATGATACTAGTGACCTTCCAAGAAATTAACAAGTGCCACTTGTGCTCATTCTATTGATCTTGCACCCTCCATAATCGGAATCCGAATATCCAATCAAATCAAACTTGGATCCCTTTGGATACCATAGTCCAACATCTTGTGTGCCCTTCAAGTACCTCACAATTCTCTTTGTTGCTTTGAGGTGACTTTCTCTTGGATCGGATTGATATCTAGCACACATGCCCACACTAAATGCAATGTCCGGTCTTGATGCGGTTGCATAGAGCAAACTTCCAATCATGGACCGATACTTCTTTTGTTCAACCATCTTGCCACTAGGGTCGGGGTCTAAGCTTCCATTTGTTCCCATTGGTGTGGACATTGACTTGGCATCTTGAAGATCAAACTTCTTGATCATATCCTTGATGTACTTGCCTTGACTAATGAATGTGCCATTCTTCAATTGCTTGATTTGAAGTCCAAGAAAGAATGTGAGCTCTCCAAGCATTGACATCTCAAACTCATTGGCCATCATCTTAGCAAACTCTTCACAAAACTCTTGGTTGGTTGACCCAAAGATAATGTCATCAACATATATTTGCAACACAAACAAGTCTTTGCCAATCTTCTTGGTGAAGAGAGTGGTGTCCACCTTGCCCATCTTGAACCCTTTAGATAGGAGAAAGTCTCTCAACCTCTCATACCAAGCTCTTGGTGCTTGCTTCAAGCCATACAATGCTTTCTTCAACTTGTAGACATGGTTGGGATACTTGTCATCTTCAAAACCCGGTGGTTGCTCCACATACACCAACTCATTGATGAAGCCATTCAAGAATACACTTTTCACATCCATTTGATAGAGCTTGATGTCATGAGCACATGCATAAGCAAGCAAGATTCTTATTGCTTCAAGTCTAGCAACCGGTGCATAGGTCTCTCCAAAGTCAAGACCCTCTACTTGAGTGTACCCTTGAGCTACTAGCCTTGCCTTGTTTCTCACAACAATTCCATCTTGATCTTGCTTGTTCTTGAAGACCCACTTAGTTCCAATCACATTATAGTCCTTTGGCCTTTCCACCAATTCCCATACATCATTCCTCTTGAAGTTGTTCAACTCTTCATGCATGGCATTGATCCAATCTTCCTTCTTGAGTGCATTTTCAATGTTCTCCGGTTCTTCTTGTTGTGCTACAAAGGCATGGTGAGCACAAAAGATGCTAGTCTTCTTCTAGTAACCACTCCACTATTGATATCACCAACAATTTGATCAATTGGGTGATCCCTTGCAATGTTGGATGGTTGCATCACTTGCACTTGATGACTAGGATGAGGAGATGGACTAGCTTGTTGTTCTTGATCTTCATCTTGAGTACCACTAGTGCTAGCTTCATTTGCATTGATTTCAATGGTAGTGGTAGGCATTGGAGTATCTTCATCATCATCAACTTGCCTTGGCCGAATGTCACCAATATCCATATTTCTCATGGCATTCTCCAAGTTGGAACCACTCACATCATCATGATTTTCAACTTCATTTTGAGAGCCTTGGGTTTCATCAAATTCAACATCATGAACTTCTTCAAGCTTGCCACTACCCAAGTTCCAAACTCTATATGCTTTACTTGTGGTTGAATATCTAACAAGGAACCCTTCATCACATTTCTTATCAAACTTGCCCAATCTTGTGCCTTTCTTGAGAATGTAGCATTTGCAACCAAAGACTCTAAAGTAACCAATGTTGGGTTTCCTTCCATTGAGTAACTCATATGGTGTCTTGCCAAGCATTCCATGGTAATAGAGACGGTTTCTACAATAGCAAGCCGTGTTGATTGCTTCGCCCAAAAAAGAATGGCTAACGTTGTATTCACTAAGCATTGATCTTGCCATTTCAATCAAGGTTCTATTCTTCCTCTCAACTACACCATTTGATTGTGGAGTGTAGGTTGGTGAGAATTGATGTCCAATTCCAAGCTCATCACACAACTCTTCGATTCTTGTGTTCTTGAATTCACTACCATTGTCACTCCTAATCTTCTTGATGGATGTCTCAAACTCATTTTGAACCCTCTTGACAAATGTCTTGAAAAGCTCAAACACATCATTCTTGTCATGTAAGAAGAACACCCATGTGTATCTAGTGTAGTCATCAACTATGACAAAACCATACTTGTTGCCACCAATGCTAGAGTATGATGTTGGCCCAAACAAGTCCATGTGTAGCAACTCAAATGCCTTGCTTGTACTCATTGTGCTCTTGGTTGGATGTGCATTGCCATGTTGTTTGCCGGCTTGACATGCTCCACAAGGTTTGTCCTTCTCAAACTTCACATCATCCAAGCCTCTAACTAAGTCATGCTTCATCAACTTGTTCAATTGCTTCATTCCAACATGACCAAGCCTTCTATGCCACAACCACCCTTTGCTAGCCTTTGAGTAGACATGTTGTCAACTTGGCTTCTTTTGAGTTGAAATCAACAAGGTAGAGATCACCATATCTAAATCCCTTGAAGATCATGTTTGCACCATCACCACTAACCACTTCAACTTCTTGACTTGTGAATATGCATTTGTACCCATGGTCACAAAGTTGAGAGACCGACAAGAGGTTGTAGTCAAGATGATCAACTAGTAACACCTTTGATAAGCTTTTCTCTTGAGTGATAGCAATCTTGCCTAGCCCCAACACATTGCCTTTCTTGTCATTGCCAAATGTGATTGACTCATATTCATCAATGCCCTTGATGCTAATTGTCTTGAACATATGAGAATCCCCGGTCATGTGTTGAGTGCACCCACTATCCATTATCCAATGCTCTCCTCCGGCACGGTAATTGACCTACAAAAAAAGATCAATTCTTCTTAGGTACCCAATGTTGCTTGGGTCCTTCAAGGTTAGTCACCAAGGCCTTTGGTACCCAAATGGCTTTCTTCTTTGAGCCCATCCATGGTGTACCAATGTACCTAGCACGAACACCATTGTTCTTCTTCACAAGCATATAAGAATGATCAAGCTTGATAGAAGTAACATTGGTCCTCTTATTCATGCACTTTTGCTCTAAGTGACCAACTTGCTTGCAAGCTTTGCAATAGCTACCATTGTTCTTCACAAAACGAGTTTTGTGAGTAACAAGAGCGGCCTTGCCTTTCTTGGGGATATAGCCTAAACCCTCCTTGTATAAGGATGCCCTTTGACTACCCAAGCACATAAGCAAGCGGTCCTCACCACCATAGGCCTTAGCCAAGGAGTGATTGAGCTCCTTTACTTCCCTTTTTAAACAAGCATTCTCATGAATAAGCATAGGGTTATCATTATCTTCACTAGAGATAGATATGCTAGTGATAGAGCTAGTGGAGGTCTCACACTTGGGGGTTGATTCATCAACTAAAATGTCACACATGATGCTTGCATTGGATGTATCAACATTTTCAACAACTAAGCACAACTTGTGCTCTTCAAGTAGAGAGGAATGAGCTTTCTCTAACTTAGAATGAGTTTTCTCAAGCTTCTTATGGTCTACCTTTAGACTCTCATAAGATGCTCGAAGCTCATCAAATTCTTGCTTAAGGCTCTTTGTTTCCTTATGCAAGCCCTTGCATTCCTTTCTACTTTGCTTGAACATCACAACACATTCATCAAACATTCTTTGCAACTCCTCCCTAGATTGAGTTGGCTCCTCATCATCACTATCACTATCATTATCATCATCACTAGTGATAGATTGTACCTTGGTGGCCTTAGCCATGAAGCATGAAGAAGGAGTGTCGAAGAGGGAGATCTTGTCATGCATAGCAAGGTGAGCTTGTCCCTTCTTCTTGTTCTTCTTCTCCTCTTCTTCATCACTTGAGGAGGATGAGCCATCACTATCCCACATAGCCACATGTGACTCATTCTTCTTCTTGGGCTTCTTCTCCTTCTCATTCTTGGCATCATTCTTCTTTCTTGCTTTCTTGATGCCCTTCTCATCATCACTCTCATATGGGCACTCGGCAATCAAGTGACAATCATCATGACAACGAAAGCATGTCATGTTGCCTTCATTCTTGCCATCCTTGGTCTTCTTCTTGGATGATTGCTTCTTCTTGTTCTTGGAGATGTAGTTCTTCTTCACAAACTTTCCCAATCTCCTCACAAAGAGAGCCATTTGCTCATCCACTTCACTTCCACTTGTTGAGGTGCCATCCTCTTCATCACTTGATTCTTCCTTCTTCTTCTTCCCCTTGGATGAAGAGCTAGCTTTGAGTGCCAAGCCCTTCTTGTCCTCTTTCTTCTCTTCTTCCTTGACTTTCTTGTTTGCCTTGTTGATGAGCTCTTGCTTCTTCTTGTCATCTCTATAGGAGTCATCGGTCATGACTTCATCAAGTAATTGGTTTGGGGTCAAGTCCTTCAAGTTTGTCCTCACAAGCACCGTGATGAACATCCCAAACCTCTCCGGCAAACACCTCAAGAACTTCATGTTGAAGGTCTTGTCCTTGATGTCTTCACCAAGTGCATTAAGATCGTTCACCAACACTTGCATGCGGTGGAACATCTCCGGCACACTCTCATCTTCCTCCATCTTGAAGCTATTGAATTGCTCAAGCTTGATATAGGCCTTTGCTTTTTGACGCCTTCCCGTGCCCCTCATAGCACTCTTCTAGCTTCTTCCAAATCTCATGAGCAATGGTGAGTGATTTGACTTGCTCAAACACTCTATCGTTGAATGCTTCATGAAATGCACTCACGGCGAGATCATTTGCATAAATTTTCTTCTCTTCGGCCGCGGTTGGCTCATTTGGCTTTGCCACCTCAAACTTGTTCTCCGTCAAAACCCACACTTCTCTATTGATTGACTTGAGGTGTGCGGTCATCTTCACTTTCCAATAGGCAAAGTTGGTGCCATCGAAAGGTGGCGCCTTCTTGGTGTTGTTGACATGAAAATTCATCGCCATTTTGTCACCAGTAGGATGTTAAGCCTCACAAAAACGGTGCCTCGGCTCGATACCACTTGAAAGGTCCTAATGACTAGAGGGAGGGGGGGGGTGAATAGCCTATTAAAAATTCTACAAACAACACTAAGCAAGGCGGTTAGTAAATAAGACGGCGTAGCGAATAAGCAAATGCTTCAAACGAATTACGCAAGCCTCCTAGCAATTCTAGCAATTCTAATGTCTCTAATCACAAGCAAGGGCTAGGTTGCTAAGTTACTCCTAGGTGAACAAGATATACTAACCAATTCTACCACTAGGAGCTAACTAGGCTAAACTAACTAAACAAGCTAAATAACACTAAGCACCCTAACAAGATATACTACAAAAGTAATGCAAGAGGTGCTAGGATACAATACCACCTAAGTGTAGTGTCGAGGTTGTAGCCAATCACCGTGATCACCAAGAAATCTCCAACGAGCAAGAACAAGTGACACGATGATTTTTTACCGAGGTTCACGTGCTTGCCGGACGCTAAGTCCTCGTTGTGGCGACACACTCACTTGACGTGTGCTAAGCTTAATGGCCGGTGCCAAAACCCCTATGGGCGCAAGCAAACGATCACAAGAGAGGGTCCAACAAGCCACGAGCAATCCACTAGTGATACTTTTCGCGAATCTCCGCGGGGTAAGGAACGACCCCTCACAATCACCACCGGTGTGGCCTCAAAACAAGCTCCACTTGAGCTCAACACCGCATCTTGCTCCAAGCCGCTAGGGAACCGGGCAAATTCCCAAGAAAACAAGAATCCCGCGGCTTCTCCAAGGATGAAGTGCTTCTAAATGCAACCGATGCAAGCAATGCACTTCTATCTCTCTCAATCTCACCAAGAATCCGAATTAGTGATGAGGAGATGAGTGGAGAGGAGTCTCACAAGCTCACTAGCAAGTTAGAGTGTTCAAATGTGCAAGAGTGAGGGCTAGGAACCGCCATCCAAGTATATATATCCCCACTCACGAGATAGAGCCGTTGGCTTCAAATTGGGCTTTTTGCGCTGGACGGGACGCACTATCGGAACCACCCGGCCCGGGTCGGTCGGTCCGGGTCGGTCGATTCCGGTCACTACCGACAAGCACTCGGGCCCACTTACGGCGGCAGCTCCATGCGTCCCGTCGGGGGTCCGGCCGACCACCGAAGCATCGGTCGAGTCGGTCACGCGTCCGCAAAAACCGCCTTCTTGAGGGCTCTCGCCGACGCACTGACCGGGGCCTTCCCGGTGGGTCGTCGGTCGCACCGAGGCGTCCGTCCGGTCACCCCGAAGACAACAAATCTTCATCTTTTTTTTTTGCTCTTTTTGCTTCAAACTTGCTTTGCCTCTTGCCATGTGTTGCCAACACGTCCAAGATGATCACGTTATCACCAATGTTAGCATGTCGAGATGTTAGGCAAGATCGAAGTTAGTGCTCTCATGTCCTAAATGCAATATGCAAGTCGATATGGACCTAGAAGCACTTCATGCAAGGATTATCGCGGCATCCCCTCTTGATAGTCGGCTATCTATCCTATAATGTGATCACACGGCTCTATCGTGTCTTGATCACCGAAAAAGGAAAACCCTATCAAGATACCTTTGCCTTGATCTCCCCGGGTTCCTCTCAAGCCCGATCACCGAGCTTGACGATCCATCAAGTCCACCGACATTGTCCATATTCATGATCATCATGCTCCTTGTCATCAACCTAATCCTTTCTCAAATCATACACTTAGAGCATAGGATTAGTCCACAAGTGTCGTCATCAATTTCCAAAACCAAACATGAGATTTCAATCTCCCCCTTTTTGGTAATTGATGACAATCAACTCACAAAGATATGAAATAAAATTCAATTGAACTTGAATTGCTTGCCCATAGGAATTTGATCATGAATCAAAGATTGGACAACCATTTCAAGGTTCGGTTTTGGTAGTAGTAGCTCCCCTACATATGTGCTTCCATGTGTTTGGATCAATTTTGGCACATATGTTGGATAGAAACTTTGAGGAGAGATACTAATACCAAAAGAGATGCTAAGGTTCTAGAAAATGGACCTTTGAAGCGTGAAACCATCGGAGTCCTTAGCATCATGTATCTAGACATTCATCAAAAACTCAACATACCCCATGAGATCAACATTATAGGCTAAAATGTGAGCTTTGTCTAGATACATCCTATGCATGCTAGTTGGTCAATCACCAATCAATTTTGCAAAAACTAGCATACACCAAGCAATCATGTATATTGAATTTAGATTGCCAATGCAACATCACATTATGATCATGCACATACAAATGCACAAATAGTCTATGAGCTTGCTCCCTATTTGTGTGATCCTTTCAACATCTTTGTGACTTATTTCTCCCCCTTTGTCAACAATCACCAAAAAGGTGTAAATGAGAGAAATCAAGTCAATCAAAGTATCACATGTGGTCTCATCTAGATCACTTGCCTTTCCATGTATTCAAGTTTGAACCAAGGACAAGCTTTTTCACACCTCATATACATAAGGGTTATCTTGCACCATGTTAGAATACACATCAATAGCGCATTTTCTAGAGTTGACACTAGGATTGCAAGCGCATAAACATGTCATATGCCACCACTAGTTCATAGAACCAATCAAAGCAATAGTGGTGCCACACATACATTGAAAACATTTGATTTTCCATGAATGAGCCTAGTAAGCATGCATGATGGCTAGATGCACTAACAAGTCCTTAGCAAATATGAATGCCATGACAACCAACTTTTACCTTGGGGTTTGTCGAAGGAGAGGCATGTCATATAAGTGGGGTGCATCAACTCAAGTTGGAGAAGTCAATAATGTTCAATTCTCCCTTTAGCATGCAAAACCTCTTCTCATCAAGTGGCTTGGTGAATATGTCGGCTAGTTGATCTTCGGTGCCAATGCCCATGATACAAATGTCACCCTTTTGTTGATGATCTCTTATGAAGTGGTGCCTTATATCAATGTGTTTTTCGTTCTTGGATGTTGAACCGGATTTTGAGTCATCTTTCTTGCACTCTCATTGTCACAATACAATGGAACCTTATCAAATTTGAATCCAAAATCCCTCAAGGTTGACCTCATCCAAAGCAATTGAGTGCAACAACTTCCCGCACTAATGTATTCGGCTTCGGCGGTTGAAAGAACAACACTATTTTGCTTCTTTGAAGACCATGATACTAGTGACCTTCCAAGAAATTGACAAGTGCCACTTGTGCTCATTCTATTGATCTTGCACCCTCCATAATCGAATCCGAATATCTAATCAAATCAAACTTGGATCCCTTTGGATACCATAGTCCAACATCTTGTGTGCCCTTCAAGTACCTCACAATTCTCTTTGCCTTGATCTCCCGGGTTCCTCTCAAGCCGATCACCGAGCTTGACGATCCATCAAGTCCACCGACATTGTCCATATTCATGATCATCATTCTCCTTGTCATCAACCTAATCCTTTCTCAAATCATACACTTAGAGCATAGGATTAGTCCACAAGTGTCGTCATCAATTTCCAAAACCAAACATGAGATTTCACCTGCGCCTCCCTGTCTTCGCCGCTCCCAACCTTCCGCCTCATCCACATCGCGCCCTCGGCTGCCATTCGTTCCCCATCCTCCCCTCGCGGCGGAGACCCCACGGCATATCGCTTCCCATCCTGCGGCGGCACAGCGCAGCGCCCAACCGGGCGCAAGCGTATAGCACGAGCACGACGCAGCGTCTTGGTATGGCGTAACGGGGTATCGGCGGGCAGCGCCCATCGGCTTCATCGGCTTCCATCACCAAAGAACACCCACGCCGCCACGCCGAAAACCGCCCGGCTTCTGTTCATTTCACTTTGAATTGAGTTAATTCAAAGTGAATTCAAAATTGCGATTTCCCCGAGTCGCTAGTTGTGGTGGAGTTGCTTCAAGTGGGTAGGATGAGTGTGGCTCTCCTGAATTGTATGATTTTGGCCCAGTTTCTATCCAAAAAACTAGGCAGGGCGCTTGTCTTCTTTTTTTTTCTTTATTAGCCTAATAGGGGCAAAGTTTTTGTTGTCCCTTCGAAAAAAAAATCTAGAGTTCCAAACCACTATTGACGTTTGCAACAGTTTGAACTCGGCTATGCTGTCGAGTTGGGTGGAGAGCTTCAATGTTTATTATCTATTCATGCACCAGTTTTGTTGTAACAAAACTCACTTTTCTAATACAAAGATGCACAAGTCTCTTGTGTGATTAAGAAAAAATAGTTTGAACTCTGGTTGCTACAACAATGTCCCAGTTGATGTTCTTGTAATCGTTGATGAAGATTTTACAGTGGAGTAATGAGTAATAAATCATCCAAAATTTTATTAAAAAAACAAAGGTTTCGTTATGAGCTGTACTTCACCACGCAACCACGAAAAAATGTCAAAATAGCATGAATCCTTGGACTGCACGTTTCGTGTATTAAGAGTAACCTCCCTGGAATACTCGAAGAAAGCTCTTGGCCGAACACACAAGAACAGCTGGTAGATAGCCCGGAATGCATGTTTACCAGAATTCCGTGTTTCCGTCTGCTGACTCCATACCCAAAAATATACAATTTCAAATTTAAGACTAAAAATATCTCAAGGCGCTGCCAAACCTCGGCAGAGGATACAACGGATGCCAATTCAAGACTGTTGCAGATGGTCATGCGGAGGAAGGAAGTTGCAGCGGCACTTCCCATGACAACAACGCGTGCTCCCACAGGGCTCCGATCTTGTTAGATTAATTGGCTTGGCCCATTATAGTTACTCCCTCCGTTTCAAATTGTAGTTCACTTTGGCTTTTTTAGATACATTGATTTTGCTATGCACCTAGTTATACACTATGTCTAGATACATAGTAAAATGAATGGATCTAGAAAAAGCCAAAGTGAGCTACAATTTAGAACGGAGGGAATAACTAGCAATTAATCAGAAACTTCAAAGGCCCACACATTTATGATAAGCGGAGTGGGATTAGTACTACACTCACTGAGAGAGTGATTTACTTAAATAGGGAGCTAGTTGGTGCTCTCTGTGAGGAGTTGAAAGGGAACATGAGCGAGCCACTGCTGGAACTGAAAACCCGGTGGTGGCGTCAACGCGTGGGGCATCGTTGTCGACGGGCCTGAGAAGTAGTTCGCCATGGGTGGCGGCGGCCTGTTGACGAAAACCTGACTGCGCGCCTGTACTACGATGTGTGTATCGTCTTTTTACATCTCGGCCTCGAAAGTAATTGAATGAAGAACAGGATAACTAATCTGAGATGACGGTCCACCCGCGCTTGCTCATCAGCCACGTACGCTGTTGTCTTTGCTGCTTAGGCATCTTCCTCTGCTCCCCCCTTTTTTTTTCAGAGATGTTGTCCTGGCCTGCTGGCCAACTGCTGTAGTCGGCCGTGTGCGTGCGTGTGAGCTGGCGCGGCAGCCTAGCAGTGGCAAGCTCATGTAGGAGAAGTTGCGTAGCGAAGGAGCAGCGACAGACAGCAGGCGCGAAGGTAGTCCAACAGCGACCCATAGTAATTAAATTAGTATTGTTGTACGAGCGGGCCCATAGCACCGGCGTCCGGACATAGTCACGCGCCGGACGTCCGGTCTCTAGTGTTCCCCTTACGTCTTGTAGAAATTTCTAGTTACCAGCACGTACCTTTTGAAAGAGAATGGACGATTTTGTGATTCATATTCGTGGATTTGGAATGTTTTTGTTGCTCTATTGTACTCCGCTTTTTTGTCGGTTTATAATTGTTGGCCAAAGTTTGCTCGGCTGCTTGACAAAATGTTTCTCAAGCTGTCACATCACAGGTTCATAGGTTGCACTAGAGACCACGCGCGGCGTTGCCCCGCGCCTGCCTATTGGTAAGAGACTATCATTGTCGCTGCAAACAAAATACAAGTTTCTGTTACTCTAGAAACCATGGTATTCAAAGGAGATAAAAGAGATATACATGGTAACATAAAACCTTAAAAGTTGTATGAATATTTAAATTGTGCATGCAATTCAATCATTTCAGGACTCTATATTGAGTTTATCTTCAAATCACGGTCATCACTCGCTTGTGTGTTGCCCCCTCCTCTGCTGGATCATTGGCCACTGCCTTCGATGACTTCAGGAGCACAGAACTGATAAACAGATCAATCAATACTGCCTGCTAGAAGATTTGTACCATTATCGAGGATGCACTTGTATTTGAGCTACTTTGAACTTTGAAGCAACCTAAAAGAACACAATCCAGGTGATGGCAACGAGATCTAGAAGAATATAATCTAGAATAACACACTTAGATGACAGGAAAAATGTTTCTTTTATTATTTCTTTTAAGGCTCGTATATCTGGCTGCTTTCCATTTAAAAGATATTTTGATCTTATGGTCTTGCTCTTTAGAACTTTGACAACGAAAGTAAATTTGTTTCCAACTAAAGCTGTTATCTTAGCTTTATCATAGTGTAATCAGAAACACACCAGCTATGCTATGTACTTTCTGGTTTCAGATTCAAATATCCTTGTCTTCTAATTATCTTCACAAGTGGAAGCAATGTGCTATGAGGCCAATTTTATAAAGGGAGATACCCCTCAAAAAAAATTATAAAGGGAGATAGATCATGTTCTGAGGTTAAATCCTCTCTTATTTTTCAACAATAAGCTTAGCACCTCTGAATTTGGTCATGTGGATTACCTTTTGATCGATCGTTACAAGGTTAAGATGTTTCACATCAATTTCCTCACTATCACCTCTGAGTTCCCGCAACCTGGATACTCATACACAAATAGTATAGTCTAATATTTGTGGTCATAAATTTGACAGTGGAGTAACTGTCATTTGCATCTGCACGGGAAAGAATAATATAGTTAGAACTGTAAGATACACATGTGAAGTCCAAACATATCTAGTATTTCCCTGTACACAATATTTTTTAGTATTTGTTCCGCATGTACCATCTTTATTTTCAATCAATATTTTTTAGGCCATTTTTATTGTTTTACTGGGGACACAGTAACATATAATTGACCAAGCAGCAACAGTCTTCATCTAACAGCATTGTGCAGTGAACTGCTTGTCTGCCTGCGAGGCAAGGCATGTTCCAGAGCAAAGATCTGAGTGATGCTAGATAAACTTTCAAGTTATGCATGATAGGTTTTTCAGTATAGAAATGCACTGAAACTTATGTTTTAGTATCTAATAAATCAAATGCTAAGCCTTCTATCAGATAAAGAAGCCATTCATATGCAAAGTATAACTGTCCGCTAAAGAGAACTAAACCTTGACCACCGCCGCCCATGACCCCTCGCCCCCCGAGCCCTATCGGCTCCTCTGCCGGGAGTGCTTTGAAGGCGACCCGGACCTCTGCAAGATCTGGCTGCGCGTGGCAACCTCAGCTCGCCATCGTGCTCCGCCTGGCCATCCGTATGAAATCTCCGTCCGGTATACGAGATTAGGTTGGTTATCTATAGATCTTTAGTATAGGTCCTAATTTCAGTACATTGTAGGTCTTAACTTGATTTGTAGAATCAGAGGTTTCTTTGCAGCAGCAAATCATTATTTTCCCCTATGAAACTAATGTTGCTTTCTCAAAAACATTATTTTACAGCAGCTAGTCCTGTGATATAGCACTCGTTTGGTCACTTGGTGAGTAACTTACTAAATCCTATCAATCCGATGCCGCTTTCTCAAACTAATAACATTCCATCTATTTGAGTAGACTGTTATTGCCAATGATGCATAATGATTTCAGTAGATGGCTGATGGTTTGGTACTTTCTAAGTTGATGAGTAAACTGTTATTGGCCAATGCATAATTTGTTGGCCTATGATGCTTCTCTAGCTTATCTGAGGTGGCTGGGTTCCTTTATGTTGAATTCATGGTAGTCATAAAGCCATGGGTCACGTCCATTCCCAAGCAACCGAATGGTCACTGCCATTCTGGATGGCTGGGAGTGGACGTAGCCATGGCTCCATGCCTATTATGAGCTTGAGAGTTGGTAGTTTATCTTTGAGGCCTTTTGATTTGCAAAGCCCTATTGCCGATGATGACATTTGTGGCAGCTACTTGTAACTTAATGACCTGAACATTATGGTGATCATGTTGGGCTTCGAGGACCGGAAAGGTGAGGTACAAATGTGGTTTGTTCTCATTTAGTTCATCGAATCATTGAGAAACTTACATGCCTCGCCAGATTGGACTTGTGAGGAACTATGAGCTTTCTTGATGCTTGAGGCTGAAAGCTTTCGATGATTTCATGCCCTAAATGATGTCGTATTTGCAACAACAGTTATGCTTTTGATCGGTTTGTTGTCATTTGCGGCTGGGGCGCCTCTTTTGAATTATGGCTAATGATGCACGAGCACCTTTGTTGCTGTCTTCACGTCCTCGATGTCGAATGTTCTAGCATCATCCGAGTTATGCAACAATTGTGTTGTGTCTAACTTGCCCATTGTAATGACGAAAATTCTGGAGTCATTTACGTAGGAAAATACTGCGAGCCTTTCCATCCTATTCCATGCACCTCTGCCTATATAAACAAGCCCCATCGATCATTTAATCTCATCTTATTCACCCTCCATTAAGACCGACGACCAGCACCATATATTTTCATCATGAAGAACACCGAGACCCGTTTGGTGGTCTATGATCTGGTCAAGGCAGCAACCAATTTGTCCAACTCCATGGCTATAGTTCCGCACAAGCCGAAGCCATTAGTTGTTGTCAATCCACCATCTTCAAATCCGAAGTTTGCACATGGACGGTTGCTTGCACGTAACTTGATGGTCGCACGACGTGAGCTTAGCTACGCCTCTAGACGTTTAGATACTCGAGAAGAAGAATACAATGATACTCGAGAAGTTGGGGAGTCCTTGAGCGCATCTTGAATAAACGTGCTAAGGATATGTAATACGCCGAGATTATAAGAGCACTTATAGAGTCGGTTATCAAATTAGTTATCGAGTCAATTTTGTTTTTGAATTAAATTAGCGTTTCGAAGTCATTTGTCGAGTCAAGTTTGTTTGAGTCTATAATAAGTTTGGTCGAATAAATAAAGAGTGCTCTTGCTTCTAATAAATTATTGATCCATTCTCTCGCTTATTATTTTCTATATTTTTGTATATGTTTTTCTTGTCTCCACCATGTTTTTGGATAAAGGATAATAAAGGATAGTGTGGGGGAGACAATACGAACGCCAAGAACAACGAAATCAACCCTGAAAAGCGAAGCAAAACAATAAACACGTAATGATGATCCAACATGACGGCTCGGGCCAAGGAGCGGCAGAGCTCCGGCGACGCCCGGTGATCCACGCCGGCCGCCAGGGCTGCCACCTCGCCTCGTCCTCGATTTCTTCGAAATTCAGTTTGATCTCTAACTTTGCTTTAGTTCATATTTTTTGGCTTCGCTCGTGGGTTTGAACCTCTTGCTAAATAATAAAAGAAAATAAAAATATGTTGATATGCTTTGCTAAAAGATAAATTCACATAATACCTTTTTTATGGATAGATTAATTTTTTGTTGAGAAAATAATCTGTTAAAAAAACCCCAAGTCGCTTAAGTTGTTGTGAAATTTGAGATAGAAGTTTGATGAGAGCTTAATTCTTGATATCTTTTCTGTGGAGAATTTATTTTGAAAATATTAAAAATAGCTTACTTCATCTCTGTGGAAAATGTTATATCCTACTAAAGCCATGCTATGAATATTAAAACCAGCAATAAGCTATTTACTTTGTGTTGAGCTTTGTCAAATTTTGTGACCCAAGTTAAGAGACTTGTCTAAAGATCAAGATCACGCATTACACTTGTTTTTATTTTTATGCTCCAGTTATTAATCTCTCTAAATTCAATAAATATTTTTTTGTATAACTAGGCATGGGCTATGCAAAAATAAAATAATATGTAAAAAAAAAAAAAAGAAAAGAAAGAAAAGAGAAAAAGAAAGAAAAAGGGAGATGAAAAATGGACAAAAGTCCTACGGGCGAGAAGAGCCTACCTCCCTAAAAAAAAAAAAAAAAAAAAAAAGGGAGATGAAAAACGGACAAGTGTCCTACGGGCGAGTAGAGCCTACCTCCCTAAGAAATAAAGATAAAAAATGGACAAGTGTCCGAGGGTCAGTAGAACCCACATCTTTAAAGAGAGGAAATAATAGACAAAAGTCTAGGGCCAGTGAGCCCACCTCTCTAAAAAAAAAAAAAAAGATAGCCCATGATCTTGTTTGCAAAAATATTTATTTCAAAAGAGAGAAGTAAAAGAGAGCATAGTAGAATTAGCACACACATGCACATCTTGATCTAAGAGGATGTCTTTCCTTGGATTCATCTTTGACATTGCAAATACATGCAAGGTAAAATATGCTATATCTTTTACAAACCTGAAACTCCAGATACAGCTTATCTAGAAGTGTATATTTACATATGCTTTGTGTGAGGATCCCAAAAATACTACATACATATATATATATATATATATATATATATATATATATATATATATATATATATATATATATATATACATATATTATATTAAGAGCCTAGGGCTTCCAATAAGCATGGAAAGCCCTGGCCAGAAGTGCAACCAGCTGGTTCAACCAAACCACTAGCCCGCCCGCCCATGGACTGGTGTGACGGCGTGTGGTCGGTGGGTCGTGACATGGGGAAGGTGTAAAGCCCCCCCCCCCCCCACCCACCCACCCACCCACCCGATAGCTCCTCATTTTCAAATTCATTTGAATCACCACCCATCTCGTCTCAAAAAATCCCCACCCGTGGTGGCGCTGCCCCCTTCGGCCCTGAGCAGCGGCAGCGCTTTCCCCATCTCACGCGAGCAGCGGCGGCGCCACCCCTACCCCCACCAGCGGCGCTGCCCTGTCCCGTCCCGAAGCTGCTACGGCGCACCCGCACCATCCTCGACAGGCTGCGTGCGCGCGCTGGCGTGCAATGGACGGCAGCGGCAGCGGCGACCCGACCCGACCGGGCGACAGCGCGACCCGGACGTCCCCGACCGGCGCCGGGCGCTGGGCCGCCCGCTCCGAGCCGCGGCGGCGCGGGCCGCCCTCCCTCACCCGACGAGGACAGCGAGCTCTATCTTGCGTGAGCTCGCGCGGTGGCTGAGAGGCTTCCCCAGCGCCCACCCTCGGCTGCACGGCCCTGTCCACTGGCGCGCACAGGAGAGCAGCGGAACGACCCGCAGGCACGGCGCCTCCGTTCGGCGGCGCATCATCAACGTAACGGTACCGGCGACTGCCCGGCTTCCCTCCCCATGCGATGAGCGGCGGCAGCTCGGCTCCCGTTTCCACGTGACGACCTCCTCCATGTATCTGCCCCGCGTCCACCGGCTTCCTAGATCATGGGCCCCCACCACTAAGCAGCATCGAGCGAGTGCTTCTCCTTCCCAGCCTTCCCACATCGGCAGCAGTACCTCGCCTCGTGTGGACGAGATCCCTGGCAGCGTTGCAGTCTGCCCGGCGCGATTTGTGTTCCGCGGCCTCAGTCGTTCTGCTGTTTACAGGTTAGTCCCCTTCCGTCCTCCTCCGATTCCTAATCTAAGAAATTGATTACAACACTAGAGGAGAAAAATTGGCCAAGATCAAGAGCATTATTTCTACGGAAGCGTTAATTTGTTTAGTATTTTATTTATTTTTGTTCTTAACAAATCAGAGAGGGTGACCAGTCGTAGTGCAAGCTGCGTGAGACGAGCAGGCTTCAGCATCCGCATCTGCCCAGCGCCTCCAGTCCGCTCGCGTCCAGCAGCTTGGCTGCTTCCTGCCGAGTAGCTTGCAGGTAGGTTACAGATGCAGCAGCAGCGCTCACAGACTGCAAGGTTTTTATGCTCAGCCCCTATTCCTGGTACGGTATTTCTTGTATAAAATTGCTTGTATGCTCATGTAGCAAGATCGATGTGATTTTTAGCATGCTCATTTGCTCAGGTAGCATGGCCAGTAGGAACGAATGCAGTGGGCCTTAGTTTCTCTGTCCGTTATTTTTTCTTGCTTTATTATGCAAAAAAAATCTGTGGCCTCAAATACTGTTTCCCATGATTGATGTACTATTTTTGGTTGGTCTCCTTCCCATCTCCCTCGGATTCCTAATCTGGGATCCAATTTGATTAAGAAACGAATCGCTTCTTGCAGTGCTGGAGGAGAAATGTTGTCGATTGGTGGTTTGTTTTAGGAGGAATGTGCAGCTAATTGTTTTTTTATGTCCATGCTGCTGCTGTAGCGTCAATTTGTTACACTCAATTGCATTGTGTACAGACTTTTTATGCCTAATTCTTGATGCAGTGTTCTAATCATTGTTTTGTGTTCTGACCATCATGATTTCAGTCCAATAATCACATAGAGGGGATGTTTTGATTTGGTTATATGCAATGTTCTGATGATTTCTACGCAAGATCGATTTTTTATGCCATGTTTAAACAAGTTTCTATGTTGTTAAAATTGTGACCCAATTTTGATTGCGAGCTCCAGCAGTCCATTTTTGCTTTGATTAATATGCATAAAAAATTATGGAGCTTCAACAGTCATGCTCATGCTGCAGCTGCTCATTTGCATGTCATGTCTTATGTTATATTGAAAATCATCTGGAGCTTTTAGATTTCCTTGTTTCTTGGTGAGCCATGCATTTCTTGATGTGATGTATACCTTAATAAATACACGATGCATGGTACCTTAATCCAATAAATTTTCTATGCTCCTATTTGAGCAGTTATCCATGCATTGTTAGGAGACTTTTTATATGGTGGCTCTAGTGAGGACTGTGGTCATAAGTTACTATGTTTGCATGCATATTTTCTTTTTTGGACCTGGGATGTTTTTATGCACGCATGATCCAAAATTGAGATTCAGCCTGGATGCTTTCTGCAGGTTCAGGTTCATGGAGAAATGGAGGCGAGGTACCAGCGTGGTGACTATCATGCTCTTGGTCACTACTGCTTCTGGTGGAATCTTATTTTTCTGGATGCATAGAATTTTTTTGGCTCCCTAGAAATTATATCGAACACTAGTTTTAGAAATTACACGGACACTAGTTCTATAAATTATACCTTGTGGCCCAATCTTGATTGCGAGCTCCAATAGTATATTTGGTTTGATTAATATGATAAAAATTATGGAGCTTCAATAAGTATGCTCATGTTGTAGCTGCTCATTGCATGCCATGTCTCATGTTTTTGTCTAGCTGATGGTGTTGTAGCTTGATGTATCTACACGTCAAGTGTTTCTTAAATTTATATGCCTTTGTTCAACTATTTTTTATGCAATACTGATGTTGGATCCACGTGCATCCCGGTGAGATATTTTGTACGACAATGTTTTCAATGATGTTTTTTATCTAACTTTTGTATGCTTTGTATTTCAGGAAATGAAGAGCTACGTGCTCGAACGATGGTGACCGCAAAGGATGGCATATTGCATTTGGTTGGGGTAACAAGCATAGGGTTTAGATTCATGGTGAAACCGTGATTATGCTTAGTTGCATAGGTTTCCAACCCAATTCAATTCAATTTTTGAACTCCAAAGAAGTTTGTGTACATTGTTGGAGCAAAATCTTATGTAGTGTTAGAACACTTTTGACATACATTGATGAAACAATTATATGTAAGCTTCTATACATATAATTATACATTTGTTATGTTGATATCATGTTTTGATGCTTTGTTTGCATAAGTTTCTATGCCTTACTTAATAGGTGGTTTGTAAGAAAATGGGTAGCAAATGCGATTATGCTTAGCTGCATAGGTTTCCATCTAAATTGATTTTTCAATTTTTCAAATGCGATTATGCTTAGCTGCATAGGTTTCCATCTAAATTGATTTTTCAATTTTCAAATGCGATTATGCATAGCTGCCGCTATGTTTTATGTGTTAATGGATTATGGTTAGTTGCATAGGTTCATCTGAATTGATCTTGAATTTCAAATGTCATTATGCATTGTTCCTTCTATTTAACAAACTACTAATTTATATGCATTATCGGCGATCTAAAATGTCAAAGGATTTTAATTGATATAAAATATGAAAGGATTGTAATTTCTATGCAACATTTCCACGGAGGGAAGCATGGTCAAAGATTTTGTGGAACGTATATTTATGCAGTAACAATGTTAGTTTTTATTCATTCAACCACTATTATTTATGCAATGCTGGTGAGTATTGTATATGCAACGTTGGTGCCAAAAAGTTTTCTACATATATTGACTAGATTCTATGCATCCAACCTTCACTTGCCCTGATTCAATTTTTAAAGGCAAAATTTGCTGGGAGACACCGTTCAAGTGTGGCTTTTGCCACAAACCATCAAAAAAGTTGTCTCTGCCAAAAGACACTATAAATTCCGGTTAGTATGCTACAAGACACTCCATCCATTATTTTATCTGAATTTAATCGATAGCCAATTAAATAGCGAATATGCCCTTACCCATTAGCCTTATCCCTTCCCTTCCCGTATGAATACATCAACGCCAGACCGGGACCAGCGCCGCGCGATCTTTCCCTCTCTTCCTACGAACGCCGGAGCGGAGGCGGACGCTGGCAGCGCCGGGCCAGGCGCGAGCAATCGCCCGCCAGCCGACGGGGTCGCGCGAGCGGCTGCGCCGCGCGATACAAAGCCGGATCGTTGCAGCTGCGCCGTGCGGCGGCGTGTGCTTTCGCCGCGACGGCTGGTTCCGGCGCGCGCTGTTCGCGCGGCGCGACGGCGGCGTGCCGCCAGCGTGTCTGCGACGGCCTCCGGCTGAAAGACGTGGTGGCGGCGTCCGGCCGCGATCAAGCATGAACCGGCGCCGCAAACGATGCGGATCGCGCGGGCGCGAGCCTCGCGCGCCGACCGCCGGACGGGCGTGGATCGCGTGGCTTCCGGCGCAGCATCGTGGCGATATCCGGGCGGCACGGCATTCAAGCATGGGCTCATGGCGGCGCCGCCCGAGGCACGACGAGCACGCAGCGCATCGGCCGGGCGGCGAGGACGCATAAGTGAAAACAGGGGTATTTTGTCCAAATTTATGTCCTATTTGACCTACGTGAGATTAAAAATGCTATTTATGTACTATAGTGTCTTCTAGCAAATGTACATGAAACTGTGATGGTTTTTGGCAAAGACAAATTTTTTAGTGGGTTGTGGCAAAAGCCACACTTTAACGATGTCTCCCCAAAGAAATTTTGCCATTTTTAAATGTTGGAACACTTACCATGATTTCTATGCTCCTCTACATGTTAGAAAAAAAGATGAGATCCTCTACATGTTTCTATGCTCGCTTGACAGGTGATTTAATATTTTACGTAGTAAAATATACAACGCTTGACATGTTTCTATGTAATGTCGTTGTTAAAAAATTATTTTATGCATCTTGACATGTGATAATATGCATCCAATTGACCTTCAAATGTTATGATTCAAGAGTGCTGATTCAAACTTCACACTTTAAAGGAGACGAGAGCACCTAAAATGTTACTATGCACTCACTCACAAAATTCTAAGCATGGCTATTGTGTTAGGCAGATCTTGACCACTATTTTTATGAAACGCCGGGCGTGAACTACTACGATGCACAACTTGACCAAAGGATTCTATGCATCCAAATGCCCATCATGTGTTTTTTTTCAAAAATTCAATTTTCAAGAAAACGAGATCGCCTCCATGTTTTTGAGCTTCTAGTCCTCATATTGAATGCATTGCCCAATATTAGCTATGCATCACCTTATTCACGAGTATGATTGTCAAGTAGAGTGTATTGTGGAGAGGTTTTTACGCGCTAACAAAATTAACTGTTATGCATTCGATCACTAAATTTCTACGCAATGTTTGTGTCAAAATTGTTATACGCACCTTGACAAGTGATTCTACGCATCAATCAACCTTCAAGTGCTACAAGTCAAGTGTTGTGATTCAAATTTCAAATTTTGGAGGAGATGAGAGCACCTATCATTTTTTATGTACTCGCTCACAAGATTGTATGCACGGATGGTAGTATAAAATTCTGCATCTTAACTATTCTACGCACATTGACAAGTAATTCTATGCATTCAAACGACCTTCATTTGTTATGAATCAAGTGTGGTGATTCAAATTTTAAATTTTAGAGGTGAGAGCACATACCATGTTGCCATGCACTCGCTCATAAGATTATATGCATAAAAGATAGCATAAAACTGCTTATCCTCAAGCACATTTTTTTTTAATTTCAAGTGAAGTGTGTTGTGGAGAGGTTTTTATGCGGTATCGAAACTAACATTATTCATTCAATCACTAATTTATATGCAATGTCAGCAACAAAACTTTCTGTTCATCTTGTGAAGAGGGTTTTATGTGGTAAAACCGGTGTCAAAAACTGTTCTACACATATTGATAAGTAATTCTATGCATTCAAACGACCTTCAATTGATGTGATTCAAGTATGGTGATTCAAATTTCAAATTTTTGGAGGAGACAAGGGCACCTTCCATGTTGATATGCACTTGCTCACAAGATTCTATGCGCAGACAGTAGCATAAAATTCTTTATCCTCATGCATAAATTTTTGAAATTCAAAAATTTTCAAAAAAATATTCACAATGGATCTTGAATCATGCAAAAAATGTCAGGAGTTCAATGGTGAAAACGGTTTTTGAATCGGATGGTTCGTTGAAAAATTATAGTGAAAAAAAAACGAAAGAGATTAGATGGGATGCATGCGTGCATGCACGGGTCAGCCTTTTGTCACCATGTGTCAGGTGGTCTCCGAACAGCCAATTGTGGAGAGAGGTTTTCATGCAGTGGAGAACTGATTTTAATTCACTCAACCATTGGTTTTTATGCATCGTCGCCAAAAATATGTTTCTACGCAGCGTCGACGTGGGATTTTATGCATCCTGGTAGCTAGGTCTCGGAGGGGACCTCCCCACCTGGGACGCACGCCAGCACCGACGACCCGAATGGTTGGGCTGGCTAGGGTACTGGTCGGGGCTCTCCATAGGTATTAGAAGCCCCGGGCTCCCAATAGAATGACCCTATATATATATATATATATATATATATATATATATATATATATATATATATATATATATATATATATAAATTGAGTGATTTGAGAGTACCATGGAAGAAAGAAAGTAAGCTATGTTTCTTTTCAAAAATCATTGCAAAAAACTTCAGCTGAATTGATTGAAGGAATAAAGTACTCGATATCAACTGCTTTGTTTCTCAATTACTTAAAGTTCTTGGTAAAATAAGATTAATTAAAATATAAGTGTGACCATGAAATTGTTTTATGCTTGCTATACTTGTCTTGTCGTTTTGTTATAACCATCCTTTTATCGAGACGCAGTAAAAGCCTAAGTGTGGGGGAGCTTGTTGACACCTCTTAAGCTATGTTTTTTATGTGTCAACTAAACATATAATAAGGTTATAAAAAGAATAGAATGCATAGAATAGGTCTTATACTTGACAAAAGTTCCACAAGTTTTGGTGATTTATATCTTTTTCGTGGATTTAATAGGTAAATGCCGAAAAATTTAGAGAAAACCCCCAAACAATAAGAAGATTTACCGATGAATTTCGATCCCAAAAGTGAACTAAAACATTCTAGAAGACACCGAAAGACACCGAGAGACCCGACACCCCTGGGCCCATTGGGGGATCGGGACGCGTACTTCGGATGGGGCCTACCACAAAGGGGGCGATGTCACCCTCATCTTCCTAGGTCGGTTCTAAACCGACTTTGAGGTTGTATCTACGCCGTTGTTGAAGTCGGTTTGATCCAAGGGCCAAGATTCATCCGCCAGACTATATAAGGATGGTCCTACCTCCGGCCTTAGGCATGAAAATCATTATTCATCATATTCAGCTTTTGATCATAGCTAGAGCCATACCTCTCTAATTAGAAGAGCTAGATCATGTTGAGAGAGATTAGTAGAAAGTTGAGAGATAGATCAAAGAACTTGATTAGAGTTCTAGATCCTGTTCTTGAGAAATAAGAAGTAGAGTTGAGGAGAAGTAAGGAGAAGTACCGGATCTGTCGGTGACTCTCACGCTTGTACCTCTGGGATCAAAGGCTTCATTGCACTTGATCTTGAGACTTCTTTGGTGGATCAACCTTATAATTGAGTAAGTTCACTTATTTATATGTCTTTCGGTTTATGACTCATTAGAGTACTTTTGATTCTTGTCGCTCTTGAATTGAAGTTGTTACCCCTAGTGTAAACGTGGTGTTTAGACTAGATAACTCATAAATACACCCTACCTGCCGGAGCGTGGTAGATCGTGGTAGTGACAAATTACCATTGATTTCCTTTAGATTCCACTTCCCGTAGGATAGGGCACGTAGGACATAGTTGCTGGGGGAATAGTAAGTTTCGCCCTTACTTTCCTTTGAGTACGTCCCCATTAAGGAATATCTCTAAGCCTTACAAGGATATAAACTAGACAACCATAGAATTCTTCTCACCTTTTATCTCGAACTCCTCGTTCCTTCCTATTATCTCGGGGATTAGTTTTGTCTCATTATTCTCACACCATTCTCCCTGTGGATTCGATATTTAAAACCCTCACCTGGGTGAAGTGCTCATCGTTTCTGTTCGCTTGCAGACTATACAAATTTATAAATAATTCTGTAGGATAACTTTTACCAACATTAATGCCATCAAATGAAAAGTGTGATTCCATTAGTTACTATTTGCATAGTATATTTTCCCCGGTGACTTGATTATTTTGTTTTTTTTTGTTTGCTAGGCTCTTTGGGTCGAAACTTGCAATGGCTGCTGTGGATTGGAACCTGTATGGTGCAGAACTTGGTGCTTGCAGCTTGGCTACAACTTGGCGCTAGATGTTGGAATTTATTTAGTTGGTCGGGTCATTTTCTTTTCTGTTTTGTTGTATGTTAGTATGAAATATGTGTTCGGAATAAGCACTTTTGTATGGTCATTACGGTAATATAATTGGTTTTGTGGTTTTATTATTATCCCTATTATTATTGTTTCAATTTGGTTGGGCCCCTAATATGGGCCTTCGACCATAAATGCAGGCCTCACAATATATGACAACCATGGTTAACTATCTATACATGATGCCTTCTTATCGTCACAAAAGCCAAAGATAACCGACCTCTTAACCATGGTTAAAACACTATATATGACACAAGAATGTATTACAAGACGCTTTGACCCAAAGTCACAAAATGTAGTATTATATGACGATAGTTGAGGTAGCGCCACATAATGTTTTGGTGTTATTTGACGTAACACCCAAATTTCGTCCACGACGCTTTGTGATGCTTATTATATGACAAAACCCATGACGGACGGATTTCGCCTTAAATATACTTTTTGTGACACATTTGGGCTATACATGACAAAAATCGATTTGTCTTGGAATGTCGATTTCTTGTAGTGCTCCATGGCCAAATCGTGCGGGGAGGACCTCGACCGCACTCCAAAGCTTGATCTGTCGCCTACAAAGGAGATAGAGAGAGAGATGGAGTGAGTGGGAGATGAAGATTGGATTTGAGAAGGGGATGGGGACTGCAAGACCTGCCCGAACCCACCGCTATAGTCCACCCCGCGAGACGATGTGAGAGACGGTGTGCGCTCACCATCCCACGCCCCGCGCTTGCCACCTCGGCGTGGGAGAAGGGAGAGACAGGGGTGCTCTCCATCTCAAGGCGCGCCGCTTGCCACCTCAGCGTGGGAGAAAGGAGAGGGAGCCAGCGGTGGCGCCGCCTTCCTCAAGGTCGTGCTCTTCACCCCCCTCGTGCGAGAGGGGCGATGGGAGTCCGCTGTGTTAGGGAAAAGCGAGGAGGGAGTGGGAGCACGCTGGGGGAGAGAGAGGTAGAGGCGTCGTTGATTGCCTTGCGGCGCTAATGGAGGTGTGGGGCGTGTCGGGGACACTACCGAAGGAGAGAGAGTAGTAAGGGAGCGCTGGTGGGGAAACCCTAGCTATGGGTATATATACGATGAGCAGTATAATGGGCCGAAATAGGCCTGCTAAGACCAGATTTGGCCCAATATTTTTGGTGATGAGCCTTGTAATACGTCCGCCTCGGAAAATCTATTTACCGTGGCAAGCAAGTTAAGATGCCCACCATGAAAAATAGATATGCCCGCCACGAAAAATAGACATTTACAATGGCAGGCGTTTTAAAATACGCGCCACTTAACCGTGGCAGGCGGTTGGGACCGGGCTGGCCTGGCCAGCCTAGTCAACTACCGTGATGGGCAAACCGTGTACCCGCCACGGGCTTACTTTGGGGGTGTCACGCAAAAAAGATTTGTGTACTAGTGAGTTAGGGACGCGGGAGGGGGTCATGTCAAAGTGTGATACACATCGATGGGGGCGTGTGCGAGGGGTCCAAAGCGCGTTTGGTGAGAGTTAATGTGGTGCTTCTATCGAGCCTCCAATTAGTAATAGTAAGATAGGGGAAGCTACACTAACTTGGTTAGCCATGTCAGTATTTTCGTAGTCATGTGGTGGTCAGCATCACCTACCATCCAACAACTCCCTTCCTTTGTTGCGGTCCACGTGATGAATCGCCACAACACTAAGGCTTATCTCGGTTGGTCACAACACACATTTAGAGAATTGTACATGAAAGGTAAAGTGGTTAGAACAGGTCCTTAAGAATTAGAAATCCATGTTCATAGCCTGGAAGGTAAACTGCCTTTCTAGTTTCCTTCCTTAAATTTGTTCCAGATCAGAGGCGGTATCTATTTTAATATGCGTGTTCGACATTGCCAATTTAAATGAACGAGACATTAGTTAATTTGAAATCAATATGTGCGCAATTTCCTTCTTCAGCTCCAGAGGCAGTGTATCTATTTTAACAATTAACATATATGTTCATCGACGTTCCTGGTTTGCATGATACATGCAGGCAGCTTGGAAAGGATGGATTTGAATAAAGTTTCATATAGATGAAAAGATATTTTAATGCACTATATATGGTCCTTGTAGAAGTATTTTACTTCTATGAGAGCATAAAACGTTCTGGCCCATAAACACTCACTAGCTAAACTCTTTGTGTGTCGTCCCAATGTATACAACTCTTTCTTGACACAAGCTTAAGGGAGAATATATGAACAAAAATAGATATGATCGAGCATGGCTCAATAATAGATAACATACCTACGGGAGCATCATCGTGTTCACGCATGTCCTCCTCGTGTGGCCGCTACTGTGTCCTTGTGGGAGCAAGTTGGTAGCATCATTTGCATGCATGCAAGCTGCATGCCTAGCGCATGACATGACGAGCAGAAGGACTTACGAAGGTCGACGGGCCCAGGATCGAGACATATATATATCCTGCACTACATGCATTATTAGTTGCATGTAACTGCCGGGCGCCGTCCATGGAATTGGAATGGCTGTTGTCGACTGCACTACATGCACTCATACATACATCCTGCAGCAGGTGAGCGAGAGTGTGAGTGGGTGATAGGACCGGCCGGCCGGGAAACGGCTTTTTCAATCAGCGATGCAAGCAGATGCGCACGACGTGTTCATTCATGCATTATTAGTTGCATGTAACTGCCGGGCGCCGTACGTGAAGATCGGTGCGTGCAAAAAGGACCAAGAAACACAGTAGAATACACAGGAGATGAGGTTAAAAAGACCACGAAAAAGCTTCCTCTGAAAAAATTAGCCTGCTAATTAAGCAAGTGAATCAATACCTAATTACACCTTCCGTGGGAAGCACATGTTGACATTGTTGTTCATCTAATATTGTTGACAGGGTGCTCTTTTCCAACTTCCCCACTACTACTGGTTTTTTTACCGTCTCCCTCTTTTCCAACCTCCACCAAAACTAATGCCGGAGGAGGGCGCTGCCTTTGGAAGGGCCACAATTCTCTACTTGATCCGCCCTGCAAATTATATGCCATTTTTTTTTAATGCCGCCACAATTTCTACATACATTGTTTTTTTTTTAATTACTATATACTAGTCGGTCAACCCGTGTGTTCTCATGGGTTAGAATCTTATGTGATGTAAGAGTTAGTTACTATTTTAGATTCTTTCATAATTACAATTTTTAATGATACAAAGCAAATTTTGGGGTAACTATTTGAATCACCATTCCGTTGATGAAAACAACAGAAGGACATCAAATAAGACTGATTTTTTGTTCCAAGTATTTCATTTAATAACCAAATGTTTTCCATTAATGTAAGAATTTCTAGTATTATCTATTTTTTAGCATGTCTGGTGAGAACAAACATAGGGATGACCTCCAATTAGTAATAGTAAATATATATGGATAAGGATGGATGGTCAAAGCTGGTGAATTTAGAGAAACTTTTAGGGGTTATTTTGAATCGCCTTTTATAACAATCACATGAAGATTTAATGTAGATTATCTATCATAATAATCGTAAAGGTAGATAACTATTATGTAATTTAGGTTTAGGTTAGATATGTGGATAACTTAAATATAGATTCATGGGTTAAAGTTTCTATTGTTTTACACAATAATAAAGACTCATAATATATATTCGATGGTTTTTACAAAACAACTTAATTATATATGTTGATTATTTGAATGTAAACTTAGAGGTTACATTGTATTATCCATCATAATTGTAGAGGTACCTAACATATAAAAAGTATTAGCAAGTCATTTTAAACTATCCACTATACTAGTCGAGGTCTATATTCTAGTTATAAATTTTGAGAGGTATTTTAAACTTTCAGTCATAATAGCAGACATAGTTAATTTTTTTTGAAAAATAGGGGTTATTTTGAATTTTTCTTAGTTATTTTGAATTTTTTTCTTAGTTATAAATTGGTAAATAAAAAAATTACATACCAAGCTAGCAACCGTTACAGACGCCCTAACAGTTAACGACGGATATGACCTACGGGTGCATCCATCATGTACGTACATCCTCTTAATGAATGAAACGCGTACTATAGCGAAACACTTTGGGGGGAAAAATTGTTCATGCATGTCCTCCTCGTGCAGGCGCTACTGCGTCCTTCTAGAAGCAAGTTAGTAGCATCATGTGTGCACCTCCGCATGCAAGCTGCATGCCATGCGCATGACATGACCTGCTACGCGCTTGCCTTATATATTATATATAGGTGTGATCACTGGACGGAGTTCTCACGGCCCCAGACAAAAGCAGCGAGCATATAGTCCCACAAGTAATCTAGCTAGCCCCCACAAGTTGCCTCATCTCCTCGCTCTGAAATCACTCACCAGTCATCAGGAATGAGGTTCTCTCGATCCCCATGTGTTGACTCATGGACACGCCACATGTTCTTGGATATTGGGTTCATGGCATGCTGTACCTGTACGTATACTTTGCATTTGGACACCCTCACTAAACCCTTAGTTTTCACCAGCTTTGGATTTCCCTCTTGTGTTTTGGGGGCGTGGCGTGAGAAGAATTGTCCCAACTGTCTTTGTTTTTTCCTCATGCTGTGTATAAACTCTTTCTCCTATCTTAATTGAAAAGAGCAAAGCTTCTGTCATCTATCTCCTTGAAAAAAAAAATGTATCTCATGTTGTAATCTATTCTTTCTATATGGATTACAACTCAATTCTGTGTTAAAATGATGAAACATAGTAGGCGATTAACTAGTAGTATATTTTGGTTAAATAATAGGCGTTAATGGTTAAATAACCAGCAGTTAAATAACCAGTTGTGCAATTAGCAAAACCATTATATTTTGTTCTTCATCCATCAACCTGCTCACATGTTTTTTCTTTCCTGATTATGGATGCAGTTACATTGGGGTTGACATACAGGAATTAATGATGGTTGTGCCAATGACTTTGGACAAATATGTCATCTATCATCATCTGACCCCTATGACCACACGCTACGATATCTACACAATGGTATTCTTCCTCCCCCCAAATCTTCATTTAATTCAGTGGTAATGGTAATGCCTTGATGGCTGAGGGCAAGTGTGACTAGCTTGCAGCCTAGGTCGTCCAAATTATAAGCCTCACAAGCTCTGTATCCTAAAATGCTCTTACCCTAAGAAACGTCGTGTTTTCATTCCTTTGTGTGTTGGCCTTAACAATCTGTCCACCAGCTGTTTTTGTTTTCTTATTGAACTTTTTCTGCTGCTTAGCTTTCCAGGCATGTAGGTCGTTAGTTTTTTTTAGATACACTATTTCAGTTCTTCAACAATAGCACAATTTATACGTGATATGTATCACTAGGATTATCTGGTAGAGTGTGTACAACAGTCACATGATTAGTATGTACCAACAACTACATTGCAGAAATTTTAAGGATGATCTCTGAATTATATATCACTTTGTTAGTTAGCTGTAAAATCCAGAATTATAGGACTAAGGGTGGTACAACATTGCAGAAATTTTATGGATGATCTCTGAATTATATATACTTTGTTAGTAGGTTGTAAAATCCAGAATTAGAGGACCAAGGGTGGTAGAATATATTTCAGCTTTTAGTACATCCTCATATATGCTGTTCAGTGCGCTCTATATTAACCTTTTCATTTACTCTTATATATATATAAGTTTGTTAAGACAAAATTTGTTTTTATCTATTATTGTACATGTTTTTTTTGCGAGGAACTCATATTGTACATGTTAAAAACATACATCACACAAACATCATTTCTACATTCTGTACAAGGATTAGTTTTCATGAAATTAAATCCCTAGACCCTAGAAGGATTCCACTATTTTTCCCTTTCAGTATTTCTAGAACCCCTAAGTCATCATTTGATACTCTATGGTCGCTTCACCTGACCAGCAGGTTCCATGCATGGGCACAATATCGTATTCTCTATTTAGCTTTAATATTGATCTTTTTTTTTTTTTTTTTTTTGAGAATTTGGTGGTTATCGGAATTTATAGGGCTAGGTAAGTAAAGCCTAGTGAAAAATGATGGACATATATATATATAGGAGCAATAAAAATGAAAACATTGTACCGTGTGTTGCCATATGTACATTTTATTTGATACTGTAAAAACTAAAAAGGTTTTATGTTTTGTTCCATTCCTTATATTTTTGTATAAAATATTCTAAAACTATTAAATTTAAAGTCCATTAATTATTATGCATGTGCACTAGCAAAACCAAATGCATTTTTGTTCTTCATCCTCATCCATGTGTGTTTTTTTTTGTTATTAGATTGTAGCCAGGGACAATAGCATGATGCAGGCCGCTGGGGATGGTGCCGCTGCCGCCAACACTGGGCCCAGAGAGGACATGGAGCCAGGGCTAGTAGGGGTATATATTTTGTTCCTATGCTGGTCAGCGATTACAAGGTAAATAACTACACAAAATTATTCCCGATTGATGTGGTTTCCTATTAAATATATCGGATCACCTTATATATGATACAACTAACTTTGTTATGTTCTTTGACGATAAAATTTTGCCTGAACAGTGAGCCAGAGAAAAGCGGCTACCAGAAAGAAAATGCCAGTTTAGGTAAAAAATGGAAAACTTTGATTTTAACTACACTGTTCCTTCAGTCATGTTCCTTGTCTATGCTGATAATTCATCAAATATTTTATTGATTTCTTGAAATTTGTAGAGTTTCTTTGGATTGACCAACATCGTTGTAGAAGCTTTTTTAACAGGAAGCAACTACAAATGTCTACAAGTATGTTCCTCATTCTAACTAAACAAATAGTCATATAAATAAAAATATTTTTTGTTCCACTTAAATAGAAATGCCTCAAACATTTACAGTTTACAAACGTAGCAGATTCGGAAGATCACATACCTTATGGGTATGGGTATTTCCACTTTGTCTCTGCTACGGGATCCATGTACTTTGGCATGTTGTTTGTCGGCTGGGACACACACCATACAGTGGAAAAGTACGTTCACACAAACCCTGGTCACAATGTTAAAAATGAAGCAATTTATGTTCTTCTTTCATTCTTTTTTGTCTTCTTGATATTTTGCATTTCAACTTAGGTGGAACATGGATGTTGGTTGGCTGTGTACATTGGTGCACATTGTTAATGGGGTTATAGCGGTAATGTCCTTTGGTAAGTGAACTATGCTGAAAACCCTCCTCGTGTGTCGTAGTGCTTACAACAAAAATGTCAAAATAGAATGACCACAATAACAACTAAGTTTTGCTTTTTGAACTTCATCTTTGTTGCAAAGAAACAAATTATATTTCTACCTTTTGACATATGAATGATTTTGCATTTGCAGTAGCAATACTGCTTGCCAGAACACGCGTGGAGTAGGTTGGCTCCGGCAACTACTTGCACAAATATTTGGAATAGGTGGCCATCACCAAGGAGGTGAGCAATCCCAAACCATGGAGCTGGAGATGGATACCGGGCCGCCACCTTCGCCATTGTCACATATCCCAGACTGAGTCTGAAATATCTGAATCCCAAACTATGGATTGTCTATATGAATGTCTGTACATTGTTTAATGCATGCATCCTTCTATGATCAATAATGATGCATAAGATCTCTATATATTTTTGTTTCCATATTATACAAATGGGATTAAGCATAAACAAGATGACACAAAAGAAAATTTCTCGATCTTGAACCATCAATAAAATACAATTTGATTACAACCTGATATCTGAGATCATCAAATCTACTAGAAACCAACTATATGAGCCATTGAAGAAGCATGTTTAGTACTCCTTTTAATCACAAAATGCGCCCACCAAAGCTTATCTCTTGCATAGATCTTGTTACAATGCATCTATATAACTAGAATTGGGAAATATGTCTGAATATCCAAAGACTACCCATTCCTGCATTGTGGATCATTAAGCACAAATTTCAGAAGTATCTACCAAAGTTTTAGAAGTAAACTACCTATATATACGGCTATACTTGGTTGCTGCTTTATTGCCTTTTTTCCTTCACTACTACCAAAGCTCAAGTATGCAAATTGTGTAAGCATAACAAAAGGAACATTTCTAGATATATCAGAGCCCTGCTAATGTTAACTGCTAAGTTTCCAAGAAAGGTAATGAAACATTGAATGGCAACCTATAGTGAAAGAACATCATGTTGGTTGTTCCATATTGATTGATACAACAAGTACTAATACTAGTTGTAACTGAAAAATGCAGTTTCATACGGATTGTGCGTACTAGCACTAGCAGTTCAAAATTCACAATAACAGGAACAATAAAAGAGTTCACACTAACACAACAACAACATGTCAGGTTTCACACATGACAACAACCAAGTGATCCATAGTTTACACAGAAACTGAACAAGACAGGTTTTCACACAAACTGGACAATACAAGTTTTCATAGAGACTAAACATGATCACAGAAACTAAACAAAATAGATTTTTTCATAAAAACTGAACGTGATCATAGAAATTGAACAATATGTGACCATGCACACAACAGAACCTTGACCTTAGCTAATTTGGAAGGGAAAAACGATAGAAAAGTCATAGGCCAGATCAATGCAACATGGTTCGTTCAAACTATGAACAACAACATGCAATGGGCCATTATATGCAAAACTGAGATATCATTTAGTTCATCAGTGAGCAATAAGCTAGGTTGAAATTAGTAAACGCATTTTATTTATTTCATTAATTATAGAAAAATATCTTCAATCAGCCAAAAAAAAAAAAAAAAAGCAACTTGTATGATAGATAACATAAGGTTGATGGGATAGCCGCTGCAGCCGTGTTGTAGGGTCGCGAGCAACAGAGATGGCTGCCGTCGTTGTCGATCGTTGTCAGGCTTTTCCTAGAGAAATGAAACTGCCAACACGACTGCACCCTTGAAAGAAGGTGGCAGGATAAACATGAAATGGCATATATATGGTGATTGGTGACAGGGGATTTTGGCGCACATCTTCACTTCTCCAACTGTCCCCACGTGTCGTGAGCCGGATCTGGCATCTCGGCATGCGGAGATGACAGGCCATACACGTGCTGTCATCATCGCCTCATGAATCGACGAGCTGGCTCCTATATGCGTGGGGTCATACACGTGGTATCATCTATGTGGGTCCATTATCTTCTAAAAAGTGTGCTAATGACTTTGATTCCCTAAGAACAAGTTGGAGGTGGATTAGAGGACAACGTTTTTGCTTGTTGGCCGATGTCCAGATTCAGCCTCAAAGAGGCCCAAATCGACGTCTAGATCGGGCTCGGCGACGGTTGCCAATTGTTTGACGAAATGGTGCAACGGCAGCCATGCATCCTAGGACGTGTTTGCGTCGTCTTGGAGCTCGCTAACTCCATTGCTGCCACCTCTCGCCCTCCATGACGCACACCGAGGGCACCCTTCTTCCATAGTGGAGAGGACGAGGACGAGTTCCTCAGTCTATCCTCTCACTTCTCTATCTCGCTCCCTCGTTTCCCTTGCCCTCTGCACACGTGCGTGCGACGCCGAGCATGTCCACCATGGCTGAGCAGCACTCCAACCCTCTCCTCACCCTACTCCCCCTCATTGCTCCTCTCCACTCGGCACGCTGACCACGCACGCCCTCACCTGGGTCTCTTTCCCGTCGATGATTTTTCGGTGCAGTCGCCGTCACCCAGCGATATTCTAGGGCCGGCCGTCTCTAGCCATTCCGTTGCGACCAGGGCACGCAGCTCCTATAGGGTGTGGTGGTGCCCTGGTGCTGAACTCCTAACCTGCTCGGCGAGTCCGCCACACCGGAGTCACCAGCCGAGCCGCCCAAGACCAGCTTAGATCGCCTCCTCGACCGGTCGTCCTAAGAAGAAGAACCGGTGCTATATTTCTCTCTCTCTTTATTTGAATGACAAGCAACCCAACTAATGGAAGGGTCCGACATGTCGGCAAGCCTGGAGACCACGCGGGGTGCATCAATCCAGGTGGATCTAGCAGGATCTAGGGATAAGCGGTGTCTCTTCTTTTATTTAGCAGATTTCATGTTTCATCTTGTAAAATCCATATCTCAAGAACATGGGAATGATGTGGAGCCACCACTAAAAATATTTTTGTGTAATAGTGAACATGGGAATTCATCGTATACAACATGCATAAAACACAAATACATCATCTTAAGAAACAAATGTGGAGCTCCAAGATGTTGTGGACAATTGATGTTGTTGGAGGCCTACCACCATGCATGAGATCCAACACCTGATGTGTTGGAGGACTGACGCACCACGCCTACAACCCTGGATGACTATAGTGACACACGGATTCGAGCAAGGAGGCCATTGAAGTGCCTCACACATATGTGTGAGGGGAAGGGGGTTGCAAAAGTGTCATATAAACACCTAGTTAGGGATGCGGGGAGGGGGGGGTCGGGGCCATACACACCGTGTTAAAGTGCCATACCATCATCGGAAAGCTATACATATATATAGATGGGGGTCGCTGGGCAGGCAGTTGTCGGGCCCATATAAATAGATGGGGGCACATGAGAGCGATCATTGAAGTGTCGTAGGAAGATGGGGGTGCAGGGCTGGGGTGGCCAAGTGCCGCACACATATGGTATGTACTTGTGGGAGGGGGAAGAATAGGACACCAGCACCAAGTAGGTACCCATATGAGAGGTGAAGAGACAATGGTGCCTTTGTGGTAGGACATAAAGCTTAGTAGTTGCCAATCTAGTTTAATCTGGGTGCCTTGGACTTGTCCAAGTGTCCACTAATGCTGCTAGCTAGTAAGGGATGTCCAGATAGATGACACACCGTGCTTGTTTGTTTGCGTCTCTACAGCAGCAGCAAAACCTTTTGAGTGCATCCAGGCTGCTGCCAGTACTTTACACTCCAACAAAATTAGAGACCATGTTTTGTTGTTGCTTGCTGCTTTATACTCTCTCCAACAACCTTAGAAGTTGGAACCTAAGTGTGCTACTATTGTTTAACAATGTTAGGATTGGGGGGCCTCTGACTACGCCCTAGTTTTGTATCAACTACCTCACCACTATTTCAAAACCAGTTGTGACTGCCATTTACCGCTATTGCTTCAGGCTCTCCCTTTCTGTTTGCTCGCGGCTTGGGTGGCAAGTCAGGGGTCGGGCGGTGGAATCCACTTCTTCTACTAAATTGAACTTCGTGGCGGTCACATTTTTTGATCTTCACCTGGCGGTTTTGTAGACTGGAAACTCAGAGAAGGGTGAGTTCATAGAGCCACTGGGCAAGCGTCCAGCAGAAGCGGTCATTTTAATGCCCAATAACAGTCAATAGTAGTGTTGCAATCACAAGACCATCCTTCTTAACAAAATTGCCACGGTTAATCTAAAATAAAAATAAAAAAAAAAAAAAGAAAAAAGCCCAACCCCTAACCCCTAACTATGAGTGGGATCGATTGCTGGACCTAACTATCTGCATCTTTGCTAGCTGCCCCTTAGGAGTGAGGTTCGCTGATCCTAGCGTCATGCCCCCCGTGCTACTGGCTAATTTGTATCGCCCTCAAAATGCGAGGGGCACCGCCGCCGGATCCAGCTTCAATTATAGCGAGCAGTGCCTCTCCGCTGCAACTCATGCGGAGGTTTTCATTCCAACAACAGCAAATCTCCGCCGACCTCCTCCTTGCCCAGAACCAGATCCTCCCCCGCTGAGACGCTATGGCAGCCCCATCCGCGCACACACACACGGAAACACACGCCACCACACACATCCACACACACACACACACATCCACACACACACCTGGGATCCGCCGCCACATACGCTGAGACCCGCGCCAAATAGGAACCGCCACGGGGAGAGGAGAGGGAGAGGGAGGATGGGCCGGGAGGGAGGGTGCGGGAGGTGGGGTGAAGGGAGGGTGCGCTCGGGTGGGGAGAACAGGGTGAGACACAGAGAGGAGGAAGAGAGAATGAGCCCAAAACCCTAAGTGTCGCCTTATATATATGTCACCATGGAAATGGTCCTGCATTGATTATTGCTTTGGGCCTCATTTTTGGTGGCGGGCTTTATAAGAAAAAAATTGCCACGGTTAATCGATTAACCATGGCGGGTTTTTCCTCGGCCGGGGCTGCCGGGGCCAGCATTTTCCGAATAATACGGTTATTCAAATGCCCGCCACGGAAAATAAAACCAAACACCCCGCAAAAAATCAATCCTGTAGTAGTGATCCCCTCTTCTTCATCGTTTTTTTCCATATATCGAAGTCACATTCGCCCTTCTTCACCTCGCTCTTGTAGACAGGAAACTCAGAGAAGGGTGGCTGTTCATAGAGCCACTGGTGCAAGCATGGCCAGTAGAAGAGGTGGCTACACCATTGACAGATATTACGATCAATAGTAGTGTTGCAATCACAAGACCATCCTTCTTAACAATATTGACTTCACTGAACCTTGTTGCCATCGCCATATCGATCATTCCCCCTCGCTGCTTGTACAAAGGAGCTATGAGTGTGTTGGATTGCCCGAACCTAACTATCTGCATCTGTGCTAGCTGCCCCTTAGTCTGTGAGGTTCACTGATCCTGGCGTCATAGAGTTGTGCTACTGGCTAATTTGTATCATCCTCAAAATGAGGACCTCTCGGGAGCTCTAGCTTCAATTATAGTTGCAGTAGCCCCTTGAGTCTGCAACTCTTGCTTGTGTAGACTGTTTTCATTCCAACAGCAGCAACTACCCGACTAGGGTGCATAGACCTTGCAACCAGAACACCAGCGCCTTCCAAACTATGGCAATTCCATAGAAAACACACACACACACACACACACACACAACACTTGTATTAGACGTAACACATATCCCAAGGACAAAACAAATAGGAACACACACGTCCCAGAAACAACACTAATAGGACACACAAACACTACCTTGGAGTTGGCGCGCACGCGCGCGCGCGCACACACACACACACACACACTTGTATTAGAAGTAACACATATCCCAAGGACAAAACAAATAGGAACACACACGTCCCCGAAACAACACTAATAGGACACACAAACACTGCCTTGAGTTGCCCCCCCCACACACACACACACACACACACAAGTAACACATATCTCAAGGACTAAACTAATAGGAACACACACGTCTCAGGAACAGGAACAACAATAATAAGACACACAAACACTACCTTGGAGTTGGCTACTTAATTTCATTTGTGGACGTTGTTTCCATTGATTATTGCTCCGGTGACCTTGTTCATGCTCTTCAAAATTCCCTTTTATTTTTTCTAATTTTTGTACGAACCAGCTCCTCATGATGAATCTTTCCTATAATAATATTAGGCTCGATAATGTCAGATTGGCAGGAGCAGCAAGGGCACAAAGAATAATACTTCTGTCTCTTCTAAGATCAACCGGGTCTGGAACATGAATGGAAAAAAGGCTTGATGGCATGCAGGGGTGGATCTACGCGGGGATATGAGGAAAGGAGAAAAATGGAGAGTGCGAAGTCGAAGAAGAAGAAGAGACCAGCCCCTCTTTTAATCTTGTTGGGGATCCGCCACGCTGATGGCATATGGTAATGTACAATAGGGGTTAACAATGTAGGGACGGCAGTAGCAACATAATCAGCTTGTTGGTCCATTTGTATGATGTGTGTTGAAGAGAATCCTCCCGTCATTTTGTGGCATGCAATAAACCAAACTTGATGGACTCAACACTGATGTTGTCTTCTATATTTTATTTGGTCTGTTTCCTTTTAGTCTCATTGTCTCTAATAATGACTTCAGAGAAAAATTTCATTGTCTCTAATTCCTTTTTCAAATGAGACTTATGATGCATTGTCATCTATATTTACTTCAGAATATTTAATTTTTTATCTCATTTTCTTGTATTTACCACTGCGCCTCTCTCACTGCCAGCCCCTCACCCTGTCATTCCCACCAGATTTGGATTCTTCTAGTGATGCACACCACCATTCTCCTCCGGCTTCCACAACGCCAGTATTGACGTTTCCTAGTGGCCATCGCCAGGCTTAGTGCAGAGAATCAATAATAGGATGTACCTCCAGTGCATTCCTGCTGTGGACACCAATCTTGGAAGTGGTGACCTTTGCCACTCCTTCCTAGGTCGGTGCCCCAGAGAAACCTTGGAGGACGTCCATGGCGGTGGTTAGGAGGTTCAAGAGGTGCACAGTTACTGTGTGTTCATAGTGGAAAAGCAGGAGCTCCTTGGCGTCGATGAGGAAATCACTGTATTCCTCAAATTAATGATGTCAGCTGGACTTGAAGCGTGGCGCCTTTTTTTAGATATAGGATAGTTTATATCCGGCCTCATCTACCTTTTAGGTAGAATCAAACGAATTATTACAAAGTTTAGCCCGAAGGCAAGTACTTTTTGTAGAGCCATCCATTTCACCTGCGACAACAGGAAAGAAACGAGAAGAAAAAACTGAACGTGACCAATAGACCTCCTTGACAACCATCCATTTGAACTAAAAAATGCAAAGCCGACGTCTCTAGGTTTTGTCCTGCTAGGATCAGTTGCTCCCACTGATTTTCACGCCGTTGCAGTCTTGCCCATGCGCACTTTCACGAAGGGGCGGTGATTGGGCTTCATCGGGTCTTCAAGTTAAGTGCCTCGTCATTTTTTTCCTCATTCTTGTGAATCATCACCCAGTTCCTAGGAAAGAAACATGGTTCCCAGGTTGGACCATTGGCAGTGGTGGTTCTCCCATGGCTTCCAGACTGATCTAAGGTGGATGTACTACATTGCATCGTCGGCTTGCAGCTTCTCACGGATCTCACCAAAAGTGTCCTAGATTAGATTTTCCTAGTCCCTCTCATCCGACTCTAACCTAATGTGGTACTATATGGAAACAGAAATTCATCACATAAAATTGAGAGAAATATATAAATAAAACTAGAAATCACATCTACAAATGAGGTATATGGGTGACTCGTAAGGACCCTCTATTGACGTCATTAACAACGGTGCCGGTGGAAGGACTTGAATAGGGTTGCCAACCATAGCGTCAGCGACTTGGTGAAGTTGTAGGTTTGCAATGAAAGCCATGATGGCGATGCTATCTTAGGGTTTGGATGGGTGAGTAGGTGGAAGAGGAAGGGAGCAGGAGTGCCCAAGCTGAAGGGAGTGGATGTCGCAGGTCCAGTGGTAATATATGTATGAAACACATATTCTAATATGTAATGAAACAATACTGAAGTATTTATGTTTTCCAAATTTGTAGCAGTGCTGGAGGTTCTCCATGTCTTCAAGAACGATCTAAGGTAGAAGTATTCGGTCTCATCGATGTCTTGCATCTATGAATTATCTGCACGTTGATGATCAACAAACTTTTTATTATACTCGCAAATACATTGGGCATGGTATGTAGGATGTTATTTCAAACATCGCCTAGAGAACTAGGCATCTGCTGGATGCGGCGACAGAAGCCACTCATCTGTTGAAGATGGCATAAACCAGATTGGGCTACTACGGTTTCTGGGCTTACACAGCAATGGCCAAACACTAGCCACAATCTCGTGCACAACTTGCTCCCCACCATGTGCTTCAGATCATTTGCTTCACCAATCTTGCTAACTATCATCATTTGCTACATCACCAATCTCACTGACTTTGCTATCTGCAGCCTGCCAGTAACCGGCTCGGTGTCAGGTGACACATTGCGTATGGTGAGGACCATGAGCTCTCTTGGGCCATACAGATTGGGCAGGCCTGGTCATTCAATGTTCGTCTCGCCCATGGAGTACATCCCAAAGTCGGCGAAGGAGATGATAGAATTCATTCTACCAGCACCCACTGTGTCGTCCAGAAAATATATACTCCCTCCTTGGAACCTTTTGTACTGACTTGCCTCCAATGCCCTAGAGCAGCCTCTTGCAACGGTGATGACCCGACCGTCCAAGCTGCGGAGCCCAACCCAAGCATCAGCATAGTCTTCGTCAGGCATGGGGTTGATCTCCAGCTGAAACACCCTGAAGTGCAAGGTCCGCAGATCAAGGCCTGTGGCCCTGCATGAATACCTGAGCACCAGTATCAACTTCCCACGCGATTCCACAAAGTACGCATGATGGCACTACCTTCCATGGCCGGCACCGGCGAAATGATATGACGAGCTGCTCCATTACAAGAATCTCATCGTTGTTGATTTTGTTCGGCAGGAACAGGTAGAGGTTGTCCCTGTTGCTGATGGAATACAAGGCTTGGAGCACCTCACTTCTGTGATACAAAGTGTCCTGGAGCGGCCCCACCCAGTGGCCATCTAGATGCGGCCGGTAGAAAATGATGCTTGGATAACCACCTACGGTGTGGGCAGCCGCGATGTAGCTCTTCACCCTGGGCACATCAGAGAGCGTGACCATGCGGATCTCCACCATGTCAGAGCACGCGGGGTGCGAACGACAGAGCCTGGTGGGGAGGGGAACTGTGGCAATGGCTGGCTTGATGAGGTTGAGAAACTTATAATAAGGCCTTCTGCGATTGGCAGCAGTGACGGCGACCCAACCTCCTTCGTGGGAACCACAGAAGCGACAGACGCCCTGTGGAAGGCAGATCCGGCGGCCGGTGGTGCCGAAAATGTAGCTCCTGATGGTTGATGGCGGCGTGTCATGGGATGACTAGAGGAGCCACAGGAGCTGGCGGTACTGCGACACCTCCTGCTATGAGGCGTGAAGCTGCAAGTGTATCATGTTGCACCATTCTTTACAGACCCCCCCACAGTTCTTGTGAGGTCTGCAAAACAGTCTAGCTAGGTAGGTAAAGACTAGGATGAGGATCTCTACAGGGGCGCTAACCAAGGAGGCCATGGCGGATCAACGAGGAGCGCGCGTGAGGAGATGAGCTTGAGGGTGCGTGTCTAATCTCATGGATCTCACCGTCCTAGACTAGATTTGCCCAGTCCCTCTCCTCTGACTCCAACCAGATGTAATGTGGAGACAGAAATTCGTCACACAAAATCCGGAAAACCGGACAGTTCAAACAAAAATCACATCTACGGAAGGAGTGAGACTCGTGTAGACCCCTCCATTAACGTCGTCAACAATGATGCTGGGGGCAGGGACGACTAGGACAAGGTTGCCTACCGCAGCGTCATCAATGGCAGCGACTTGGTGAAATTGCAGGTTTGCATTGAAAGTCATGATAGCGCTGCTAGCTTAGGGTTTGGATGGGTGAGTAGGTGGGAGAGGAAGGGAAGCCCAAGCTGCAGGACGAGTGGATGGTACAGGTGCTGTGCTAATATGTATGAGACACACATTCTCATATGTAATGAAAAACACAGAAGTATTTAAGTTTAAAAACGAAGAATTCCAATTGCAATAAAAAGTAGCATGAATGAAAGTGACACTTAAAGTATTGTACAACCCATACATCTTGTAAACAGAACGTGAGCAGATTTTGACCACTATGCATGCATTTCTATTTCATTTCTTTTATCAACTTAAAGGAAATGTAAAACCTTTGCCCGTGTAGAGAAATATTAGAGTTGTCTGTAGCCTGTCCACCGTTATATTGCATACGTCAGGTTCCTTCATTCACCCATGCTGAACAGATCCAAGTAAAACATGATGAGTTGCTTCCACTTTTTGATCAATGAGTGACTCAGATGTTGCATTTTTTCTGAAACTGCTGAGCTTGGACTTGAATTCGTCTTTGCATTTTTTCTCGCAGGCAGGGTCCTCACATCTTGGGTACTGCTGAAAGCAATCGTCTGTGCCAGCAAAACAAAACTCAATGGATCAGCAGACGTAAATGCATGTTACGTACTAACAATTTCAATTGAATTGTTAGATAACGTAAGTTCGTTAGTTAGTTAGGAGATATCTCTGATATCCCTGCCGCAAGGCATTCATGTAACAACTTGTAACTCAAGTAGATAGATGATAGATTCTTGTAGCTCAATCTGTTGTAAACCAAACTTATTGTACAAGCCACGCTAGGGGCAATTCCTAACCTATATTAACATGCAACCGAGAGCCGGGGAGAGGCATCTCGTTCCACCATTCTTCACATGGTATCAGAGGTTTAGTCCACACGGAATTTCGCTATGGCATTTGCTCTCGGATCTTCCTCCGATGCATTTGCAGTGCAATCGCTCGTCTCGCCCGTGACCGAGAAACTCACAAGGAAGAACCAATCAATGTGGAAGCTGCAGTGCTCACGGCGCTGAGGGTGCATCTTTGGCATCTCACGTTGAAGGCGACGAACCGGTGCCCGAGAAGATGAAGGTCGAGAAGAAGGCAGATGGCACGGAGGAGATGAAGCCGAACCCCAACTTCAAACCTTGGTTCACCAAGGACCAGCAAGTGCTCAGCTTCGTCCTCTCTTCCCTGTCCAAGGAAATCCTTGGGCAGATCCCGATCGCGGTGGCGACCGCCAAGCAAGCTTGGGAGGAGATTGAAGGGATGTTTGCATCCCAATCTCGTGCTCGCATCATCAGCACGAGGATGGCACGCCACGGCGCCCAAGGGGCGCCAACCATCGCGAATATTACGCCAAGATGAAGAGCCCGGCTGATGAGATGGCGCGTCGGCGGGCAAGAAGCTGGAAGACGAGGAACTGATCTCGTACATCCTCACCGGGCTCGACGTCGAGTACAACCCGGTGATCTCTGCTGTCGCGGCAAGGGTTGAACCCCTCTCGGTGAGAGATCTGTATACTCAGCTCACTGCATTTGAGTCCTGCATGGAGATGCAGAATGGCTGCGGTGGATCGTCCGTCAACATCGCGGCACGTGGAGGCCGCAATGGAGGAAATCGCGGCGGTGGCCGCAATGGAGGCGGCCGCGGTGGCCGTGGAGGTTTTGGTTGTGGCGGTGGTGGCCGTGGCAATGGCCATGGCCCGAACGTTCAGCCTGGCGTGATTTGCCAGCTGTGCGGCAAGGAAGGGCACCCTGTGCTAAGGTCCTACAAGAGATTCGACCGGGATTTCTCTGGTCCCCCTCATAAGAGCGCCAACTCCACGTCCACCAACTCATACGGGATCAACACCAACTGGTACATCGATTCAGGCGCCACCGACCACGTCACAGGAGAGCTGGAGAAGCTCACCACCCGTGAGAAGTATGGAGGCCACGAGCAGGTTCACACTTCGCAAGTGGATCAGGTATGAACATTTTCCATGTTGGATCTAGCATTGTGCATTCCCCTAATAAACCCATTCATCTGAAAAACATCCTTCATGTTCCAAAAGCCAGAAAAAGCCTTGTTTTGGTTAATAAGCTCGCTGCTGATAATGATGTGTTTATTGAATTTCACCCTGATCATTTTGCAATTAAGGAGCTGGGAAACAAAGATGACGCTCCACAGAGGCAGATGTGAGAAGGGCCTCTATCCTCTCGTGGTCGACAAGAATAAAGAGGTGCTTGGCATCACTAAGGCATCCATGTCGATTTGGCACCATCGTTTAGGTCATGCTGCTACACCTGCCGCATAAAACGAGTCTTGAGTCGTTATCGCCTTCCCTTTGTCAAAGAGTCAAATAAAGCATCGGTTTGTGATGCGTGTCGGCAGGGTAAAAGCCATCAGCTTCCCTACCCTAAGTCATCGAGTGTGTCAACCGGTCCATTGGATCTTGTGTTCTCAGATGTTTGGGGACCTGCCCCAACTTCTATTGGTCGAAATAAATATTATGTGTCTTTCATTGATGACTTTAGCAAATTTACATGGGTCTACTTCCTTCGACACAAATCAGAAGTGTTCCAACGCTTCCAAGAATTTCAAAAATTAGTTGAATGCCAATTTGATAGAAAGATCCTGGCAATGCAAACAGATTGGGGTGGCGAGTATCAATCTTTAAATTCCTTCTTTAAGCGAGTAGGGATTAATCATCATGTATCATGTCCTCATGCCCACCAGCAAAATGGTGCTGCCGAAAGGAAGCATCGTCACATTGTAGAAGTAGGCCTCACCATTCTTGCCCATGCAACAATGCCACTCAAGTTTTGGGATGAAGCTTTCTCCACTGCCGTTTATCTTATAAATCGTCTTCCTAGCAAAGTCATCAATGATGAGACCCCATATGCACGCCTCCATGGCTCAGAACCAGACTACACCTTCCTAAAAGTCTTCGGTTGTGCGGTATGGCCCAATCTTAGACCATACAACACAAAGAAACTTCAATTTAGATCGAAACGATGTGTCTTCTTGGGATACAGCAACCAGCACAAAGGCTATAAGTGCCTAGACCCGAGTGAAGGGAGAGTTTATATCTCTCGGGATGTTGTATTCAATGAGCGTGTTTTTCCATTCTCAACCATGCATCCAAATGCCGGTGCTCGGTTGAGGGCAAAAATTTCACTTCTTGATCCTAGTCTCTATCACGGGATGCATCATTGACTGATCTACATGAGCATTGTTCACCTGCATCTAACCCTAATGCACATTTGCAAGAAGATTTGAATCAAGCAGAACAGGTTTGGCGGACCAAGGCGCTTCCTCGTCACGTTATCGGATGTGTCTCCCACGGGGAGGCAGCGCGAGGGGACAGCACAGGCGCCGAAGCTGATTCACGCGGAGGATCACGCGTCTCGTCGCCCGAATCCACATCGGGATCGAGCCCAGGTGGGGCGCTGACGGGAGCCGGCGGGGCTCTGTCAGGGTCAGCAGGTGGCGCGTCGGGATCTTCTACGCCTGCATCACCGCCCAGCTCGCCTGCGCCCGCGCTCTCGCTGCCACGGCGGATCCGGAAAGTGAGGGGACAACGCCGCAGCGGATCTATCTCGCTGGATCGCCTCACGTAGTCAAGCCCCGTGACCAAACCGGTGCCAGTGATCCTCCTCGACGGCAAACTCGACTTCAATTTGGTATTTCAAAACCAAAACTTTATACGATGGCACGGTGCATTGGGGCTTGTCTAGTGCTACTGTTGCAGAAGAACCAAATACACTTGCTGATGCATTGGCTGATCCAAGATGGGTTCAAGCGATGGATGTCGAGTACAAGGCGTTGAAGCAAAATAAGACGTGGCATCTAGTTCAAGCTCCCAAAGGTAAAAACATTATTGGTTGCAAATGGGTTTATAAGGTGAAGAGGAAGGCAGATGGAACTATTGATCGCTATAAAGCTCAACTCGTGGCTAAGGGCTTCAAGCAAAGGTATAGATTGGATTATGAAGATACATTCAGTCCTATTGTTAAAGCGGCAACCATTCGACTTGTCTTGTCCATAGCTGTGTCAATAGTCTGGTCACTCCGACAGCTAGATGTCCAAAATGCCTTTCTTCATGGTGTCCTTGAAGAAGTCTACATGCATCAACCTCCGGGGTATGAAGATAAGTCATTGCCAAATTTGGTGTGTAAACTTGATAAGGCGCTATATGGTTTGAAACAAGGCACCACGCGCTTGGCATGCATGCTTAAGTAAGAAATTGCTATCTTTGGGGTTCAAGGCATCAAAGGCGGAGATACATCGTTGTTTTATTTCAAGAGAGGAGGAGTAACTATCTTTGTCTTGGTATATGTTGATGACATTATAGCTGCAAGTTCAACTCCTGCAGCAACAAGTGCGCTTTTGTCAAGGATCTAGAGAAGGAATTTGCCTTAAAAGATCTCGGTAATCTCCATTACTTTCTTGGCATAGAAGTAAAGAAGCTTGGAGATGGCTTGGTGCTTACCCAAGAAAAGTATGCAGCGAGATGTTGTGAAAAAGAGCAGGCATGGGACTTAGCAAACCCGTCGATACACCGGTAGCGATTCGAGAAGTTAAGTCTTGAAGAAGGAGAAGCGTTGGGGGCTGAAGACTCATCAAGATACAGGAGTATTGTAGGGGCATTGCAAAGATTTAACACTTACTCGCCCTGATCTATCCTATTCGTGAACAAAGTGTGCCGGTATTTGCATGCCCCAACTACTCAGCACCGGACAGCGGTCAAGCGGATATTAAGATATGTGCATGGCACGTTGAAGCTTGGGTTGCATATTAGAAGATCCAAGTCAATGATGATAAGTGCATTCAGTGATGCGTAGACCGGGCCGGAGATACAAATGACAGGCGATCCACGGGAGGCTTTGCTGTATTCCTTGGCTTCAACCTCATCTCCTGGAGTGCACGGAAGCAGGCTACGGTTTCCAGGTCGAGTACTGAAGCTGAGTACAAAGTCCTTGCTGATGCAACGGTAGAAATGATGTGGGTTCAGAATTTACTCAAAGAACTCAAAGTACCTCATCCTTCTATGGCCAGATTATGGTGCGATAATATGGGTGCAAAATACCTTTCAGCAAATCCAGTGTTCCACGCTACAACAAAACATATAGAGATAGACTATCACTTCGTTCGGGAACGTGTGTCACAAGGATTGTTGGACATACGGTTCATCTCCTCGGCTGATCAGCTAGCAGATGGGTTTACAAAACCAGTCAGTCGGTACAAGATGATGCAGTTCAGGACCAATCTCAATCTTGTGGCAGGTTGAGATTGAGGAGGATTGTTAGATAACGTAAGTTAGTTAGTTAGTTAGTTAGTTAGGAGATATCTCTGATATCCCTGTCGCAAGGCATTCATGTAACAACTTGTAACTCAAGTAGATAGATGATAGATTCTTGTAGCTCAATCTGTTGTAAACCAAACTTATTGTACAAGCCATGCTAGGGGCAATTCCTAGCCTATATTAACATGCAACCGAGAGCCGGGGAGAGGCATCTCGTTCCACCATTCTTCACATGAACAACGGAAGAATTTTATTCTCTCTCTGTTGCTCAAAGCAATCCTTTGAGTAGACGTACATGCATGTTAGCCAACTCTTGCACCGAATTGGGGGTAATTCTTCTCACTACTGGAATTGGGCGCCGCACTAGGGTTCTCTCTAGCTAATCATGGACAAAAATGTTGAGGATCTCGTTCCACCATTCTTCACATGAACAACGGAAGAATTTTATTCTCTCTCTGTTGCTCAAAGCAATCCTTTGAGTAGACGTACATGCATGTTAACCAACTCTTGCACTGGAATTGGGGGTAATTCTTCTCACTACTGGAATTGGGCGCACAGACTAGGGTTCTCTCTAGCTAATCATGGACAAAAATGTCGAGGATTCCCTCTGATGAGGATGACATTTATAGAGGGCGGCTAGGGCGCACACCGCACAAGTCGCGTTTACCCTTGTGCCCTCGGCTTAGGGTTTGCACCGTGCATGTGCACGTTTATCCTTATGCCATTTTTGACTGTTGGTTGGGCCACTTAGCCGTTGGGCGTTCCTTTGTAGACTGTGGCTGAACCATCTAGCCGTTAGGCGGTCCAGCAAGCCACATAAGGGCGCAGTCACATCACATCATGTCCGACGCGGCGCAGTGCCGGCAGCGGCGCACGAGTGGCTCCACCATGTTCCCTCTCAACTCCTTGCATAGAGCACCAACTAGCTGCCTATTTAAGTTAAGCACTCTCTCAATGAGTGTACCATGTGGTACTAATCCCACTCCTCTTACCATAAATGTGTGGGCCTTTGGAGTTTCCTTTGATTAATTGCTAGTTGACTAATGGGCCAAGCCCAATTAATCTAACAACGAGTTGTTCCATTACAAGAATCTCATCATTGTTGATTTTGCTCGGCAGGAACAGCCAGAGGTTGTCGTTGTTGCTGATGGAATACAAACCTAGGAACACCTCACCTATGTGATACAAAGTGTCCTGGAGCAGCCCCACCCATGGCCATCCGTGATGCGGCCGGGCGAAAATGATGCTTGGATAACCACCTACGGTGTGGGCGGCCGCGATGCAGCTCTTCGCCCTAGGCACATCGAGAGCATGACCATGCAGATTTCCACCACGCCGAGCACGTGGGGTGCGAACGATGGAGCCCGGTGGGGAGGGGAACTCGCAATGGCCGCCTTGATGAGGTTGACAAACTCATAATAAGGCCTTCTGCGATTGGCAGCAGCTACGGCGACCCAGCCTCCTTCGTGGGAACCACGTAGTTTAACCCTCCGGACGGGCGCCCTGGAAGGCAGATCCAGCAGCCGGTGGTGCCGGAAATGTAGCTCTTGATGGTTGATGGCGCACATCGCCGGATAACTGGAGGAGCCACGTGAGCCGGCGGTACTGCGACAACCGCTGTGGAGGCGCCGGCTGCAAATTGTACGACATTGCGCCATTGTTTGCAGAATCCCGCAGCTCTTGTGAGGTCTGCAAAACACTCTAGGTAGGTAAAGACTAGGATGAGGATCTCTACATGGACGCTGGCCAAGGAGGCCTTGGCGTATCAACGAGGAGCCACAGCGGAGGAGTGGAGCTTGAGAGTGGAGCTTGAGGGTGGGTGTCCTAGACTAGATTTGCCCAGTCCCTCTCCTCCGACTCCATCCTAATGTGGCAACTGTGGAGAAAACAAAAATTCATCACACAAAATCGAAAAAAACCGAGAATGAGGTGTTCGTGACACTGGTGCAGACCCCCGTTAACGTAACGCCGTCAACAATGGTGCCGGGGAAGGGAGGAGTAGGACACGGTTTGGATGAAATTGCAGGTTTGCAATGCAAGTCATGATGGCGCTGCTAGCTTAGGGTTTGGATGGGTGAGTTGGTGGAAGAGGAAGGGAAGCCCAAGCTGCAGGACGAGTGGATATATGGTACAGGTGCTGTGCTAATATGTATGAGACACTCATTCTTGTATGTAATGAAAAAAATACAGAAGTATTTAAGTTTAATAACGAAGAATTCTAATTGCAATAAAAAGTAGCATGAATGAAAGTGATGCTTAATGTATTAATGTACAACCCATACATCTTGTAAAAAGAACGTGAGCAGATTTTGACTATGCATGCTGAACCGATCAACAAGGTTTAATGGGAGGGGAATTCAGCACAAGGATCAACAAGGATTTGAATATTCCCCTGGCCCTAATTTTCTCGTTGTAAACCCACACACAACCCTATTCAGGGATTCCCTTCGTTGGACAAGCTCTAATAGAAATAGGGGAAACACTAAATTAATCTTAGAAATCAACGGCTGATTTTTCTTTTGTGGGTGATTCTTCTCACACTACTGGAATTGGGCGCACAGACTAGGGTTGTCTTCACCGCTGGCACTACTGCCGTTGTGCCAGGAATAAACAATGGGATCAAGCACTGGGTGCTCCTAGGGTGGAGATAACATTTGACGGTGAAATGCTGCCATATATCTCGACTAGGATCGAGCAATTCGTCGACAGTTCTTGCAGCACCGGTCGGGTTGGGCATCAACATCGTGGAAGTCGTCTCTATGTCGAGCTCTGTGAATATGCATGTCACACATTCTCATATGTAATGAAATAATAGCATTTAAGCTTAAAATCAAGCATTCTTATTGCAATTAAAAGTAGCATGAATGGAAGTGATGCGTAAAGTATTGTACAAACCATACATTATGTAAACTGAACTTGAGCAGATTTTGACCACGAAAAGCACCTTCTGATTACCGTACCATCATCTGTATTTCATTTAATATCACAACCAAAAAGGAAATGTACAACTTTTGCTCAAAATTCAGTTCAGTCAACAGTGTGAACAGACATGCAAATTGGCAGTAGCTTCTCCCCCAATCTCACACACATTTGTGGTCCCATGCCATTGTACCTCTAGAAGCAACATCTCTAGCAGAAAAATTAAAATAAGAACAGTGAGCTGAATCCACATACCAGATGATCAAAATCCATGCACCGGCATGGCGCAGGTAGAGCTTCGATTAAGGGGGTAGGAAAAGCAAAGCGCATAGTGGCATGAACACCCCGTCCCATTCCAATCCAATAATACAAACATTACAACGATTGTCGAAAAAAAATTCTACGACTCAATAAAATGGCACCAACTCCTCGTTCCCCATTTCGATCCTCACATCTCGCAGAGGTTTCACACCGAGCATGTAGGGATCCAAAGGAAGACGAACCTGGCGAGAATGTGTGCTGGTGATGGGGCACAGCACAGGGCGAGATGAAACAGTTGGATCGTAGTACCGCCTCGCCTTGTAGGCCCTGTATAGGTAGTCCGCATAGGTGCGGATTCTTCTCACAGATCCTCCTACTCCCACGTTCCTGTCTGCGGGCTCTGCAGCGAGGATCACCATGAAGAGGGATAGGAAAAACAAGGGCACAGATAAGTTACCTTCTGATTTTGGAATGGTACCTCAGGGGGCAGCGGAGGGGTGTGGACGACGAGGAAACCGTGCTCTTGGCTGCCTCCATTCGATCGCCTTGCGCATCCGCGTCGCTCTTGCTCTGTCTCCGTGGGGGGTCCATGGAGTCCACTTTTTTCTCTGACACACACACACACACTCGTGCACCTGAAACACAAACACACAGCAGACAGAGACACACACTACTGAGCTTGGAGTTGAAATGGTCTTTGCATTTTTTTTCTCGCACGCGGCGTCCTCACATCTTGGGTACTGCTGAAAGCAATCATCTGCACCACCAACTCAAAACTCAATGGATCAGCAGACGTATATGCATGTTAACAATTTCAATTGAACAGTGGAAGAATTTATTCTCTCTCTCTCTCTCTAACACACACACACACACACACACACTTGGCGTTGGCTTCTCGCTTTCATTTTTGCACGTTGTTTCCACTGATTATTGCTTCGGTGACCTTGTTTCTATTTTTTTATTAGAACGGGCTCCTCATGATGAATCTTTTCTCTAATAATATTTGGCTTGACCATGTTGTTTGCTATATTTTCTTTTTTTTTGATTTCCGTATGAGACCGGAGAAGCATTTATTATCTTTTATATTTTCGTTGCTCTGTTTCATTTCAGTCTTATTGTCTCAAATGAGTTTGAAGAAAACATTTCAATGTCTCTATTTTTATTTTTCAAATGAGAGTGAAGATGCATTAATTGTCATCTATATTTACTTCAGTCTATTTAATTGTTGTTCTCAGTTTCTTCTATTTAGAACTACCCTTCTCCTACTCCTACTCCCCTGACCGAGACCCAGTCACTCTCCCACCACTCTCATTTCCCACTAGATCTGGTTTCTCCTCTCGATGCACGCCACCGTCCTCGATGTCCACAATGCCAGCATCAACGGCTCCCCAGTGACCATCACCAAGCATGGCGACATCATGGTGCTATGCCCGGCTGCGAGAGTCGCGAGACCACGACGAGCACCATGTTGGGAACAATAATTATGGGATGTCCCTCTGGCGCATTCCTCCTCTCGACGATTATCCCGACAGTGCTGAGCTTAGGCTCCCGGCTCCACGGAGAAACCTAGGAGGATGGCCATGACAGTGGTCAGGGGTTGAAGAGGCGCCGTTTCAGTGCAAACACAGTGGAAAAGCAAGAGCCCCTCGGCATTGGCAAGGAAATCAGCGCACTCAAACAAAAACCGATGGAGCGACAAATTATCTACCAGAGCTATGCTTCGACACAGGAGTATGCACCTGCTAGATTATAATTGTGTTTTCTCAACTCTGAATATTGAAGAGGATGCTTTACATATGCTCTTTCATTGGCCTTTTTCATTGCCATGCTGGTTTAATCTGAATATTTACATTCCAAATTCTGATGTACATTACAACAATGATTGTGGAAAGTATAATGGATCAGCTGAGGGTTCATTTCTTCATGCAGATTATTATTACTATGTGTTGGGCGATTAGGATGATGCGCAATGACTTGATCTTCATACACCTGGCACACTCTGTTCAGAACTCTTCAGAAATGAATTCGCTCTAGTTATTCTAAGAGCAAAAGCAACATATCAACCCTTAATAAATTTATGGCTAGACAGCTTTGTGTAATTGTTGCTGTTTTCTTCCTCTACTTTTATGTTTCTTGATCATTTGTGAAAAGAACTCTGTTTTGTTTTGCTTTTAATATATATTTCCAATAGGGCTTTGCACCTCCTGTTTCATGAGAAAAAAAAAAACTGGAGTGTGGCACCTGTGTGCATGTTCATGTTGCGGTGCTCACGCGGTGCCGCTAGGTCTGCAGGTGCCTCGTCATTGTCCCTGTCCTCGACCCTGTCCTTGTGAAGCATCACCGAGTTACTTGGAAAGAAACACGTACAGTTCCTAGGTTGGATAATCAGCGGTGGAGTTGCTTCTCCACAGCTTGCAGATGGCTCGCAGGCGGATGTAGTCCATCACATCCATGGAGAGTAGCTTCTCAGCGATCTCCCTGACAGCGTCATGGAGTAGATTCGGCCAATCCTGATGTGGTACCATGCACAACCCGGAGCGACAGGCACAACACATCTTGCTTGACTAGTGGGAAGGCAGGCCAGAGGGCGCACCCGTGCACACTCCAGACCCCTCGATCGCGAAGAGGTTCCACAACCACTTCGATGGAGAGCTCTCACAGCGCAAGGCCGAGGTGTTAGATGTGCTCGTTCCCTAAAGATGACGGCGCAGGGGACGCACCCTGGGCGACGGCCGCTGATCGCTGCCGCTACGTTGTCGCACATTTGTTTCCTTCTTAGCACACCTCTCTAAGCTCCACCATTTAGCCGGTGCCTTGTGTCGAGTGTTCCGCCTATTTGCCCTATTTGGCAACTCGCCATGGGAGGCATCTAGGATGTAATTTAACTTTCCCAATTCTCTTAATGCAGCACGGGCAAGTGCCCGCTTCGAAAAAATGTGGCATCATGCAGAAGTTCGATCATAATGTATCTAAACTTAGACAAAGGGCGCTTGTTCCTGTCATCTTGTATCTCTTTGACAAACTCCGTGCTTTGATCGGAGCTCTTGTTTCTTATAAAATCTGGCGGGAAGCTCCCCCACCCCCCCCCCTCCCAACTTGAAAAAAAATTATGAGAAAAACAGTTAGGTAAAAAGGAGGTGTCTAGGAGACACGTGCAAATCTGCCATGGACGTAGATAATGTTGGGCAAGAAAGAGTGGGACAGAGTTGCCTGTGGCAGCGTCATCAACAACAGTGACATGGTGAAGTTGGTTTGCAAGGAAAGCCATGACGGTGCTGCTAGGGTTTGGATGGGTATGAAGGTCAAGGAGGAAGGTATCTGGATTGTAGGAGCTACGGGGAGTGGACGACACAGGCATTCTCTTGAATATGCATGAGACACATTCTCAAATATAGTGAAATAATACAGAAGTATTTAAGTTTAAAATCAAAATTCTAATTCCAAGAATAAATAGCATAAATCGAAGTGATGCGTAAAGTATAGTACAAACCATACATTATATAAACAGAACTTGAGCAGATTTTGACCACAAAAAGCACCTTTGATCACAGTACAATCATCTCTATTTCGTTTGATATAACAACCCAAAGGAAATGTACAACCTTTGCCAGAATAGAGTAATACTATGGATGTCCCTTGCTAGTCCACCTATACATTACATAGGTCAAACGGTGAGCAAGGAACCGTAGCTGGCCCCATTGTCTCCCTCCTCGACCCTGATCTCCGCCTTTTTCTCTGAACAAAAGGGGCATTTGTAGTATCAACGTAGAAAAGCCATCAAGCCACCCCTAAAAACCTTGATGGCCTCATCGTGGGATCCTCACAACCTCGAACTTCTACTTAAACGCCTTGAGTCTTGAGTTGGTCTTGGTTTGTTTTCCAGCTCTAGCCGGGAACAGTTATATATGCGCATACCTAGGGCCCATCTAGTGCAGTGTGGGGTAGGTAGGCTCTGTAGCTAATCATGGACAAAAATGTCGAGGATTCCTCCGATGGGGATGACATTGTAGATGTCATCATGACATGAAAAGGTGAGGGAGGCAGCCAATGTGAGACCCTATACAGAGCCACATGGCCGGTCAACCTCCAGCATGAAAAAGCTCAAGCCAAAATGATGAAGGATCCGACACACTGGGGAGTCAGCATGAGATTGGGTTGTCCCATATACACGGTGCATTACAATGTGTCACTCAGTCACAGGGAGACACAGAGTTGGTACTATTCGAACTTAAGTAACCTTCTCGGCGCTAATCGTATTACCGTTTTGCATTACATATTACATCTATTTGATTGCAGGGTCCAAGCACACCCAACCATACCGTCACCCAATAATACCTGTGGTACCGTTTTAATTGCATTACATTTTACAACTATTTGATGTGTGCTTTTGTAATCTGTTTTTTGAAATGTATTTCTGTTCCACACATAATTAAATGTTGTTCAGGATATATTAGCAAAGGTAAATGTATTATGTGTGTACTAAACTTTGTTACCGTCAGAGCAAGCTCTAGTTTAGAAAAACAAATGATATTTATATCAAGAAAATAATTGGAAAAAAATCAATGCGAGGGCAAGCCCCATTTCCATTCATTCAAACAGAAATACAAGAGTTTAAGAGTATAATGATGAAAATTGGAAACTAAGAAGCTGCAGCATAACATGCACTGTGTTAGGGGAGCCAGCTCCTGTCTTGGATGAACTAGGAGAGGACACAACATAACACTGCTAGGATTGAGAGGCCCTCACTACACCCTGGTTTTGTATCACCTGCCTTCTTATCCGCCATCTATAGTTGCCTCAATCTCTAGCTCCTTTCTGTTTGCTCGCGGCCTGGATAGTAAGTCGAGGTTGGTGGTGGAATTAATCCCCTTCTTCAATACCTCTTCCATATATCGGAGTGACATTCCCTTTTAGCACCTCGCCCTTGCACACAGGGAACTCAGAGAAGGGTGAATATACATGGCTAGCAGATGAGGTGGCCACAAGGTGTAACGGATGTTTAATTGACCAGGACAGGACAATACTACACTCAAAGCTAGAGTTGCAGTCACAGGAGCCATCCTTCTTAGCAGAACAGCTTCCACACACCTTGTTGTCGTTGCCATAAGTTTTTGTCCCTCGCTGCTTGTTCAAAAGAGCAATGAGTGCATTGGATTGTGAGCAATCTTCGACGCCGACCAGTCGGCGCCAATAGACCACCCCGTGGTGGGCCGGCCCACCTAGGCCCCGCAGACCGCCCACGATGACGGAGGTGGAGCCGGCAACGATGACGACGACGTGCGGGGATCTCCTTCAATAGCTTCTGGTGGGGCTATAGAATGGCCGGCGGGGGTGAGGTAGGTAGGCCCGGCGGTCGGCATGGTCGTCGGGTGGCTTAGGTGCGGTTGGCCGTGGTCGGGGCAGTTGGGCCAGGTTGGGGCGGGGCGCCATGGCCAGATTTTCGTGCTCGAGAGCTAGGGTTAGGGTTCACCGTAGGGAGGAGAAGAGAGAGAGACGGGGAGAAGGTGGCCGCCGTGGGCACCCTAGGGCTCGGCGAGCCCTAGGGCACCCGCGGTTGGGGCAAAGGCATCGCGAGGAGGAAGAGAGCTCGGAGGAAGAAGGAGGAATAGGATGTTGGGGCGTCGGGTGGGCTGTTAGGTGGGCCGGCCTAGCCCCAAGTGGGTAGCAGCTAACAGTCACCTTGGATTGGCCAAATCAGAATGTCTGCATCTGTCCTAGCTGCCCCTTGTTTGTGGTTTGTTGGGCTGCTGGCTAATTTGTATCCTGCTTCAATTGTAACAGCAACCCGACTAGGGCGCCCAGACCTTGCTACCAAAAGTCCATCCCCTTCTAACCTAGTGGCACATCCCTAGAACACATACATTTGTAACAAAAGCGACACACAACATTTCCCTATGGGACAAGCCCACTAGAAGAGGCCCAAATAGAATTAGTAGGAGTAAATTGTAAATCCAACCCCCACCAGGGGGTCACATGTAAATCTTCATTCCCTGTATATATAGAGTGTCATGGGCATGGAGGGGGCTCTCTCTCCCTCACTTGGAGTGACCTAAACTCTAATTGTCTCACTTCCTCTTTCTCCTCTCCCTGTTTGAAACCCCTAGTTTCCAACACACACACACACACACAGGGTTGCCCTGATCATGTGCGGGGCTGCCTTGGAACTTGTATCAAGATTAACCAAGAATCACCTGGTCACTACCCTGATCATGTGCGGTGTGGCCTCAACAACAAGCATTGGTAAATAAAACCCAATAAAATCGAAACCCCACGCACCCATCCATCACCCGTGGACCATCGCCCTAAGCCGCAATGCGGTGGACTCACCTCGACAAACTTCGCCGAAGAGGAGCTTCATCCCGTTTTTGTCGCGTGCACGCGGCGGCGAAGGCGGCGACTCACGCCGCCGCTGCGGCTTTCTAGTCGTCCCTCTCGTGACGACTCATCCCATGCTTTCAAGAAATTAGGAATCTACCTAACAGATTAAAGTCAGATTTGTAATAAACATAAAATGTAGAAAATAAAAAAAATACAAAACTTACAACAATGTCTCTAACTTCTTAGACTGTCCTCATCAAAGAATGAATCTAGGAAAACAAAATATCCATCCCGAAGAGCAACAACGAAAACAAACCAATGTGTGTCATGACATATTCAAAAAAATAAATGCACAGTAAAATAAAAAAGGTCATAACTCTATTAAGATAGCACGGTTGAAATAAAAACCATGAAAAACGGAATAAATAAAAAATAAAAAGCATCGAACAGTGACATACAAAATTTGATGACTTGAAGTCAAAGCAGTCATGAGCAAATTTGAAGCATCGCTTACAGTTGTCATGTAGGTAACTTTGGTTGCCCTTATAATTGTGCTTTATAAGATAATCCTATAGAACAATGAAACAAGGGATAAGGATACTACACATAACATAAGAAAACAAAACAGATAATAAAAGTGCATTATTGAGAAGTTGCAGTAAGAGACTTACACCAACAGGAGAATAAGTAATGTCTCCGCGATTGTCTTGGGTGGTTCTCCTTAAACGTAACACAGACTTTATCATAATTATGACTTCCTCTCTAGGAGTAAAAAGGAACAAATATTATAAAAAGTAATGAAATAATTCTTTAGTCAAATATTTATTAAGAAGCTTACAAAGTACAACATTTAAAAAATGATTCATTAATTACCTAGCCCGCTCAGGGGAATGAGAATAAAATAAGACACATTCATAAGCTTGTCTCTCTAGTATAGTAACAAAAATCTTGCATTACGAACATTGACATGGAAATCCCTACAATAAGAACTAGGCTGAATGATACGCCTAGGGCGGAAGATTTGCCAACTTGACCCTTAGACGAGCTATTGAGTTTAAACCCAATCTTATGACATTTATGAAAACAAGAACCATCATCAGCATCATAAATATTTCCAATGTCTTGTGCCATTCCATTCTGGCTAACAATGAGTTGTTTCTCTCCAGTAATGTCAACTTCATCAGATTCACTAGCATGGGATCCATGACCAGTAACATTGGAAGGTAGAGGTGGTTCAGTAACATGAACATCACAAGCTGAAGGAGGTTCCTGTGAACTCTATAGATGAATAACAGAAATAAAATAGACAATTACCATTGAACCAATGTCAAACTTTTGCTAAAAAAAAATGACAGTATAAGAGGGATACGTACAGTGACAACTAAACGACCAGCGGTATCAAGTGCAGCCAGAGGGACAACATTTTGGGCACAATCAGGAACCTCATGTGAACGTGATGGGGGTGTCAAATCATAAAGAGGAGGTTTGTCGTAGTTTTCAGCATTGATGTTAGCATCATTAGCATCATTGATGTTTGGATGATTCAAAATCTAAAAAGAAAAATCAAAAGAGATCAATAAAGTACTTCCAAAACAGCAGCTAGTGAGAACAGGAGAAGGCATATTTAAAAAGAAGCTAACCTCATTTTGCGAACACACATAAGAAGAGTCATCAGATTCATTTAAAACATTAAATGTTGGAACAGGAAAATCCATCGGATTTACTTTTTCAACAGCAGATATAGTTCGATTGGGAAAACCAAGTCATGTTTGGGAAAACTTAGCAGTATGCGATGAGCCTGCATCTAAATTGGGTCCTCAATGACAATCATTGACCTGTGGTAATAAAATTCAGATAGTTAATGAAAATAAATTGTATATTAAAAAAGGAAAAATAAGTCAAAAATACAGATACTTACACATGGTGGTTCAAGGTCTCTAGGCTTATGGCTACAGATGTCTTCACGTAACATATAACTAAAACTAGCACTCTTGCTTGCTGTGTTTTTTTGCAAAATCAGAACATGATAAGATCTGGTGTGCAACTGTCGCAAAAAAAGAAGGATCATCATTATATGTCATAAACGAACTAGGATTAGTATCATTACAATTGGATTGCATGCATTGTTAAGATTATTGCATATTTCTCGCATCGTTTTAGATAATATCTCCTTGTTATTCTTCCCCAAAATAGCCTACAAACAAAATAAATAGGGGAAAAAGAAAAAATTATCAAAACAGACAATATGAAAACAGAGGGGAGGGGAGGGAGGGATGAAAAATAGAGAAGGCAAGTGGAAACACCTCTGGATTATCCATGAATGCAGGTTCATTAGCAACTGACATAGGAGACAAAAGATTTGGATTGTGACCGAGTATGTCCAGCAATAGTAGAACCAACAACTTGAAAGTTTTGTGAGGTAATAGGACTGGAAACCCTTTTTCTCTTTAAAAATGAACCACATGGAGTGGACAATAATAAAAGGAAACAAGAACAAAAGGCAAGTGAGAGAAGGAAAGATATGTGAAAACATTGAGTGCAAATAATGAGTTAATTACCTTGAGACAACTGAACTGAATCTGATAGTGTGGGAGATGACGATGAAATTATCTATGTACTGGTAAAGCTGGGTTTCACAGAACTAGAATAACCATCACAGGACGGTAATAGCAATATCACTGCTAGGTGTGTCCTTTTGATTTCCAACAACACCTTGCAACTCCTTACAAACAGCTGCTACATCAGATGTATGTACAACATTAGTTTTGACACCATCATTATGCGCATCATGTGTATGGCCATCAGATTGATGTGGAAATCACCAACAACAGTTCCAATGACATTAATTCCTTGAGAAACATTGGTACGAACATGACCTTCACTTTCAACAGTATGTGAATTAACAACATAGGCGGCTTCACTTTCTTTAGCATTTTGAGCAGAAACAAAATAAGAATCATCCTTGCTACGAGGAACCTTATTAGTCTGAGCTCGGAGACAAAAATAATTTATCAAATCCACAATAGCATTTTGAACATGTACATCAACCAATTCAGTAGGAGAAGTTGAATGCTTCAAGTATAATGCAGTAACATCATCCAATGTCTACAATATATAATTAAAAAGACAACTTAAAACAAGATATAAATCCTTTTAAAAAAACTTGAAACAAGATATGGAGTAATATAAAAAATATAGAATTAGTATATTAATTAAAACACATACATGGCAAAAGTGATACTAACCTGCGCAGATAAAGATGCACATACAGATTCAGTCAATGTCTTCTTGAAGCTAGATCCATCAATATTGCAGGACGGTGAAGGGGTTATGGTGCTCCTAGTCCCACTCCATCTCCCACAACTTACATTTCCACGAAATCTAGTTTCTCTTCATGAAGAAACCGGGAGACACATTCTCATATGTAAAGTAATTTTAAGATTAAAATCAAGAAAGAAAAAGTACCAAGAATGAAAGTGATGGGTAAACAAAATGTCTGGTTGTAACCTTGGCACCCTGCCATTTCTCAGAGTTCCCATGTCCACACACACACACACACACAGCGTCTTGACCCCCCTGCACACACACACACAAACACTCACTCACCGGGGCAGTGGCAACAAGGCACCGTAGGGGCAGCAGGAGCCTTTTTATTTCTCATCGTCCTTGTAAAGCACCACCAAGTCACTTGGAAAGAAACACGGCTCCCAGGTTGGATGACTAGCGGTGGAGATGCTTCTCCACGGCTTGCAGACCGCTCTAATGTGGATGTACTCCATTGCATCGATGGAGAGCAGCTTATCTCTATCTTGCAGACAACATCCTGGACTAGATTTGCCAAAATCTTGATGTGGCATAATGCAGAAACAAAAAATCATCACATAGAATTGAGGGAAATGGAGAAATCAAACTAGAAATCACATGTACGAAGGAGGTGTATAGGAGACATGTGCAGACCCGGGCAGGGAGGATTGGTACAGGGTCGCATGTCGCAGCTCCATCAATGACAGTGACTTGGTGAAGTTGGTTTGCATGGAAAGCTATGTCAATGCTGCTAGGGTTTCGATGGTTGAGTAGGTGAACGAGGAAGGTAGCTCTAGGAATATGTATGAGGCACATTCTTATATGTAATGAAATAACTCATAAGTATTTAAGTTTACGATCAAAGAAATATCTTTGCTCAATATGCTGAATAATCATTGCCTTCTGGTGTTATATATACTCACAAAACACACTGTAATTATGGCCTACAACTCATAGGTTTGGATGTGTCAGTAGGTGAACTAGGAAGGGATCTGGCTTGCCCATGCTGTAGGACAAGTGGATGATATAGTCGTTGCGAGAATATGTATGGGACACATCTCATATGTTATGAAATAATACAGAATTATTTAAGTCTAAAATAAAGAATTTTAATTGCCTAAAAAGTAGCAAGAATGGAAGTGATGTGTAAAGTATTGTACAACCCATACATGTAAACAAAACAAATGACTGTAACACCCTCCACCCCGCCTTTTCTCTGATTTCAACTTCGATGAGCCATGCACACAATTTCTCCTCATGTTCTCAAATGTGGCTGCTGACAACCTTACCTTGCTTCCGTACGTAACATGATTAGCTCAATACTCAGCCCAATGCTGTCCCCAGCCATGCTTTGGAGAACATAAGCATCAAGATAATGCCATCCAAAATGCTTTAGTGATAAGGTGAAACACTTGTGAAACTCAAAGAATCTAACTTAGGTCTGCATAGATCAAGAAAACAACAAAAAATCATGCCCTTAAGCATATGGTTGGTGAGGGAGTAAACATTTGTGCAGATTGACTACTGCCAACAGAAATGAAATAAAAAGTAGATCTAGTTGTTGCCCTGAACTAGATAGAAGATGGAACATATTTGCAATTGAAAACTCAAGATGATGCATCTTGGATGTATAAGTTCTCACCTATTGTGTTTCCCTGTGGATTGAAATTCCACCTTGATCCTTGTTGATCTATTTCATACGACAGAAAAGATATCAGGAGTAGAAGAGGAGAATGGGGAATACTCTACTGAAGGAGGGGTATTTATTGTAGAGGGGTGAAAGCCCTAGACATTCGTGGGCTCTTGTTGAGCTTGTATTGGAGAAGGATGACCAACAAATTACTGAATAGTATATTTTAATTAAAACCTTATTGTGTATACAGTTATATATATATAGTTCAGGGACAAGGAAACGGTCTCACAGTAATATAGTAACCTCAATAATTCAGTTTAGTGTAATGTCCACAATTCCATATCATTGATACGCATTGGATCAGGATACTAGTGCAATATATCGCCTTTACAAAATAAGTTAGGCATCACTGCAGAGTGTATATGTGTGCTTTCTAGCCTGTAAAAGAAGTTTTGTAATTAATTGTTTTTTTCCATTTTCATGGTTCGTTTACTATTGTTTATTACTATAACTGTTCTACTATTTTTAGGTTTTTGTCATGAAAGATGCAGGGAACCCCAGGTAAGCACTGCATGAGTTGCCTAGAGATCGCAAGCACTAGGCCCAGTTGCAGATAGATGTGTATCACCTACAATTGGACCCCAAGCACACACACCACACCGGGTGGGACGTACGAGAGGTACATGTCATATATGCATAGGACCTGCCGGTACTCTCGAGCTAATCCAGGTTGTCAATGATGGCCTACCTGACATGGATATGGACCTCTTATCACCACTGCGATCGATAGATATAGTCTACAGGACCCACAGGTTCCACCTCCCATATGGCGAGGACATGGCCCTTTTCTTTGGGGCTTCCTTTGGAGGGTGGCACGGTCATGAGGATCTTGGACCACGATGGTTGGAAGAATGTTACATGGTGGAGCATGTGATGGGGGCATCACGTCCCCAGGCGCTACTGACGTGGTAAGGTCCAAGGAAGTAACTTAATAACAGTTTGGTAGTCAGCCTGTTATGTACAAACTAAAATCGAAGACTTGATCAATTCAGCTCGAAACATTGTGGTTGGTAGGTAACACATAAACTAAAATATATTTTGATCATCAAAATTATAAAATCTCAACTCTCATCCTAGCAAGAACTAATTATAGCATCACATGAATAGGCGGTAATTAGGAAACAAGGTTCTCCACAAATTGCTTGGAAGCCTTGCACAAATTAAGTCCAATTGGAGCTCGTGGCTCTATATAATGTAGAAAAAGAACAAGAAGAAGAATCAACCAATGTAGCCATCAAAACAAAGGTAATTAGGGAACAAAATCAAAGTAGTAGATGCTTATTATTAACCTTAAACCAAAAACAACAAGCCATTCTTCAAAATACAAGCGATTGCTTCAAATAGCTTAGAAAGGCCGCAACAATGGAGGGGAGGGACCGAACGCGGCACTGTTCTCGGGTTCGTGCAGATTAGGAAGGAGAGAACACTCCTATCACCTTTTCGTGTTGTCAGCTTATCACCGCTGGTAGTTATGCAAACTGATAGTAAACTGGCACATCACTTGTCAAATCCTAATTGTGTGTCACAAGTACTAGCAGTGAAAGGCAGTGAGATCACTGTTGGTTAAACCCGACATTGATATGTGTCCATCAGATCACTGTCGGGGCATAATATGAACTGGTAGTGACGTAAATCTTCACTGTCAGTTTTGGTTGAGTACATGGATTTTCTGATTTTCCCGCACCTGAACTGGTTATCACTGCCGGTGGAGCGGATTCCGGCGGTGATGTGCGAATCTGTAGTAGTGCATGCACCACTAAATAAATGGCTAATGCTTCCATGTCAATGAAACTGAGAGAAACACCGGAGTACCGACTGGCTGGATCGCACTCATTCAATGCCTGCTCATAAAGGAACCCTAGAGGTACTAGAGAGGTATGTTAGACTGTCGTTGTGGCACTTTATCAATACTTTGCTACTACCGGACTAAAACTTTTATTCATTTGGCCCTATATATCCTTGGAAGTTCCCTTTGTTGTCTTATGGACCCCACGCCTCGTGTCGTGACCATTGACACCGAGCTAACGCGTTGAAGCGATGTAAGATTTGTTATCGTGGTACCAAGCCCGTTTTAGCATGGCGCTGGCACGATAATGATGGGGTGCCGAGGTTACACCAAAATCCATGGCTTGGTAGAGTATCAGGCATGTTTGCTATTAGCAGACTATCAGGCATGTCTGCCATTAGCAAGAGTATCGAACACATATGTTCTGGTGCAACGCACGGGCATGTTTTGCTAGTTATCTAAAAATATCAATTCAATCAGGTTAAAAGTAGAAAACGATGTGGTTCGATATGGGATATTTACGTGCTGTTTTCATTGGTAGTCCAAGAGGTTTCTAATTTGGTATTCGGAATTTTGATCTGATTTCAAAATTGTCTCAAAATACGAATTCAATCGGGTTAAATATAGACAATGATGCGGTTTGATATGGGATATTTGCATACCGTTTTCATCCTTAGTCCTAACAACACCCAGCCTTGTATTGTCGTAAGTATTAGGCCACTAGGGAAGGCAGGACTTTTTATTTTATTTTTATTTTTAGAAAAGAGGTTTCCTTTGCTTTGTTATAAAGCATAACAGTTTTATGGACGAACCCTCTACTTGCCCCAATCCATCAATAGGTAATACGCCGTGTCCGGGTCTCCGGGGCGTGTCTGTGGATGTGGTGGGGATTCATCGGAATCATCAATTTGAATTTATGAGCAAGCTGCGCAATCCGATCCAAAATCAATTACAAAAATATTACAAAATCGGTCGGTACTTGGTACAGTACATGGCAACGGGGCCGGCGCCGGGAGACGCAGAGTCCCTGGCTCCGCTCCGCTATGATTGGATCCAAATGAGAACCAACAACGCCCACCAGGCGAACTGTGCACTTGTCATCACCGTATCAGGTTACTCTGCTCAAGTCAGGGGCGTCCCGGGAAATTGGAGACCCTGTATGAAACAAAAAAATGAGGCCTACTAACCTAGAAAAAATAATGATAAATGTGCGATATGATGTAGCAAGAAATTTTTGCAAGATGATATATTAATAATAGTACCTCTGTTGCACAATCTTTAATTGAATAGCATCATTCTTTAGTGTTTTTTGAAATAAAGTTTTCAATGATATGCTCATAATCAATCTTCTCCAACATTTAAGCCTTCAAGTGCTATTATAGCCAAGTCATTAAGCCTTTCTTGTGTCATTGTAGAACGCAAATAAGTCTTCAATAGCTTCAATTTGGAAAAGCTTCGCTCTGCTGATGCAACGGTGACAGGAATAGTCAATAGAACTCTGTATGCAATAGTTGCATTACGAAAACAACCATGGCGCTTTAAAAACCGTAGAATTTCAATAGGCCCCATTCTTTCTTACGGAATGAATTTTCGTAGAAACTTTAACTCTATATATAGTTCTTTGGCATCAATATCAGATTTTCCATCCTTTTTAAGGACAGCCTCAAGATTATCACAAGAAGAGTTCAAGCCCTGGTCATCCAACATCTTCAATGTTTCTGAAGTAATTAAGAAACCAAAATTTTTTGGTATTCTTTGTACTTTGCTCAAATCTCGTTGTAAGAGAGGCAATAGCCGATCAACAAGAGGTACAAAATACTACTGCTCTAAATAAATCCTCTGGAGACATTGTGGCAATATTTGGGTCTTTTGGATTTTCATTAAAATGCCTCTTTCTTTGAATTGGTCTTTTTTAGGAAATGTTGTACCAATATCCATCTCAAGTGCAATTTCTTTGGGCGACTCCAAAGCTTCTAAGAAACCGGTTACCCTATAGCCTTCAAACCAAAGAAATAAGCCCTTGCACTTTCTCGATAGCAACATCAATAAGCATATCCTTTGCTTGCATGTGTTTGCTTACCAAATTAACAGCATACAATACCTCATACTAAATGACTAATGCCACTATAAATTCATATTGTCCAAGTTCATGTTTTGCTAGACCTTTAGCCTCACTTTGCTCTTTCCCCGATCATTATCAATATCGGATACCTAAAACTAAAAAAGCAAAGCATTTTAATAAATGAGGTAACCAACAAAATTTCATCATTAATTTTGTAACAATGTGAACATGTTGGGTACCTAAAGTAGAGCCTCCCGAATATCTGCACATTGAAATCGATAGCTTTAACACTTGTCAATTCGACTCTCCGTCATGTAGTGAAACCCGACTTGACAGTCAATCCAGCCACGTTATCTTTTAGAATCTACCATTTTTTTTTTAGTAGAGTTAGCAAACGTTGTGTATATACATTGAATGATTCCAAAAAGTCTTTAGCTTTGCCACAAGTCTTAGTAGCCATATCACAACGTGTTAAATTAAGGCTATGACAACCACAAGCAGAAAAAGAAAGCTCTAGGATTTAAATCCAAAAGTCTCCTTTGTACACCTTGATGTTTTCCTTTCATATTTGACCCATTATCATAGCCTTGTCCTCTCACATCATCTATGTCAAGATCTAGAATCTTTAGCTCATTCTCTAACACATCGAGAAAGTGCTTGTCCGAAGTGTCATTTACATCTAAAAATCCTAGAAAGGATTCTTCAATGTGAACTTGACCTGATGATGAGTCCACATATCTTATAATTAAAGACATTTGTTCTTGGTGACTACAATCAAGTATGATAGAGAAATACTTTGCACTCTTTATTTTCTTCATAATTTCAGACTTAATAGCGAAGAAGCAAGTGTATCAACTCATTCTGAATACTAGGACCAAGATAATGAACATGAGTTTCTTCATTTTGTAATCTGGCGGACATGCTCTTGAATAAGCTGGATCAAATTCGCGAACATCTCTACTAAGCCCAAGAAATTCCCATTACTATCATCATATAGTTTGTTGTTACTTCCATGAAATGCAAGATTATGCTTGGCAAGAAACTTCACTATGCCCACAATTCTAAATAAAACTTTCCTCCAATGGTCCTTCTCTTTCTCAAGTTGTTGTTGAGCAGCTTTATCAATAGTTTGATTAGTTTGCAATCTATCACGCAACTCATACCAAGCTGTCATGATCAAAACATGATTATCACTTGTCTCATGCTCTTTGAGTCTCTTTCCAAGATGTGCCCAGTCATTATAACCCTCATTTGCCAACCCGACCTTTTCGATGCCCCCTTTTGTAAATAATTTATAGCTGAAGCAAAATGCTCTATCAAGTTCCTTAGAATAAATAACCAATCCCTGTCACAACTTTCTCCATTTGATAGAATTTTGTTATAGAATATTGAAGAAAATCTTCTAGAAATCCTATCCTTAGGCCCCTTCTGAATTGATAGGTCTCTTTTAGGGCCCTTTAGGTGCTAAAATATCAACTTGTTTGCTATCAAGTGCATCCCAATATCTTGGGTCAAATATATGAGGCTGAAAAGAAGCACCAATGTTCGAGGAAGGATTGAAGTCTTCACTGTTATTATTGCCTATCTGATTATTATTTGTGTTGTCGGGGAGAGCTTCCTCAACTTCAACATTATCGTCTGGAGGATCTATAGGAGGATCATTATCAACATTATTCTCAATTGCTTGCCCCTGATTAGGTGTCAGATTATCGGATGATGACACTTGTGACTGTTTTGTAACAAACCTATACATCCTTTACGAGATTGGACTCATTCCTCTATTCTCTGTTTTTTCTTACGCTTTTTTGCGAACCCGATTCAAATTTTCTAGGGCGATTTGCAGAAGACATGGCTATATGCAAAGATCAAAAAAACAAAAAATTTAGAGAACGATCCACTACGCTGTGATTGCGAATGAATTAAGAAAATATGAAAAAAAATCAATATTACCGTCGGGGCCTCCCTTTCGGCCGCCTCTGTTGGGCTGTTGTGTTCGTCACGCTTGACTCGATTGATGGCGAGATCGTCGGCGATTGAACTACAGGCGTTAGCGATGGCCAAAGGCGGCGGGCGGTATGATTTGACGAGAACGCGAGTCGCGACCTAAGGTGTTGCCCGATGGGAATTGGGGTCGGCAAGCGGGCAAGGCTAGCTAACGAGCCCTGCACTTCTGCTGCTGCTTGTTGCAAATTGCAACGCTGCTGGCCAGCCCAATTAGCTTGCTTGCTTTGCTTGGCCCACGAACGGAGAGGTGCAAGCCGCCAGCAAAAATGCATTTTCGATTCAGTTGTATACGTATATGCATGTATGTATATATATTTTTTTGGAGGCCCACACATTTTTGAGGCCCTGCTGCTCATGTGGCACATGGCCAGCGGCCGCCCCGCTTTCGAAGTTTAAGTGTACCCTAGCCAGACAATATGAGAAGAAAGCACGAGGACTGGTCACACGCCCGAGGCACGGGAATTCGGCCTGGCCCAAACACGACCACGGCCCAATTGGAATCATGCCGGGCTGGCCCGAAACATGTAGCAGGTCTTGCACGGGCCATTGCCTTGGCCCGCCCGGGCAGCACGGCCCGACACGGAAATTGAAGGCAAGCTAGCCCGTTGTCGGCACACGGGGCCTATTAAGGCTCACTAACCTAGTTTTGCCCCCCTATTCCTTATCCCCGACAGGCCAATCCATAGCAACCATGTCGCTCTTCCTCCCACGATCCGCGACACCGCTCCTACACACGATGGACGGCGCGGCCGCACGCTCTCACTGCGGCCACCCACCCGTCGCCGTCCCACCGCCGCGCCAGGTCCGTGCTTATCCATGTTGTCCTGTTGCTCATATATAGCAGCACTCAGCGCCTTGTATTGATCGGCCATAGTTTTTTATGAGTTAAATGCACTAGATACCTTTAACTTGTCAAGTGGAACACATAGGCCACACAACTTTAAAAATGCATTTCTGGTCCTCTAAACTTGTACCCCTTCAATTTGTGACAAGGTCTTTCATTGGGAAGATGTTCTCCATGAAACAACTTTCATGATGGATGTGGAGTAAATGTTGGATACGTTGTTGTAACGAACCTTACATTGCCTTAAGCTATATGGGAGCTTAGTTCTAGGCTTCTTGCTCCAACAGTTCTTGGAGCTGGTCATTATTCATATATATAGCTCTAGAAATCTTTGGAGCTAAAGCCATGGGTAAAATGAAGACACATTTGATTGAGAAATTTTGTTAGTAATTTGGACTAAATATACATTTATACTATTTTATTTATCCTACAAACTCATTCCGGAAGACCTGGTGGGATTTTGTTAATTAAGGACTAAACATAAATATTTATCTTTAGAAATTTTGATAGTAATTTGGACTATTTTGTCCCAACTCCCAAAAGCAATTAAGGAAGGAGATCTGGTGGGTCATCTGTGATTTGTTTTTTATTTTAAAATTGTTTATTAATTACTTAACTATAAATAAAAGTAAACCAAATAGAAGATATACGCAGTTTGACTTTGACCTGCGTGGTCCACATTGTTATCACCAGGTCAGCGCTTGCCATACCACGATCCGCTCGACTCCCTCGCCGGCACCTCGAAAGCACGCCGGAGGTCTCGAGTTGCGTCGAGCATGTACACCATGGCCGGCTGGCCCATCCACATCTCCGGAGGCTCCTCCGTCCGGATCGTCGGCGACGACGGGCGAGTCCGGCCGCCGCAGACTGCAATTCTTAAACCATGGGCGATTCTCGAGTGGGTTTTCTATCAATCAAGAAACTGATCTGAGGCAGGAATTAATGTGAGGGGGATTCCAGATCGCAATTACGAATACCTTCCATGTTTGCAGCCGCGGGCATGCATTCCCATCCAAACGCCCCTCCCCCAATCACCCTATAAATGCCCCTTCCCCTCGCAGTCGCCGCGGTGCTCTTCCTCACCTGGAAATCGCCTCTTGCTTTTCGCTTTTTCCTCCGTCGACTGCGTGGCTTGATCCTGGAGGTTCATCTCGGACTGAAACCATTGCAGCAGGAGGTAAGAAAGTTTTCTCAGCTTTGGGCACGGGTGTTCCTATTGGATTTGGTGGTCGGCTGTCCCTTCAATGGAACTGATCGTTTTCAATACAGGGGGAATAGATGGCCACAGACTCGTTCCCAGCGGGGCTGCGCGTGCTCGCCGTCGATGACGACCGTGTCTGCCTCAAGATCCTAGAGAGGCAGCTGGAGTACTGCAACTACAACGGTGTGTGTTCTTGCCTTCTTAGCCAGATGATTCCATTGTTTGGGTGATGCAATTTTAGGCGAGATGATGAAATTATTTGGGTGATTTTATTTTTGGTGTGACACAATAGTGACGGTGGTGATGGACGCAAGGACAGCATTGGACATGCTCAAGGAGAGGAAGGACGGGAACCAGTTCGACGTGGTGATCAGTGACGTCGTCATGCCCAACATGGATGGCTTCAAGCTCCTCGAGCTGATCAGCCTCGAGATGGATCTCCCAGTCATCAGTAAACCCCACCCTTGCTCAAACACATTTTCCAATTTTTGTGCATGGCCTTCTTCTGATCGTGCAGAGCATAGAGAATTTGTAGTACTACCTTTTTTAGACGTTGTTCTAGCCTTCTTGATAGATGCATTGAATGGTAGAGCTGCTGGTTATCAATGTTCGGATGGGATATCAATAAATGGTACATATGCCAATCATAAGTCTTGATTTCGGGGGACATGTGTTCAGATACAATCAAGCTAATTACTGTCTATTCCTACGTGCTAAGTACACAGGAGCTGGCTACTTTATCTTTGTCATTTGTAGCTTAATTAAAGTCTGTTTATAAGCATTGCATGGAAACGAAAATTTTGTCCGTTAGACCGTTACTATTTGTTAATAAGCGCTGGATGGTGTTGATTGACATATTAATGATATTCTTTTAGTTTCACAAGTTATGGCAAATCATTTTTTTTTTACTAGAGTCATCTGAAGTACTCCCTCTTTGTTCTAATTTTTTCCCCCTCTGAAGGTACATATTAAAATACACATTACCTCGATACACAACAAAATACACATTGAAAAAAAGTTAGATGAAACCTGAATAGTTCACTGATATGCTTCCTAGTTTGCATTTATAACTTAGCCGTATATGACCACAGCCTAGTGTGGACAAGCTTCAATTATGACTAGAAGGGGTGGTCGGCTTGAACCATTGCCCAGTACCTTTTTAGTGGACAAGCTTCACTATGCATGTAGTACTTCAGATGTGAGTTCATACCAAACACCCCTTCTAGTCATACTTGAAGCTTGTGCACTAGCTATGCTGTGGTCTACGGCTAAGTTATAAATGCAAAGTAGGAAGCATATTAGTGAACCGGCCATTTAGAAATTCACCTTTTCAGATTTCATCTAACTGTTTTTACTGCAATTTAGACGAAACTTTGTGAATTTCAATAATTTCAGCTGCAAAAGAATTTTTTAACAAATTCAAATCGTTTAATCCAAATCTAGCTACTGAACTGTTGTTTGTAGATCATTTCATATGCTACTGGTTTGTTCATATGTAGTAGGTTGGAATCAGTAACTATGATATTGTTACTTGTAGTTTCTTGTGCTACGATTTGTTCATATTTAAGTAATACGAGCACTCAGTAATCTAACAATTGAATCTTGTCATTTATGTACGGTTTCGTACAAAGCCAAGGATTAGCAAGAACAAGGTGCAACCAAGATAACTTCTGAATTTATCGCATGCAGTTTGGTTCATTACTGTCGGTTTTCATAATAACTAGAGTTTCCATAAGGATGTGAACAATGCCCCATTCTAATAAATGACAAAAAAAGTGGAAATGATATAGAATTCATTTACTATGAGTATGACATGTACATTTTCTTAAAAACTAGGTGAATTCCTGCACGTTGCCGCTGGAATTTCAGGAATGTCGAAAGTAGCAGTTTCTTGCGTAAATAGTAGAGTTTTAGAGATTAAGGTCTTATGCCGTCTTATGCCAAAAAAAAAGGTACAATTATCAACCTGATGGACATACACAATGTCACGTTGCCCTGCAGCCGAATATACATATAGTAAGTAGACGACGAGGCATCTCAAACCATTATCGTGTGTTCTTTTTTTCAGAAATAATATTACCATCTTTTAAAATGAGAACTTGGTCTAACTAAGAAAACAAAAGTAAGATCCGATAGAGTTATCGAATGAAACATATTTTTCATATCTATATCAAATGAGCCACTACTATCCCTGTAGCCATAGTTCTGATGGAAAACCTTAGTACCATTGACAAATCAAGGAAAAAGGAAGTAATTAGTTGCCGGATTACCTACTGCCTGCAGAATAAACATGGGCACCTAGTTGAGAGCCCTGCAGAAAAAACTGGGAGAGAGAGGGTGGAGGACTGATGACGTGCCATGCAGGTAGTAAGGTCGAACCACCAAAATGGATTGCCCAAACCTGATGCTAATGGGATCTAAGTGTTCGAACAATCAAACACCAAAAGTTGGTGATTTATATAGACAATTAGATTTAGGGAACTCTCAAACAATGAATAAATCAGTTCGATGGGTGTGGGAATGGAGTAGAGTAAATTGAGGAGCCGGCTCAGATGCATGAGCGTTGAGCAGTTCCTAGATTGTGGGGATGGGATTGGACATGCATGCAGAATTGAATGCAGCCGGTTTCACCTCCATGGCAAGGCAGCAGTAGTTGTTTCTAGTTGTTTCCATGTCTCCAGGACGGAGAGTAATTTGCTGAGCACTACGTGGACGGGAACGACAGGTGGGAGGATGGCGGGATCGGTAGGAGCACTATGGGACGGGAACAGCAGGAGCACTGTGGGATGATATGCGAGCACTACGGGATGATATGCAATGTTATTAGAATGCATGCAAAGTTATTAGTGGATGGTAGGGCCCTTTGATGACATGGCTTCACGAAATCACAGATAAAGAAGCTAGTGGGGTTTGTTCTTATAAGAGATATAGATAGATGAAGGTACATGACCAATGCAATGCCCAACAAAAACAAGAATTGAAATTTGTCCCTAGTCTACTGAACATGAAGGCCACTAGATCGTTCATCGTCTACTCTATTGATCAATCTTATTAACTTTTTGATGTCATAGTTGACTTATGATGCCTTACATCATGCAGTGCTATCTGCAAACAGCGAGACACAGACTATAGTAAAAGGGATAAAACATGGGGCCTGTGATTATATTGTGAAGCCAGTGCGCGTCGAACAACTTAGGCGCATATGGACACATGTGGCGAAGAATAGGAAGCCTGATCCACGAAACAGCATCAGCAGTTGTAGTGATGATGATGTTCAGAAGTTGCCAACTGGGGATGCTGATGAACGTGAGAAGATTGGAGCAAACAGTAGAAAGAAGTATTCAAAGAAAAACAAAAGGGTTGTGGATGTTGCTGATGAGGTGGAAAATGAGAGTACATCATCACAGAAGAAGCAAAGGGTCCAGTGGTCTGGTCAACTACACCGAAGTTTGTAGATGCTGTGAGTCAGATTGGCATGCACAGTAAGTTCTCATGTTTCATGGTTTTATCTATCAACAATTCTTCTATTCAATATGTTTACAAAAAAAACTCGGCTGGGTGGGGAAAGACCGCCCCACCAGTATTAAATATGTTTATCTTAACATATATTTTGTTGCTGTAAATGCAGGGGCTGTTCCTAAGAAAATATTAGAAATCATGAATGTAGATGGCCTTACTAGAGATAATGTGGCCAGTCATCTGCAGGTTTAGTTTCTACTCTTATGCTCTATCACTATGTTTGTGTTCTTTTCCACTATATTATTGTTAAAGATATTTGGATAAACTTTGTTTCCTAACAAAATGTTTCTTTTCTATTTTGATCTCAGAAGTACCGAATCTACCTTAGAAAGCTCGGTGAGGGAACACTGAGGAATTCTAATCCATTTGCTGATGAAACTGAAGCATTGTGGCGAAACATGAACGTCTCCTCCTTCTTTGACTCTCCGAGCTCAAGCAAGCATTTTCAAAGATGAATTCCTCATCTACAATAAGAATCCAAACTCTGCTGCCCACACAGTCAGTTCATGTCATGAGCTCACAGAAAAAAACTGCTTGGGCATTCCTCGGTCAGATATGGAACCAGTTGGCCACGGTGTCGATCTACCCAAAGATGGTATGCCTATGCCAGTGCAGGATATCAGCAGATTCATCTCTTCTGCCAAGTGCTTTCCTTCTGGTCCTTCTGGCAGTTGGTTTGCAAATAACTCACATGGCAATCCACCATTGACGTCAAACATGTGCTTTTCTTCATCTCGCTCTTGCAGCTCCTATGCAAGCATATTACGTGGCAAGATTTTGGGATCAAGCAAAGGTATTCCTTTCGAAGACATAGAAAATGGTGAGATGATGGCGCCTTCTGATCATTTACCATTGCAATCTCCTGACTTGGTGAACAAGCATTGGGTTCAGCTTCAATCATGTTCTGCTGACCTATTTAACAAGGATGCTAGGGAAGTTCACCGACTTGCTGGACCTAGCAACTCCTGCAAAGCTGTTGTGCCATCAAGGTTTTCTGATCTTGGTCATAATGTAGGAACATCTAAAGATCCATCACAGGGTAACATTTTCAAGATCAACCAGTTATCAAGACTTGCAGGCTCCTCTGGACAGATTCCAACTTTTGGAAATAGGTATCAGAAGAAAATCGCAGCAAACATGGGGAAAGTTGTACCAGTGGTAGGTTTCACAGAGCAGGTGGCACCATTCAGCTTTGGAAACAGCACGCAAACTACATTAATGCCGATTGGAAATTCTGCTTTAGCTAATTCTTCAAGCACCAGACCTGACAATTCTGCTTTGGCTAGTTCTTCAGGCACCAGACCTGACCTTCAGATAGACAATTCTGCCATCCTCACCCAAGTTCTGAATGGTGGTGGTGCAAGTGACCTCCACGAAGGTAGCAATGTAAATCAGCATGCTCCCGGTGACCAAGTGAACAACATCAATCAATTAGCACAAAGTGCTGAGAGTGATCACTTGGATGATTTCTTTGATTACTTGGTTAATCAAGTAAGATCCTTTCTCCTTTTTATGCATAAATCTGTCTGTCCTTATTTTCATTGTATTCCATTTCGCATTTTTGTGCAAAAGTAAATTAATACATGAAGAATTTACCTAACTGATGTTGGCTTAGTTACTTCTAGCTAAACAAAAATATACTTCTAGTTGTTAGTACTCTGTCCATTGCTTGTTCGTGCATAACCTTGGCATCAGACATGTTAAATTACTAGCTTATTTCAGATTTACTACGTCTAGACTAAGGATCTGCATGTGGAATTGATAACTACTACTTATATTATCTTTACCTAACTGAACTTGTTTTTTTTTTTCAGCGGGATTTCGTCAACAATGGTGATTCTTTCATTGACGGCAACTGGGAATTTGCACCTTGACTCTGGAAGAGATCGAGACGTTTCTGCATCGTCTAGCTGCTGACCAATTCATGGTTCTTGCAGCATGTTGTATCCGCAAATTTGCACAGTTTCTAGTAGGCTAAGCTAGAGCAGGCAATCTTGGATTGAATCCCCATGTTTCTCTAGTGTAGTCTAGCTGGCTCTGTTTTGTATCATGCTGTAGTTTTTAACCTGTGGTGTTAAGTTTGGCAGGAGGTGTGGGTGTGCCACCCCTGCAACACCTGACACCTATATATATGGCTATATGTTTCTCTTCGGCTTGAATTTTGGTGGTCATTTTTAAACATCCTAGCCCCTATTGGGGGTCCTTTTTTAAGTTGTGATCGTAGACAAGGTTATGTCAGATGGGTCCAGTTTTCATGTATGCTTCAGCTATGTATCCAGTGGTATGATTTAATTTCATAAACTATTTGAACCGGTGTATTTGATCAGTTTTTTAATCAGCTTCTATGTAAGTTTTAGCTATCCAAATGTACTTGCTCCTCTAATATACACATCTTTTTTTGTGTGTATCATTTTCAGTTTAGCAGTTAGAGTGTATCTCGAGCATGACGACTAAGTTGATGCCCGGGGCTCCTAAGCTGAAAACGCCAGGATCATGCACCGATTCTTCCATGCGACTGTTAATCAAGCTTAGTCACGCTTTAATATTTTTATAAATAGTTTTTAATCTTCATATATCTCTGGATACTATCTATGTGCCTCCGCGGCCATACCATGTGTTCCCTACTACTCATAGCTTTGTGCTTGTAGTCTGGACAGCACCCAATACACACTTTTTGTGTGCTATCTTTTTCGTGCAGCGCCGACTTCTACAGTCTTCAGTTAATGGTCACTAAAGTACTCGGGAAGCATACACCTTAGTCCGTGAAACCTACTCACAGGAGTGATGCTTAAGTACACTTACCAGGAAATTACATGGCCCAGCAAGAGCAAGACACGAAAAAAAAAATTCACGCATTTCGTAATGCTGGGACATGCTCCCAATTAATTAATTTTTCATTCATATTCCATAATGCTGGGATGTGCTCCCAAATTGACATCTTGTATATCAATTACTATATACTTTTGTATATTTATTTACCTTGCAGGGCACCAGATCTGAACCACGTCCTAGGGTGAGGTACGCGCCTCCACGGGCTGCCTTAACCGGTCACTACTTCGATGGGTAAAGCAAACGCCCCTGCGGTCTACTTTACTCGACCTCTACCTTGCTAGGTGAGGTACGTGCCTAGGTTGACCAACTTGGTCACTACTTCATTGGGTAATGCACGCGCCACCGCGGGCTGCTTTACTTGGCCAATACTCCGTTGGGTGAGGCACCTTGTCCGCGTTGCCTTGCCTTGGCAACTTCCCCACAAGATGAGGCACATTCAATCTGCTAGTCTTCCTATGAACCTTCTTCTCTATGATTTAGGAGTTGCAAGGTGGGGGGTGATATGAAGCCTACAGTGAGGAGATTGCGAAACCATGGGCCCACGAATACCCTACTTGTGTTTTGGATTGGTGTCGCTTTAACTTATGTTGCTTCAATCAAGCTTCTTAACCTCCATGACTTAGTGAGCAGTAAGCTGGGGGCTCGACTACTGCCTCTAATCGGCATTACTCCGACTATGCTCGGGGCCAAGCGGCAGATTCAAAGGTTATAAAGCTCATCAAGTGAGTTACTCGGCTACACCCTTAAGGATGTCTACAAAATTCTATAAACGACTACCAAGTGGTCGGTTTTAGGCTCAGGGGCTGCAGGATACATATCCTCAAAGGACACAATCAAATTTCTTCGAAAAGAATTGGAGCAGTTTCAAGACAAGGCCTTAAAGCTTTTTATGTTAAATGGCAAAGAGGCTCAGGGACTAAGCATATATGCTTCACCTAGCGGGTGCACATATTAATTTCAAGAGAGCATCATGGTTTCTCTAAAGAAAGTACTTGGATGAATCTTGATTCTACTTGGTATGCTCTAAGAGATTCAAGAAGACTTTCAAGATGAGCCCTAAAAGAGCTCGGGGGGCTTGTGGGCCATAGTCCCCAAGTACCCCCACAAGGACAGGCGAAGACCTAGTCACCCTAAGAGTCTTAGTATTTAATCCTAGTAGTAGTGCTACCTCGTGATCCTTCTAATACCTGTCTATTGTAATCGACTAGGACTGATGACTATAGACTATGCAAGGGAGGGCAGAGCTCCCTAAATCGTCAAGAGGTTGTACAACCAACTCAATCATACAATCCAACACAAAAGACATCGCACCTACTAGATGTAAGGTTGTTACTCGATTTTGAGGGTTTGAACTAGTACAAATTGTTCTCTTGTGTTAACCTCCAACTTATGCCACATCGAAGCCCTCCAAAAACAATCATCCCCGGTAGGCCTATGATGAGTTGACGAGTTGCTGGTCGGTAAACACCGATAGTAATTTGGACTAAATACACATTTAAACTATTTTATAATATATACCTATTCGGATGCACTAGCTAAACTTTAGCCGACTAATTTTTAGCAATGGTGTAACCAAACAACCCACAGCTAAACACTACTGATTGAGATGGTGGCTAAAATGTACACAATCCTTTTAGTTGTTTCAAGCTATAGCTAAAGCCAGCTAAAAGGCCTCAAAAACCCTAGCTAAAGTTTAGTGAGAGCATCCAAACACCTAGCTAAAGTATATCTACCTAAACAATTGAATTAATGAGTAGTATGGTCAAGGATTTCAATTAGCTAGACGATCCAAACACCCCTAGATAAAGTTTAGCTAGTTAATCTTTAGCTGGCTAAACTTTAACTCTAGCAATTATTTATTTAAATGTTAGTTGAGGTGAATCCAAACAGTTCTTCTAAAAATTATGTTGGTGATTTGGACTATTTTGTCACAGGAGAAATTAAGGAAGATGATCTGGTGAGATTTTTTATGATTTTGTTTTTCTATTTTTGAATTATTTAGAAAAACATAACCCGGGTAAGACACAAGGCTTAAGAAGAAGACCTTCTCGCACAAATCGAGAAAACCCCTCAAACTCATCACAATTCCTATGATACCGGGCTGGCCTCGGACTTATGCTTTAGCGTGGGACAGACGTGGTGATTTCTTTCGTTAGTACAAATGTGTTTATCAATGACGATTACCTATTCACGTTTTGAAATTTGGTCACAGAATAGGTGATTTCAATGACGAAATTTGTACGTTCGTTATAGTTCATGAGTGACGGAGCCCAGGCGAAAATAATGATAAAAAGAAAGAAATCATTACAAAACAATAGATCAAAATCGTCATAGATGAGATGGATCGTGTGCCACCTTCATGACCAAATCTCGTCATCACAAAATCATCATAGAATGTATGAAACTTTCACACTACGTCATCCACTCGTGAAGTTCATCAAGAATAGTAGTTTTCACTTCTTAATAATACATGAATGAAATTTGAAACTAGTCAATCTCACTCATATGAACTTCAAATTCGTGATTATTTTCCTATGTTCATATAAATCATTTTTCTATGATTTTTAGCACCTATGTTTATATTTTTTTAGCTCTTTAAGGTATTTTAACATTTATTCCTTATTAATTCAACAAATAATAATAGTAATAACTAAACATGGTCAGAAAATTCTACAAAAAATCACACAACAAAATATTTTGGCACCATAGTCATCCAATAAAAGCTTAAAATGATTTCGATGAAGTGATACTATACATACTTCACAACCAGGAACATCTCTCACTTAGTCATATAGGACTATGTGAGTCATGTATGCCTTTTGAGGGATGTGTAGCAACACTTTTACGAGAACACTTGAATTTTTTATGTGATGCTTTAAGTTAGTTTTTTAGATTTTTTTAGCTACTTTAAGTTAGTTTAACATTTATTCCTTAGTAATTCAACAAATAACCTACACCTCCTCCGGCCAACAAAGCGCAAATATTTGGAGCTATGGGACCTATTTTTAGCATAATTCTAGTCTTCTAGCTCCAACAGTTCTTGGAGCTGGTCATTCATAGTTCTAGAAATATTTGGAGCTAGAACCATGGGTACAATGAAGTCATTTGATTGAAAAAATCTGTTAGCAATTTGGACCAAATATGCATCTAAACTATATTATAATTCTATACAAACTCAATCTAGAAGACCTAGTGGGGATTTTGTTTGTAATTTGGACTATTTTGTCCCAGAAGCAATTAAGGAAAGAGATCTGGCTAAGATTAGTTAACATATTAATCTCCTATATACAGTAATGGAGTAACGCAGCAAGGCCCTTCAGATCTTTTTATATTTATAATATATAATATATATTCATTAATTCCCTATTTGTAAATAATAAATAAATAAATAAATGATCTAGAAGATACGCAGTTTGACCAACATGGACCACACTGTTATCATGGTCCTACATCCAGCAATAAGGTGTTCTCCGTGTTTAGGATCACCCAAATTGAGGCCTTACACGGAGGAGGAGGATGAGAGTTTGGTGGGAGATCGCTCAGTACTATTAGATGGCTTGTCAACAGTGGTATTGTTCCGTGGCAAATAAGGAACCAGCCATCTCTAACTAGGTTGTTATGGGAGGAACTGGTCATTGTTCCATGCTGAGCTCGAGTGTAGTTGTTCTATCTGACCGTCCTCTCTCCCTTTATGGGAGCCAACCCTCCCCATATATCGTGAGGAGAGTCAAGTACAAATTGGTTTGGGTTTTTGGTGTATGGTCTTCATAAAGCGGGTGCGGGAGGGTGCCGCCACAACATAGAATGGACCTTTCCTTCATCGGGGGGTGTTGAGGGCACTTCGGTGACCACCTAAACCTACTTCCATCACCCACCCACATGACTATCAGGGGTTCTATGTTGCAGCACGGCCTCCCCTAGTTAACCTCCTCAAGGCTTCCTTGAATGGGAAGGAGCCTCTCTTGTCTAGTGAGCTAATGAGTGGGCCCTGGAGCCCATTGCTCATGGAGTTGTTGATGTCACTTGTCCTTTTGTGTCATGTAGATTGCGTGGCCATGTCAAAGGAGGGCCAACATTTCTTCGCACCCATAGCGGGGGTTGTATGCATGCTCGAGCTCACCCCACCTCGCTTCCGAGGGTGCATGTGAGCAAACCTAATGGGTATAGCCTCTGTGCGGTATGTGAGATTGGTCAGGGGATCTGTTAGTCAGCGACTTCTTACCCAAGGACTTAACAAACCACTATGTTTGACTCTCATCACAACCCTACCCTAGTATCTTATTTCTAGCAATGTATATCTAGTCTCAACATCAGAAACCCTATCTATTGAAACCATATTTACCCACTTTGTTGTGAACTTGTGTGTATAATAGAATTGGTGTTGCATTTTCATTGTAAGCATCTTAATATTGTGGAAAAAAGTTACTCAACTTTAGAAAATAGGAGTGAAAAATACACTGTACACATCAACGCTAAGGATTGATACTCAACTCCAATGAAGTGTAGACTTGTTTGATAACTGCTCTTTTGATTAGTGACAAGATCTTTCATTGAGAAGATGTTCTCCATGCAGCAACTTCGATGGATATTGGAGAAAATTTTAGATACGTTGTTGTAGTGGTCTTGACATTGCCTTTAAGCTATGGGACCTATTTTTAGCATAGTTCCAGGCTTCTAGCTCCAATAATTCTTGGAGCTGGTCATTCATAGCTCTAGAAATATTTGGAGCTAGAGCCATGGGTACAATAAAGACATTTGATCTTGTCAAAAGATGTCAGCATGCCAACTCAGCAAAAGATGCCACATGGCTACTATGGACCTACGGTGCACCACACTAAGCAAGTTCAGGGGTTCAAAAATGCTTTTTCAAGTTTATGGACCTATGTGACACACGCTTACAAGTTTGAGGGCCGCTGGTATATTTATTGTTAGCAATTTGGACCAAATTAATATACATTTAAACTATATTATTTATCCTATACAAACTCAATCTGGAAGACCTGGTGGAGATTTTGTTAGTAATTTGGACTACTTTGTCTCGGACGCAGTTAAGGAAAGAGATCTGGCTGAGATTCGTTAAGATCAATATAGGGTAATGGAGTAACCCAGCAAGGCCCTTCAAATCTTGTTAGATTTTTAGAGTTCTCAATCAGATCTTGTTATATTTATAATATATATTATATATTCATTAATTCCCTATATGGAAATAATAATAGAAACGACCTAGATTTTTAGAGTTCTCAATCAGACCACTGTTATCACCAGTTCAGCGCTTGCCACACTAGGATCTATCCACTCGGCTTCCTCGCCGGCACCTCCACGCAGCAAATGATGCTCCAACACAAAACAAATTAGGTGGCCGATAGCTAGATAGTGGGGTTGGAAACTCTCGTGAGATTAAACCAGGTCATCGGAGGTCTCCAATTGCGTCGTGTACACCAGCGGCCGGCAAGTATCCGTATATCTGGAGGCCCAGCCATCAGGGCGGTGAAGACAGGTGAGCCCAGTCGCTATAGACTACAATCCTCAAACCATGGGTGATTCTTGGGTGGTTTGGCTGGTTTTCCATCCACCGAGAAACTAAAGCAAACCACAGCACACAAAGGACAAACTCAGCAAGGCTAAGGCTGGTGGTGGAAACACAGGATAACTAAAGGCGGCAGGAATTAATGCACATCACAATAAGGATGAACACCTTCCGTCATTGCACCTCCTCGAGGAACCCCAAAGTTATTTTCAGGGAGACCTACTGGATCAGATTCTAGTCCCTATTGTTGAAGGATGAGGATCGCCAGATGATGAAGATGGGTTGTAGAAAATATTGTCATAGATGAAATTGGCCTAGATATATGACGTTTTTTGTGACATACATCTTTGTATTGTCACTAAGTCAAGGCACCTCAAACATAATGTCATAAACCGGATGATATAATGACATTATGACCTATTGTCATGCTAAATACGTCAAAAAAACCACACATTTCTTATAGTGAACATTGAAACAACCACGATGGAGTTGTTTTCAAGACATGGTTGGAGGCTTAGCAATAGAATTGGTTTATAGATGTGCCGTTTAGGTACTTTATTTTGTACCCTTTGTCTCCAAACTTCGTTTTTGAGATCCTTGGACAACAATACTCTTGTTTGTAATAAGAAACAGCTATATGCATTGGTCGATGCAGAAGTTATGATATTAACATATTCCCATTTCTAAAATCTTTGTAGTTGTGTGCATGCATTCCAATCCGTGCTCCTCCCCTGATCCCCCTTGCCACTCTATCAGGACTTTGTTGCAGACAGTAGTTCTTAAACCATGGGCGATTCTTGGGTGTTTTGGCTGGTTTTCCATCCATCAATGTCAAGGCTGGTAGTTAGCTAATCCAAGAATTAATGCGAATATTGCAAGGATCAAACCTTCCATCTTTGCAGTTGTGTGCATGCATTGCGATCCGTGCTCCTCCCCCAATCCCCCCTGCCCCTACTATAAATTCCCCCTGGCCCTCCCCTCGCACCCGCTGCATTTCTCTTCTTCATTCTTTACCAGGCAATCACCTCGCTCTTTGCTTTTTCCTTTATCGTTGTTGCTTCCCGGAGGTTCTTCGACGAAAACCATTGCAAATGGTAAGTTTTTAGGTTCCTTGCTAGGACTAGGTGGCGGTGGTTGCTTTTTTTTAACTGATCGTGTATGTTTTTGATATGGACGAAGAGATGGACACAAACACCTTCCCAGCTGGGTTGCGTGTGCTCGCCGTCGACGACAACCGAGTCTGCCTCAAGATCCTAGAGAGGCAGCTTAAGTGTTGCAACTACAACGGTGTGTGTTCTTGCATTCTTCTTAGCTGTGCCCTTATTTTTATAATTCCATTATGATACCATATTAGGCTAGAAGATATGTATTTTAATGTTTAGGAAATTTTATTTTTTCGATTGGAATTTTGGTCCTACGATGCAGCAACGATGGTGACAGATGCTAGGACAGCGTTGGATATGCTCAGGGAGAGGAAGGATGGGAACCAGTTCGACCTGGTGATCAGCGACGTCGTCATGCCCAATATGGATGGCTTCAAGCTTCTCGAGCTCATCGGCCTAGAGATGGATCTCCCAGTCATCAGTAAAGCCAACCCTTGCTCAAACTCATTTCCCCATTTGTAGATAATAGCAAGCATGACAATTTTAGAACTACCATCTTTGATGTTGTTATGGATAGATGCATTGAAAGGATTGCTTATAACTTGGTAGAGCTGTTGGTTACTATGATTGTTTGGGTAGTGTTGAAAAAAAAACATCCCAAACAGGGTTTAGAGGAGGAGGCTCTTTGGTGAGGGCCAATAGTGAAGGTCTCTAACAAAGGCCGGGAGAATGTCCACTTACATCTTAGGCTGGGAGAAGGTCTTCTGACAAAGGCATGTCTAGAGAAGGTCCGCCATCGAAGGTTGGCTAGAGAAGGTCCGCCATCTAACGCCTAGCCGAGACAGTCCAGCGACGAAGGCTAGGCCCGAGAAGGTCCGCCAACAAAGGCTGAGCTAAAGAAGGACCTCCGAAGAAGGTCGACGGAGGAGGTCCCCAAACGCAAAGCTCGTCTGGGAAGGTCTTACAACAAAGGCTCCCGAACTAAGGTCCTAGATGATTGTTCTGTGTAAGGACTCTGCGGAGAAGGCTATGGGACGAAGGCTGCAATGCACCAGAGGGGAGAGTGAGGCACCTACTAGGGCTTGTGAAAATGAGTGGGACAGAGAGCCCTCGTGCTCTCTTGGTATTATATATAGCCAAGTTGCAATTTACAAGTGACCCTTTTGTGGGGAAGGATTTCACAAGCTACTACACTAACTCCTATAAGTATATAACTTATATATCTTAAAGCTCATTAATCTAAGAGTTAATAATGTTTGTAGATTTTAAGCTTTGACCAAAGCTTGGCCAAAATGACATGTTTTTGTGACCACAGGGAGTATCTTTCTTTTAGAATTGTATTGTTGTTCTGATGCAGTAAGCACCATTTCCTGTGTTTAATTGGTCTAGATTTATCGTCTGAACCATATTTTTTCTTTCAATTTTCATGCATCTAAGAAGGGGGAATTACTGTGGTATGGTTCAAACCAGACACCCATACTAGTCATAATTGAAACTTCTCCAATAGGCTGTGGCCTACGGCTAAGTTGTAAATGCAAAGTAGCTAGAAGCATAGTAGTGAACCATTCAGGAATTCATATTTTCAGATTTCATCTAACCTTTTTTTTTATTGCAATTTGGGTCAAAACTTCTCAAACTTTGTAAATTTCATTAATTTCAGCAGTTGTTTGTAGTTCATTTCATATGCAGCCTTTTTGTTCATTATATGTCATAGGTGTAATGTATACCTACTAAATATTGTATCTTGTAGTTTTCGTATGCTATCATTTGTTCATATTTAAGTAATAGGTAGAATCAATCTAACAATTGAATTTATGTACTTAAGTTTTCATAATAACTAGTTGTTCCATAAGGATGTGAACAATGCCCATTCTAATAGATTTGTAAAGTTTCTTATATGAAATTATTTGAAATGGCAAAAGTGGAAATGATGGAGAACTGTATTTACTTTGTCTATGACATGTTTTCTTAAAAATGAAAGTAGATGACATGTAATGCCTAAAGAAACGGAAATTGAAAGAAAAATGTGTCTAGTCAACTGAACATGAAGGCCACTAGATCATTCATTGTCTAGTTTCTTTGAGCTTGTTGACTTCAGTATATCATAATTGACTTATGTTCCCTTACGTCATGCAGTGCTATCCGCAAACAGCGAGACACAGACTATAGTAAAAGGGATAAAACATGGGGCCTGTGATTATATTGTAAAAGCCAGTGCGCATCGAACAGCTTAGGGGCATATGGACACATGTGGTGAAGAATAGGAAGACTGATCCACGAAACAGCATCAGCAGTGGCAGTGATGAGGATGTTCAGAAGTTGCCATCTCGTGATGCTGATAAAGGTGAGAAGGTTGGAGCAAAGGGTAGAAAGAAGTATTCAAAGAAAAACAAAAAGCCTATGGATGTTGCTGATGAGGACGGCAAGAACGCATCAGCCCAGAAGAAAGCCCAAAGGATCCGGTGGTCTGGTCAACTACACCGGAAGTTTGTAGAAGCTGTCGGTCATACTGGCATTGATGGTGAGTTATTATCTATCAAAAATCTTCTGTTAAATTAAATATGTTTCTCTTAACAAATATTTTGTTGGTGTAAATGCAGAGGCTGCTCCAAAGAAGATATTAGAAATCATGAATGAGGAAGGCCTTACTAGAGAGAATGTCGCCAGTCATCTGCAGGTTTGGTTTCTACTCTTATGCTCGATCACTATGCTTGTGTTCCTGTCAACTATATTATTGTTAAAGATGTACACACAAAGCTCTAGTGGCGTATACACCTGTATTAAGCTTGGTATGTTATACACATGTGCACTTCTAGAGTTAGTTTTTCTTGTCCTAAATTAAGTTGGTTTCTTCCCTTTATTAAGACCCCACTTCATTCATTTAATTTTATGGCTTTGTCATTTTTCTTAACAAAATTTTTTTTCTTTTTGTGATTTCAGAAGTACCGAATCTACCTCAGAAAGCTCGGCGATGGCACACTGAGGAATTCTAATCCATTTGCTAATGAAACTGAAGCATTGCAGAGAAACATGAATGTTTCTGCAATTGGAACACAAACTTTGCAGCCCAAACATGTTGTGGCTATGCCAGTGCAGGAAAACAACAGATCCATTTCTTCGTCTCGTTCTTTCAGCTCCTATGCAAGCATATTGCGTGGCAAGATTTTGGGATCAAGCAAAGGTATTCCTTTTGAAGACACAGCAAATGGTGACATGCTGGCTCCTTCTGGTCATTTACCATTGCAGTCTCCTTTGTTGGTGAAACAGCCTACGGCTCAGCTTCAATCAAGTTATGCTGGCCTATCTAACGAGGTTGCTAGGAAGTTCACCAATTTGCAGGACCTAGCAACTCCAGGAAAGCTGTTGTGCCGTCAAAGTTTTTTCTAATCTTGGACATACGTCTGAAGATCCTATGCAGGGTAACATTTTCAAGATCAACCGGTTGTCAAGACTTGCACGCTCCTCTGGGCAGATTCCAACTTTCAGAAATGAGTATCAGAACAAAATTGCAGATATAATGGGGAAAGCCATACCAATGGTAGGTATCAGAGAGCAAGTGGCACCATTCAGCTTTGGAAACGACACACACTCTGCATTGACACCGGTTGGCAATTCCACTTCACCTAGTTCTTCAAGCACTAGACTAGACCTTCAGTTAGACAATTCTGCTTTGGCTAGTTCTTCAAGCACCAAAGCTGACCTTCAGATAGAGAATTCTGACATTCGGACCCAAGTCCTGAATGGTGGTGGTGCAAGTGACAACCTCCATGAAGGTATTCATCAAGCTGTTAGCGACCAAGTGAATAACATCGATGAATTCCTCATGGGAACAAGTGAGCCACAGAATGCAGAGAGTGATGACTGGGACGATTTCCTTGCCTCCTTGCTAAATCAAGTAAGATCCTTTCTCCTCCTGTTTTATATATGCATTAAACCTGTGTCTGAGGATTTGCGTGTGCAATTGATGACTACTTATATGATGTTTATCTAACTGAACTTGTTTTCTTACCACAGGATTTCGTCAACAATGGTGAATCTTTCATCGACGGGGACTGGGATTTTGCCCCTTGAATAAGGAAGAGAGATGCTTCTGCACCGCCTAGCTGCTGACCAATTCATGGTTCTCGCATGTTGTACGCGCAGCTGTTTGTAGTAGGCCGGCTTAGCTAGGAGCTGGCAAATCTTGGATGGAATACCCATGTTTCTCTAGTGTAGTTATGTTGGCTCTCTTTTGCACCTGCTAAGGTTCCTTCTTAGGGGTCTTTTTTTTAGTTGTGATCATAGACAAAGTTATGTCACATAGATCCAATTTCCATTTGTGTTTTAGCTATCCAGTGGTATGATTTTTCATGAACTATTTGAACTGTTGTGTTTCATCTGTTTTTGAATCAGTGAAATGTTATTATTTCTTGAAATTAGATTGATAGCCCATATCTTAGAATAATCCCATGAAATTAGAACAGACAGGATAAGCAAGAAAAAGTGCCATTGTTCATTTCTATATTCCGAGCCAAATAGTAGTGCAGGACATGAAGCAACCTTCAATTCATATAATTCATGTATGCATGGTCGATTCAAAAAGTTCCTGATGCTCATGACCTATTGACAGTTCACCTTATGGCATCATAATTTTCTGTGTTGATAGACTCGATCGTGTATAAGAAAGAAACGGTCATTTTTTTTTTTTTTATTTTTCATACAAATGCAAACAATGTTTGATTTCCTTGACTTCAACACAAATGGTGCTTCCTCATGAAGTTGTTTGTATCATATCCTTCGTCGTCTCCTTTATACTCTCATATAAATGTCAAATTGAAGAATTTTAGGCCTTTTTTTGGTAGAGCTCCCAAAGCTGATTTTCTCTATTGAATCCTGCAAGTGCTCTGCCATTTTTCCAAAGAGAAGTGATTATCTGCTAATTTTGTGAAGTGATTCTATTTGTTGTTCGTGAAGTGATTCTCTGAATTCAACTAAGAGACTGTGAGCTGAAAAAAAAATAGCTTCTTTGATTCTTCATCATGATTTTAAGAGTTTAATCATTTTCAGCCACAAATTTCTCTCATAGAATAAGTTCCATAGAGAATCAAAATCAGATAAAGCTCTACTAAATAGGTCGTTATGTCCACATGGATTTATTCTACAAAGATGAAGGTTTGTTTGGTTAATCTCAATCTGATGATATAAGGTAACTTAAATCGCATCAATCCCTTTGAACTGGGGATTAACCGAACAAGGCAACTTTTACAAAGTACAATGCCTACCCCATATTGACCACAGACCATTTGTGCACCCCTTCAGCCTGCCCTTTCAGACATTGTTCGTTCAAGAGGGTTACAGAGAATTGAGGAGGGTTTAATCCCCTATATGTCAAATTCCTCTCAATCCTCTCCAACCCCCTTGTTTGATGTAGAAACGAACAAGGCTATGTATGACAGATACTAGATCATACCAGGAAATAAATAAACATGAAACTCATACATCCAGTATCCATCATCCATACGAAATAGAAAGGTAGGTAGAATAACAGCTGAATAAACAATCTCGCATGCTGTCCGATGGAGGAAACACTGCACTACCGAGTGTAACTTCACTCGCTTAACCTAGCTACAAAACCACGAGCGAGCCACAAAACTTGCCCAGACGAGTTGCACAGGCACAGCAGCTGAAGTAAAGTAGCACCTGGAAAGGCCTACGGGATGATTCCGGTCCAGGGTCGGAGCTCCATAGAAGAGCACAGAGCAAACACTAACAGATAACCAAGCACGCCATTGCTAGCTTCAGCACACCCATTTGCCAAATCGCACTTCTTGTCTAGTAGTAGCCTCGGCGCCACGCCCCGGTGGCCCACGCCCACCACGCCCAAAGGCATCCCCCTTCTTCCTCTGCCACGCCCTGCGAAACCAGCAGACCACAAAGCCATGAGAAGTTGGGAATGCAAAGCAAAACCCACACCAACATGTAATGTCATCAGTCAGGGCTTACCACGGCCAGGGGGAGGGCCATATTCTTCAGGCTCATCATAGTATTCATCTTGCTCTTCATAGTACCCACCTCTCCCGCCATAGCCATAATCATAACCGTAGCCACCGCGCCTCCCACCTCCATAATAGCCACCGCGGCCTCTCCCTCCTCGTCCACGTGACCTTCCTCTCCCACTCTGTTATAATAATCTCCTTCCTCCTCCCACTCGTCATTGTAACCATAAGCAGGTGGAGGGGGGCCATTGCTCATACCTATGCATATTCCAAATGCAATAATTAAATAAAAATACATTTCTTTTTCAAACACTACCGATTCAGGAAATAAAGTATATGTGCTGACTTAAGTTATGTATATATCCCAAACTGAAACCTGGACATCAGCTGCAGTTTATTGGTTTTACATGTTGTACATGCCTACAAACAGCTATTGTGATATTGAGCATAAAGGCAGCCGTAAGTACCAAGTACAGCACTGTGTGACCATAACTCAAGTCAACATTATAAACTTATAAGAGAAACTGTCCAAAAAACTATGACTATTGCCTTCATATAGACGACAAGAGAACATACCTCTTCCCCTGCCTCTTCTCCCACCACCACGTCCTCTTCCACGACCAGTGGGATATGAATCTAAAAAACCATGAACAAAATGGTTTATGCAGTGATCCTAAATACTGCATTAGGTAGAGAAGATCGACAGAGAATATCACCTTCATGATCATAGTCAAAAGCAGGTTTCACCTCTTCAGCTGGGATAGGTGGTTGGTATCTAGGTACAATATCAAACATAACCAGTAATGAGAAGGCAAACTGACAGAAGGTTTCAAAACAACGAACAGCCAATTACAAATTAGGGAAGGAAAAGTGATCAAGCCTGAAATTCTTCTGTGTTTGTAGCCAGAGGACAGGTTTTTGACTTACCCTGGAGATGATGTATCCAGAGGCTTCTTTGACAGTGTCACAGTGATCATCACACATGGCGAGTTGTCTCTAGTCTGCGTAAAGAAGTGTGTTAGTGTTTCAGTCTCCTGTTTGAAGGAATATAAGAATTACTTACGGGAGAAGGCCTTCTTCCAAAGGTTCCCATGTATCTGTGATATCAACAGATTCAGTAGCAGTGTTCTGATGAAGACCTCCAACCCTTCTCTGGATGAATAGTCAAGTGCCATATAAAGAAGATGAGACACTAATAAAATTCCAGTGGCAGCATTATAAGGCAGAAAAGGCTGCTACTACCAACCTTGATCAATTCAACAACCATAACTGTCTTATTTATGGCCCGTCCCATGGCCTTGATACTAATCTCATCATGTCCATTTTCCTGTAAAAAGCGGAAGGGAATAAGTTCATAATAAGAAAAGTTGGATCAGGTATCAATTCAACTGTTGTATGATTACTACACAAAGAGACGTGGCAAAGGTAGTGTGGCATCTTTAGCCTATAACCATTAAAACAATGTATACTGAAGAAACAGCAAGTGCAAATAATAATGGCAGAAATTTCTAAATGCTCTGAACTATTTGTGAATTTTGTACTTTGTATCAAACCAATAAGCTTCATAGAAGCTGAAGCAACAAACTCTGAACACAACGCATGGATAGCTAAAAAGTCACCAGGGATGGGCGAAGGGCTAAGAATTCTTATGTATCAGAATGGAAACAGGACAGGAACTATGATAAAGCAAAATATCAGACTAAAAATCCAAAAGGTGTCTGCTTAAGATGAGCATTCAATGTGTGAACATTTAACAAAAAGCGATGTTAGATGGAAGATTTAATGGAGTAAACTTATGGTTTGACCATTTGTATATATTGTGAATGTTAAAATGAAGCAGGTGCGCAATTTTTAGAAGAACAATGAATAAGATGAAGAAACAAAACGAGCACATGGCATCTGCACTATTATTTCTTAAATAACGTGAGCTTCACATAATTCAGGTGAAAAGGCCTAATCAGAAATAGTGCAAGCAAAAGAGCACTAAGACATTATGACATAAGAGCAAAGAACTTGTGAAGGGAGATGAAAGTATTGGCAATGCAACAAACCGTATACCACAACAAAAAAACAAAAGCAGGCTTTCCATTTGATAGGTGTCTCTGTTTAAGCCATGCATTGATGTGTGAACAAAATGAGAATGTTAAATGAAGGCATTTAAGCCCAAAAAATTATCATTTTCCTAATGTACATTGTAACAATAAACAATATAGACAAGCAGGCAAGATTAATGGTTTATTACAAATTTACAATCATAAATATTAAAGGCTAGTAGGCTACTGACAAACATACATGTGCACACCAAAAGAAATTGTTGCCCCCTAACACTATCCCCATTTCACATAATTTCAGGTTGCAAAAAACTTCCCAGCAATAGTTAAATATGGCAAACAATATGAATGCTTATTTTTATGGCAGGTAACAACAAAGTCAAGAATGAATCACAGCACGTCACCTCAAGCAGCGACATCCCATAGCTGATATAGTTCCTCATCCTCCCCTGAGTAGTGATCCTGATCTCATTCTGGCTGATTGGTGTGTCATTCCGAGGCTTCTCTACCCTGTGGTATCTGTCCATGCCTATAGATAAATTGACAAAAACCTCAGTACAATATATTCAATGGACATCAACAGGTAAATTTCAGAAGATAGCACCCTAAACCATGCAGAAATAATACAGGCAATAACTCATCATATCAAAAACAACAAGGGCTTAAAATAGGCCATGAAATCTAAGCCATACCAAGAACAAGTTGAAGATGAAAGGTACCAGACCGTGCTCAACATAACATGCACGTCTCTTTGAAGAAGTAAAAGTTATCAAATGCAGCAAATGCATCTACAGTACAGGCAATGAGTCAAGCAAGATTCAGTCTTCTCCTGGAACCCATAATAAATATCTAAACAACGACAGAATCACTAAGCTTATTTGCATTTTGTACGATGGCATATGCAGGAAAAGAGTAAATCAAGTTTATTTAAATACTAAAAAGTACATATTTGCACTACCACAGTCTCTTGTGATGTCTTTAAACAGTAAGATGTTGAACCTAAACAAAAGGTAAATCTAAATAAACAATAAACCGCACATATTGGAAGAAGCAAACCACACTGGTGTGATGAAATCATTCAAAAGGCAAAGTATGCATCAGCATCGACTCGAAAAACACACATCCATAATTCACAAGATAAGAGAATACAAACAATAAGCTATCTCAAGGCTCGAATTTCGCTGTACCATTTTTTAAGTAGTTAAAGCGTTGATTTTGCCGACAAAAAATAATCTGAAACAGTGAAGTCTATTTTGTTGTCCCAAACTACCAGTGGAAACTGAGAGCAACACATATATATATCCTACTGAATCTGACGTGCTAGGAAAACAAAGGGCAGGTTACTTGAGCACCACCAAATCAGATAAGTCGCAAACCCCTTAGAGAAACAGGTATTAAGTATCCAGAAACCCACACCAAACCAATGGGCAATGGACCAAGGAAACATACATACAGGAACCATATATATAGGATGGATTTTCATCATGTCTGAACAACATCAAGTATTAACAGCTTCCAGGACGCATGTATCAAACAGTGAAATGAACCCCTACCCTAGCAAACTTACAACTGTATCCAAACCCTCACCCCCACTCAATCCACCGAAAAATGGGGGCAGGTAATAATAAATCACAGAAGTAAACACACGATTCGGAGACCCAAATCGATCCTCTGCACCGACACATCCATCAAAACAGAGCCAAAACCGCCGCCAGCCGCGGCCGACCTAAAACCCCAAATCCCTTCGGAAAAAAGGGTAGAAAACCGCATCACTCACTCTGATGAGCCCGAACCGCTCGCTCCAGTGACAACGACGCCGCCCGCGAATGGGAGCGGAGCAGGGAGGCGCCCGGAGGCGACGACGACCGCACCCGTGTCCCACTCCCACCCCGCGCCCGCCCTAACAACAGCCCGGTCGGTCAACTCCCGACCGACCTCGGAGCCTCCACCACCCGCCGAGCGGACCCGCGCCGCGCCGAATCCCACGAACCCGCGCCGAATCGAGACGGGGCGGAGAGGAAGGAGAAGGGGGAAAAAATCTCACCTCGCGTGCTCCGCCCTGGACGGCCGCTGCTCCTCCCTCCCGTGTTCCTCTTCTGACTGGCTTGGCTGGCCTGGCTCTGCGGCGCTCAGAGAGAGAGACGGAGAGGGGAGGTGGTGGTGGGGGCGGTTTCAGCCAGGGCTCGCTGGTGCCTGTGCCTGTGCCTGCGCTGCGTGCGCCCGCGTCGTCCTCCGTCCTCGCACACTGGGCCAGGCCGCGTGGCGCGCTGCCGTGGGGAGACTATATTATCCTTCCGGCACCTGGCTGGACCCGGTGCACGAGGGGGTGCTGTCTGTCTGTGTCGTGCTCGTGCGATCGCGCGGAGAGCCGTCCGTTGCTCGTAGACCGGGTGCGGGGAGCGGGTGGGATATGGGGTGCCTTGGAGATAAGGGGGGGGCTGCCTGTACTTCGCTGGCAGGTGGGACCGGGCGAGACGTGCCGTGTTAACTGGCGTGTTGCTTGGCCGGGCGGCCGGCCCGGGCCCCTAGTTTGTTTGACCCATAGGCTGGCGCGGCCCCTAGTTTTTATTTGGAAAAAGTCCACGTTCCCCCCCAACTCCAACTATCACACAAAGTTCACTTTTCCTCCTCAACTCCATAACCGGACAAATCACCTCCTCAACTTTTCAAACCATGCATTTTTCCTCCCTCGGCGGTTTTGAAGGCGGGTTTGATCAGTAACCCCGGTTTTTTCTTAAGTGTCCGTTCCTTTGTCTTCTTTTTAGTTGAATCTTTGACAAATCATAGTAAATCATAGAAAAATCATAAAATAAAAAAATCCAGTTTTGTTGGACTCCACATGAGTAGATCTACACAAAGTGAATATATAATATGGTATACTTTAGTTCAAAAAAATAATTATAGAATTTACAACTACGAATTATTTTAATTAATTATATATTCACTGTGTAGAACTTTGCACTAAAGCATATCATATTATATATTCACTGTGTAGATCTACTCATGTGGAGTTCAACGAACCTTGATTTTTATTTTATGATTTTTCTATGATTTACTATGATTTTCCAAAGATTCAACCGAATTTTTTAAAAAAGAAAAGACAAAGGAACGGGCACTGTAGCAAACCCGGGTTACGCCTTCAAAAACCGCCCGAGGGAGGAAAAAAATGCATGGTTTGAAAAGTTGAGGGAGGTAATTTGTCCTATCTTTTGAAGTTGATGGAGGAAAAGTGAACTTTTGTGATAGTTGGGGGAGAAATGTGGACTTTTTCCTTTTTATTTTAGATGAAATGGTTTTCTATAGTCCGGTTTAAAAACCATGCCTTCTACTGTATGCTCATTAATCAAACTGATAATTTTTTTTCAATAGACTTTATATTTCTGTTAATTGGTTCATGTAAATTATGTTCACATATAAAACGGATGTACTCATTTATAGAAGATATGTAAATTAATATATTCTCATCATTTATAAAGTATATATTAATTTACTCATTCATTTGTAATAATGACATATAGGTGAAATGATTCTTATATTAACTCTATTTAATTTTTGGACTACTTATTGTTTATATTTAATTGATAGCAACATTGGTCGAGCAAGTCTACCAAACCACCTAATTAATCTATCAAACAATCAAATCGCATGATGTTTATCAAACTTTGAAACACCCAACCCAGTCCGCAATAACATTAAGAACTAAGATCAACTAAATTCGAAAAGCTTCAAACTGCACGAGGTGAACCAGGAAAACCCAGCTTGCCGCTTAATAACAAAATTAATGTGCTAAACGATAGCCTGCAGTTTTGGAATCTATATTGCAGTAACGATTTGGCATTCAACTAGCCAAACAGCACAGCATTAAAAATAGACACTGCAGGTTCTGCAGTTGAACACAAATCCATAGAAGGCCAGAACATGTTCCCAAAACATCTGCTACAAAACTTAGTACGACGAGGCAACAATAGTATCACAGATCGATGGTTTTTGACAAATCAGACTTGTCTCTGCACCGCAGCACCAGCAACAGAACAAACTTAGGCCTTGACCTTGCCATAGAACTTCTGCTTCTCATCGGTGGTCTGGAAACGACCATGCCCGAACTTGGATGAGGTATCGATGAACTTGAGCTTGATCTCCTCCAGGGCCAGCCGGGAAGTCTGTGCGAGCAGAGACCGGCGGAGGGTCACCACCCTCTTCTTTGGGCCCACGCAGCAGCCCTTGATCATCAGGTAGTCGCCCTTCACAATACCATAGTGGGGAAGCCACCCATGGGAGTGATGTCCTTCTCAGTCCTGCAAATACCCAGCCACGCATTCATTAGCAATGAGGGCAACAAAGGTAACAGGTTCATGCAGCTCTTGTTTACTGAAAGTGAGAAGTCAGAAACAGCACCTGTCAAACTCTGTGGAAGCATCATGGCTCTCTTCTCCAGCCTTGCCGACCTTGTAAACCTTCTTGTTCAGCTCAGTGCGGTGGTGGTACCCATTCTGACCAGCACGGGCAACAGTGTACGACACCCCTAGCCGGATGCCATGCACCGATACAAGCAACCTTGCGGAGACCTCTGTGGGTCTTGCGGGAAGGCGGGTGACACCCCAGCGAGTGACCACACCCTCATAACCCTTACCCTTGGTAACACCAATAATGTCAATCATCTCATCCTTACTGAAGACAGCATCCACAGGCACCGACTTCTCAAAGAAGTTGTAGCCAAAGTCAACCTTTTCAGCAATGGTACCACCATTGACCTGAATTTCCATGAGGTGAGCCTTCTTCTGCTTCAATCCCTTCATCTGCTTAATCTGAAAGGTAGAAGTACACAAGAGGTGAGAGTTTGCTAATACCAGCACCTCAGACGGGAAAACAACAGTTCTTTCCATTGTATGAAAGAAAAATAAATCTGCTTGCCAGCAGGCATTGCCGCACAAAGACAGTTCTAATATAATAAGAAAAGGAATGTAACATATGTAAAAAACTAGACATGAACATTGACAGAAAAAAATATAAAGAAAGTTGAAATTTAACAAGGATTGTAACATCTATCAAAAAACACAACATGAGCATTGACAAACGTTCATTTTGACCGCACAAAGATTGCATAAACAGTTCTAATGAAACCAAGTAAGAGACAAAAAGTAACAGCATTGTTAGTCATTAAGAAACTAACTACAAATATAAATGAGCAACAGAGCACAGTTTGGTTTGTTACCTGAGTGTGGGCAATGACACGGACAACAGAAGCATATTTCTTCATCTTCTCAAGCTGCAGCTGAATTTCCTTCTTGCCAGCATCAGTGTCATACTTGAGAGCATACTTGGTGAAAGCCTTCTTCTTGCTCTTGCACCAGTTCTTGTAGAACCTTCTCCTCACTTCTTCGCTAAGATGCTGAGCCCAAACAGTGTTGAGCGTGCGGAGGCCACGTGGAGTCTTCACATATGCCACAAGCCCAACAATGACAAGAGGCGGCGTTTCAATGATGGTAACAGCCTCACATGTTTCCTTCTTGTGGAGTTCTGAAGATCAAATAGGCAGAGCAATTATGACAATGTAGTAATGCATGTACTCAAGATGAATGTGTAAAAGGTTGTGGATATTCAAAAAGAAAAACTATGTCGTGAGCAAGTGCATGGGCCTGTTAAGATACAGTTGTGTGGTTTATCATCAAAAGTTATGCTTTGAAATACATAAAAAACCTAATACTGCTGGTTGGACATAGTGCATGTTACAATTAATTTTTCAGTTATTAAAAACTGGACAAAGTGATCAAATCAGTTGATCAACGAACAAGAGAAGGGAGTGGACATACTGGATCCAGGCTTCTCGACCTCACGCACAATGTGAGTCATGCCAGCCTTGTAGCCAAGAAAGGCAGTGAGGTGGCACCCCTTCTTGGGGTCATCCCTGGGGAATGACTTAACTGCAAAAGCAGGGAAACTAGTATCAGATTGTCTGGACATGAAGTAAACCTGCCAAATGAATGTGTGCATAACATACTAAACAGGTAAAAAGCATTCAATGCAGCATGACGAAAACAAAACACAGTTTAGTATTCTCAGCAACATAATTCAATTGTTCAACACGTTTTCAGACTATACATGACGACTGTTGTATTGCACTTGCATATGCAATAGACATTCGTTCACTAAAGCATGGCAAACCAATGAAAATTATTATATGACGAATAACAATTCCACAAACGCAATACAAGTGGAGCATCACAGAATGAGTTGTTTAACTAGAAGTAACATAAATAATTCTTCAGTTCTACAAGCTGAAGAGTAGAACAAATCAGATCACCATGTATGAAAAAAAAAGAGACATGTCAAAGCACCGGTGCCAAACTAGAGAGACCTAAAGACACACGACCTACACAATCGACAGGCTCACGCAAACGGATCTAACAATCCATGGAGAAACATGAACATCCAGCCGAACCATCAGAGAAGAGAGAGTGAGAGATGCGCTCGTACATACCCTTGCCGCGGTGGCGAGAGCACCGCTTCCTGGGGAGGAAGCCGAGGGAGCCGTGCCTCGGGTGCTCGAACTTGCGGTGAGACATCCTCGCCTCGTCCTCCTCCTTACCTGCAGAACATCACACACAACAAACCCATCAGATCCGCCGCGGTCTCAACATGGGGCAGCTCACCACGGCGGAGACGAAATGGCAGCCGCCGCCGCCGCCGCCGCCGCAGGCGAGCCGTGGCGAGGCGTGAGGAGAATACGCCGGCGGCGCATTCGTTGCGCTCACCTGTGGGGGGTGGCGGCGGCGCGGCAGGGACGGGTGGGGTGAGTGACGAGCCGGATGCAGCTAAACCCTAGAACAGGTTATATAGCGTCCCCGGTGCGAGGGTTTCGTTCACGCCGGACCGAAATGCCCCTGTGAAATATGGGCTGTTGCTCTGGCCTTCTGTGCTGTGGTATTGTGGGCTCGGCCCAGACCCTGTTTTCGTTTACGTACCAATTTTTCCTCTATAATTTGCTTAAAGAAACAATTTCCTCTATTTAGATTAAAAACCAATTTCCTGTGTTTAATGGCCCCATAGGTTTTCGTTTTTATTTCTAATTCATCTTATATTGTTCTACTTTATTTATCATGATGTAAAAACATAGCGTGTTATTTAAAAACATATATAATTAATTTTTTTGTTTTTGTTTTCTTTTTTGTGCAATCCTTCTGGTTGATTCAGTTGGCATGATAGAACAAATACCAGCGGCCAGCATTTCGCGACAGGAAATAGCATCGCTAGTATGCTTATGTTATTGTCTTGAATCAGGTTTATTGTAGCATAGGCCTACCTGGTTGTCAACATTCTGAACAGAAACCGTGTATTTCCGTTATTTCTCTAATGGAATTGGCGTCATCTTTTTCAGAAGAAAGGGATATACAAAATATTTATGTATAGTATGCAGAATATTCAGCTTCACATGCTAGAGAGTTCTCTAGCATTCAAGCGGCCAAGCATTCAAAAAATAGCTTTTACATGGACAAATCTATCAAAAAATGTAAGCTTACAAATATGTGCTTACGTACTGTCGGCACACTGCACGTGTATGATCTGTATGGATGGCACTGCACGTGTATGATCTGTATGGATGGATGAGATTCTGCTCTTCGTTCTGAACTCAACAAGGTACAAAATTACAAGTCACGCCCATATCTCAAGTCAAAAACACCAAAACGAAAAGAATGATGAAAAGAATCACAAGGAACGCGATCATCATGATCTGCCCTTTCCAGCTCGCCTTCTTCATTACCATAGCCACTCTTTTCTGCACAAACAAAAGGGAAGAAGATTCAGGGTGTTGAACTCCCAGAGTCAGAGTAAGGCAAGTGAAACATATCTCCCAGCTTTGTAACTGTAACCGGTAATATATCAGCAAAAATTGATTTTTCTTAATATGCAAGTTGAACTGTTAGGAAAATGAGGGGTAAAGGGCCTCCTAAGAAAATCAAACTATGCTGGAGCAGAAAGTACAAAAGACACCTGGACAAAGTCAAGCCGATTCGTAGTAGTTTCCATATCGAGGCTAAGCTCGCCCAGAAGCTTCTCCTGTACAGCGTGCAAAGTGAGCATGAATATCAGCACAAGAAAGGGTACGAAATTTTGACATAACACAGTAGAATATGCACTTTGTGTAAAAAAAAAGGGTGGTGGGAATGGGTTCATAGGAATTATTGTACATATAAAAAAAGGGGATACCTGCCCAGCAAGCTCATCATGAATAGTGAGACCTACATCACCAATTAAGCTGTACACTAGCACTAAAAGCGCATCCAATTCATCATCTTGTCGCCTATTGAAGATGTACATATAATTAGTATTAAATCAAAGCATAGTGATATAGGAAAGATGTGATTCAGTTCATCCAAGGATCATGTTTAGCATTCATCATGCATCAGAAGTTCAGTCCATTTAAGCTTCAAGTGCTAGATTAGTAGATTGGGTACTAGAGCCACATAATGCTTAGGAAACAAACTAGGTTTCATGGACTTACTTTATCAGGAGCATCTGCTGATCAGATTCTGAAGCAATGAATTCATCATTGTCTTGTACAATATTGTTCTTGGATCTGATTGATTCAGAAGGAATGGTTGAACGTCCAAAGACACTCTTGTGTGTTCCACCTTCAACATTTCGCTTTAAAGCAATAACCTGTGTCATGTGAAACCACATGAGATGCCCCATAACACTTGGATATGTTATTGCAGTGAAATTATGGTTAAAATGTGCTCACATCACTAAAAACTATCCTGTGAAATATACCTGGTTACGTGCAGTGCTAGTCCAGTTCCTTCTTCTCCCAATTTCGGTCTCATTAAGTCCGTAGTATGCTGGATCTCTCTCAGCAACTGAAATTGCCTTCTCCAATTCGTCCACCTTTTTTGTAAAATTGCAGGTTGCAACAAGTGAGTAATGGACCGTGGCAATATGACAAAAGAAGAAGATCAAAATGTACTAAAACTATTCTGGTACTTAACATAACAGGATTACATGAGTGATTGATACTGCCTGAGATGCTGCAAGCATGTAAAGGAAAAAGTCTACATGGAATCCTTCTTTGTAACATGGGTTGGAATTTATAATAACAATGATACAAATGGTGAGTAAATTCCATGCACCTGCCACTGGATACTTTCACAGCTAGTTAGTAGTTCTTTGGTCAGATGCACATACTCTCCAGTATTTTCAGGCGTCTGCTTCCATTGGTGGAAAGTATCTTGCACTTTATCAATCTAGAGAATAACATGAAAATAAGCAAACTTTAGTCGTAAGCATCATAAGTGAGTATGATATATTGATATGTACCAATTCTGGGATCGGAACATGACTAGTAGTGTAACAGCTAATATTTCGAATATTGCCATACATACTATCAGCATATATTTCCAACATCTCTGTGTATATAATAGAATGCATAAGCATATGTTAGAACTTAGACCAAACCAAGCAACTGGGAGGGACAAATGCAAATAGAAATTGGACATCATTAACAAGCTTCATGTGCAACAATGGTAAATATCTGGCTCAACGACTCTACATAGCATCAGTGCAACACTAAGGTTTTGACAGGAGTACATGCTTAATTTTGGGCTAATATTGCAGTCTACGTTTTGTCAGCCCAGTCGTGTCACACCTTAGTTTTGATCTGCCCTCTGCCACTGAGAGTCAACATATACACCTAGTACTTCCCAGTCAAGAAAAGTAGTTCCCCACCTCAGATCCAGATGTAGATGAATCCTTGTGATTTGCCTAGCTACATTATATTCTCTGCGATTGCCTACCACACATGTACATCAATGAGACAGAACAACCTAGGAAATGGATCCAGAGCTGCAAATTCTCGCAAGTGAGCTCCAAACCCCACATGTCAATACCCAGTGACCTACACTTCAGAATTTCAGATTCACAACCACTCTGAACTGCACACATTGACCACACACATACAGGGGGTAAATTTTCGGTCGCTTTCTCACAAACGGTGCACCAGACTAAAGAAATAGTGGATTCCAGACTCAAATAAATGACGAGAGGAACAGCGCCTGAACCAATGCCTGATTCACTGCTCCCTACGGCCTGTGCAACGGCCACCCAGCAGGCCGGCACGTGCACGAGCTACGATGCTGACGGATGGACAGTTGAGCATCAACCAAGATGCAATAGATGAAACAAGCGGACGGACGGAGCAATGCGGGGAGGGCGTGTGGAGATCGAGCAGCTCACCGAGTCCTGGATCTCGTCCTTGACGATGTAGAAGGGGTCCTGCGCGGGGGTCATCCTCTCATCGCAGTGCAGGAGCGCCCCAGCCTCGAGCTGAAACTCGACGGAAATCCGGCAGAGATGGCAGCGACGGAATCAACTGGCAGGGGGCTGCTGGGCCAAGACGAGATCCCGGCTCCATTGGCGATCGATCCCCTGCCTCCTCTGCTCGGTTTGGTGGCATCGCCAACGAGGAGGAAGGGGACAGGCAGGGAACTGACGGGTGGCGTGGGCTTCGATCTTAGTTGGGGTTGGGCCGGAAAGTGAGAAGTGGGTCTTCATGGGCTGTGCATCAGCGTCCCATTTCGGCCTGGTTTGTTCGTGAGTCTGCTTTGTGATTTCAGAGTTTTTTTTTTCCAAAAGAAAACTCTTTTTTTTTTGTGCTTTTCGGTATTTGAAAGAAATGGAATTTTCCAACTTTTCAGCAGGATTTTTAGTTGGATCTTCAAATATACTAGATGTTTTGTGTTTCAAAATTCTCGTTAGCAAAAGATGGAGAGCAAAAAATGACTCTCTAAAATGCATACAAGATATAAAAAAATAGTTGGAGAGCATAATAAAGATACAAAAAACTAGGCAGGAACAGATCATGGGTGTTAAGGACCAAATGGTCCAAGAGGGATGAAGTGAATTGGGCTCTACAAATTTAAAGTCTGCAGACTCACACTCGCATGGTGGCTCTAAAGTCTGCAACAAAAATAAGTCCTTAGGGATATCAATCTAAGATAAGTCCTTAGTAAGGTTCATACTAAGAGTAATATCCTTAGGAGTATGAGTTAAACCTGTGTAAATCATGATACCATGCAATCCTAGTTCTCATCTCGCTCAAAAGTATTATACCCAACAAGACCTAAGCTAAAGAGCAAGATCAAGAAGTACTATAAGGGTAAAGAGACGAAAAGAGCCAAGCAGATTATTTCTCTAAAAATCGAGCTTGCCACAACCCCTAATCCATATTGGAGCATCAATTTGCACCAATACTCAGTTAAGCTCCCACCCACTAGTATTGGAGTCTCTTCAACCATGCACAACTATTGGAGTATCTTCACAAGAACCCCACATAGAAATGTTACCAAGTCCTCTATCAGGTTGTCTAATTGATGGCAAGCTCTGAGGGTAACTAGTTTTCCATTGCAATGCCTAAGAAACCCAAACAAGAACATCAGCAACACTCACGCCTAACTCTGAAGCTGAAATCTTGGCTTCGATGGCTCTTTTACACTTCACAAACCCTCTTTACAAGTGTTGGCATCAATGGTTAGAAAAGAAACTCCACATGAGCTAGGGGTTTCGCTTATATAGGAGCGAAGGGCCCCCTAGCCATTGGAAAAGGCTAACAAATGTCAATACCACTAGATGATCTGTTGGCCTGTATTACCGTTGCCCTCTCACACGAAGCTTGAGAAAGGTCTTCATGGTAGAGATAAACTGTGGCGGCTTGGCTCTAGACACACCAATAAATGGTATGTGGGGCCGTGTTGTCAAATACAGGCGGCAATTTACTGATGCGGCAGTGCTGGGCCACAGAATTAGGCCATGTTGGGTCGAGGGTGTACCCACGCTTGGCAAAAAAGGGTTTGTGGGCTAGCTTCGTGAGCCTAGAGTTGGGTGGTCCAAAAAACAAGGAAAATGGAAGTGAGAGTCCAATGGTAGGACGGTCCGGTGGGGACGCTACCCACCAGGGTTCAAATCCCGGTGCTCGCGACCTTTTCTTGGGATTTTCCCGTGATTTTCCTACGTTATGCATTAAGTGGTAAGCGACGTTCCGTCGACGACGAGGCGCCTACGGTGACTTCGAGAATCTCCAGATCTGCCGGCGCCCAGCCCTTCGGAGGTGCTCATAGGGGTAGGGTTTGCGTGCGTGTGTTCATAGGGGTGAGTGTGCGTGCGTGTTGTGAGTGTCTGCGTTATCTTGTGTCATTCTCAAAAAAAAAAAATTATAAAGCAGTTTATAAATATATTCTGAGAAATAATTTAAGATAACTCTTTTGAGCTATTTTTAAAGACTCTATTTTTCTTAAAGAGTTAAATGCACTTGTAGCACCTTAAACTTGTCATGGTGTGCCATCCGGGTCCATCATCTTGCAAAACGCACATCCGGCATCTTAAACTTGTCATGGTGTGCCATCCGGGTCCATCATCTTGCAAAACGCACATCCGCACCTTAAACAACTAAGCCGATTACTCGTGAAATAAATAACTAAGGTCGTGCACTCCGGATAGAGTACGCACGCAGCCTTGATCAAAGCGCGTCCTCCGTGGCGCTTCCTGGGCGGAGCGGCCGCCGATGTCCGGAAACGCCGTCTCGCAGCTCCTTGTCGCGAAGGTTCAAGGTTGTCGCCCGAGCAGTTCTCGTATGCTTGTTTTCCCTCCTCCGTCGGCGTGCCTTTGATGAACCCCATGCGTTGCATTACAAGGATCTCTCCTCGTTTAGCGGCCGGTACCTTGGTGAGTGGTCGCTGGCGGGCGATCCGCCTACTCCTGGCAGCTTGGCCGACGAGGAGTCTTGTGCCTTGTAATATAGCAATGGAGATGCCGCTTTCTTGAGGACCCGCCCAACGTGCTTAATTCGCCCGTTAGTGAGGAGGACTGCTTTCGGATGTGTGCGTTTTGCAAGATGATGGACCCGGATAGCACACCATGACAAGTTTAAGGTGCGGATAATGCGTTTTTGCAAAATGATGGACCCGATGGCACATCATGACAAGTTTAAGGTGCGGATGTGCATTTTGCAAGATGATGGATCCATGGCACACCATGACAAGTTTAAGGTGCTACAAGATACATTTAACTCTTTCTTAAATAATTATTTCAAAAATCATTTCCAATCCAATTTTAAAAGTAAAAGCAAATGATTTTTGAACCCTTATTTTTTGAACTAAAAGTAAAACATATTTTTGGAATTATTTTTGAAGTTTCTCTTTAAGCTATATTGAAAATTGAAAACCACTTTTGTACAAATTTTAAAAACATGTTTAAAATAATTTTCAAACTCACATTATGATTAATTTTATAACTAGTTTTTGAACCATAATTTTGATGCTTTACTTTTTTTCAAGAGAATGAAACATACTCGTGGCTTAATCAAATTTTAGAATTTCACCTTCACACAATAAAGTTAATACAAAGGCATGAATGCAAGAAAAGAGTTCACATTAACTTGTAATTTTTTTAAAACAATTTTTTACTTTCTAAAACATTCTAATTTGACAACAAACCTGTCAAATCAAAGCTAAAAGTGTACCAGTTTAGAGATATTAGGAAATCAAACCTGTCACATTAACTATTGTAGAAGATTCAATCAAACATATCCATTTTATTCTCCAAGAGTAAGATACAGTGTCAACTACTTTTATTTTGGAACCGTATATTGATATGTTAGTAGACTTAATTATATTTGTGATAGGAGGGAATAGGTGTGTACAAAACGAATCTAAAAAAAAAGGTGTGTACAAAACGCTACAAATTAAAACATTAGAGCTGCACGCCATGACATTATTTCATCATCCGTACGTGCACCTAGACCATGTTGCGATGCAAGGTATATGGATCGCACTGAGCTCAATCCCTCTATGACACTTGTAACCAAAATTGTAGTAGGCCTACTTCTCCTGACACAGCAATAATGGAGTGGTTGATGCTACATGATTGCTCCATTGAACATTTGGATCTAGCTACCTTGCTTTGGATCTAATGCAAGCAGGGCACACATGCATGTTTATCTTGGTCCATCTCTTTAATTATTTTTTGCTTTCCACACCCATGTTAAAGGGGGGGTAAGGATTGGATAATATATAATTGGATTTGGACATGAACAAGAGTGAGTATGTCCATGCCCTCCCCAGTGACAGGCCTACCTTTAACTTCAGTGTCATCAGATATTGTTAAATTTGCTTGAAGTGTGACATTGTCCTGGAATTAATGTATATATATAGTTACTAGGAAAAATCGAACAAAGATCAAACTATATATGTACGCGCGTTTAGATTAAGATGTATCGCGAAAGGCAAACTAAATAAATCATTTTCTTTTACCTTGCTAGTTTACATATATGCTTCGTTCAATGAGAAATAATGAAACATGCATCCACATGCATACGCCATATATATGTGATCCACAAGAAAGATGTGAAAAGCACCGTCCAAATGGTGTATGGTTATTGGGTTAAGTGAAGGCAAGCTAGCTAGAGCTAGTCAACCACTTTGTGCATTCATTACGTGCATAGACGACGGCCACCAGTTGTTACCTGATCCAGATCGATTCACAGGCTAGTAGGTAAGGACTGGCTTGACCTTCTGCACCTCCATTCTCACTTGGGGAAGGTAGATCAAAGACACAACAAGTTCCTGACATGTGTATGCATATACATGATTTGTTTAATATGAGTTAATTATTTGGTAGCCAAGAGATGCAATGCATGATGATGTTGATATGAGAGAAGGGTCGTCTTATTCATGCATGGATCGTCTGGTGAAGATATTTTGGGTGTTTGATTGATCAAGTGGCCGACAACTTCCAGCTCCTTTGTGATTTGCATCATACGAAACTCTTCTTTAGTTTAAGGTAAAGAGGATTTTTTTAATAAGGTCCATAGTTATAATAATGATCAACGAGAGACAACATATCATAATTGCCAAACGTAAGGGCAATCCCATCATATAGAAACCAGAATGGTTTCTAACAAGAATGGTTTCTATAGTCATTAATCAGTATACCAACTAAACAAAAAACGATGATGTGACATCGGAATCAAGGAAGAGAAGTAGATATATAGAGAGAAGAAAATATCTTCTTATACAAAAAAAAAAAAAAAAAAAAACTGTCTACACGAGCTCAAAGATATATGAATAGATGATGTGATAAGTAAATGATAGAATTGAGAAGACATATGATTGGACAAAAGTTTATTTTGTAGAAACCATCTATTGAGAATACGATTTTCTATGTGTAGTGTCTATATGATTTGGCAAGTTTAATTACGATCTTTATCCTAATTAAGTCAAACTTCTCGAACTTCAATCATCAATCAAGCTTATAGTTAGAAAAATACACTATAAATGAAATATCAAGACATGTTTCATGATGACATGATGGATTCATTTGGTGAAACCAACTTGCCATAGTAGATGTTGATTTATTTTTTAGATTCAACCAAAGCTACAAAAGGGTAAAAACGAAAAACGCCTTACTGGTTACAAAAGTAGGTGTGCACACGCATGTATCTAGCCTAATCATGTCAGAGAATCAAATATTTTTGAGTGCGTGGAGACCTATTATATAGTTTATTATTATTATTTTGATTTGCCCGGACCCATTTCTGGTACCTCAACAAACAAAAAAGAAATGAAAAATACATGTTTTGTGGATGAGAAAGCTCTGAAATTTCAATTCGTTTGATATCGCGATCAAAGTACCTACACTTTCTCAGACCATTTGACGTGTCACGCAAAAAAAAAAAAAAAAATGATGCATTCAGATCTGGTCCTTTTTCTAGCTCCAATGGAAGGCGATTGCTTCGAGTGTCGGCAATGTGATTTAATTTTTGTCAAAAGCTAAGCCGTATCCACTGAATAAACTGCTGACCTTTTAGTTAAGGCATCCAATAATTGACCACCAAAATTAGCATACTTAATCCTAACCTCATTATTCTACACAAACTTTGGTGGACCGACATATTTTTGCTGGTTATGAAAATGCAAGATCATATATATCCGGATCGATATAAGTATATATACAATTAGATCTCAATATATTACCATCCTTTATTCTAGATTTTTTCGCTAGTAGTTATTAAAGATGGAGATTGGGATGACTCCCTAGAGTGCGCAAAAGAAATATGTAGAGTACTCGCGCCAATAGGGGTCGCGCATGCATATAGTATACGCATTTTAAAGTTTGTGCCGACAAGATTATATATATCTCATTTTCTCTGGCTCAAATTGGGTACCATGGCGATGCCAGAATATGCTAGCGACTCGATGGATCCGGCAACAAGCAAGGTCGTTGCGACACACCGTCCAAATGACGTGGTACCACCTTATTAGTGGGCCCCAGTCCAGTGGTGTGTGGATAAGAATTTAACAAGCTTCCAATTGGTTATTAGCTGAAACTTAGCGAGATCGTACCGGGTGTCTGTATGTCATTTCACGAATGGGTCTCTGTATGTCATTTCACGAAAAGGGGACATTGTAATTTTTTTTTTTGATAAAACATACCTGTATTAATTAAGAGAAAAGCAATACAAGTACATCGTGATAAGGATACGTATGGCAATTTACCCCGCCTATAATCTACAAGGACTCCAGCAAATAAGGAAATTACAACCGGTCCTTAGACCCTTCCGGAACGCATTACACCGCCCGCAACCGCCGCCGTCGAAGACCGCCGCCACCAACCGCCGCCACCAAACCCTGAAGCACCAAAAGCTGGAAGAAACCCCGTCGTTGAGGTGGACCGCGAGAAGACGCTTCGATGTCGCAAAAGCGAAGAAGTCGTTGAACGTCCATCCGTCGGGGATCACTATCGAGGTTGAGACGACGATGGTGGAGCCGACGATAGCATCCACCGGCCGCTCAGCGGTGAAGCGAATCCGGTCGAACCACCAATCTTCACGAAGACCCGCACCACCACCGCATCCACGAAAAGTAGGGGCGGGAGCCTCCCACGCACCAAGACGCGAAGACCTCGCCAAATTTAACACTCCTAAACAAGATCCAAGAACGGACCTTACCTCCACACCCTCGCCGCCGGCGCTGAGACAAACGCCACCGAGACGGGAAGAGAGCGAGGGACATTATTCCTAGACGCGCCGCCGCCCGCCTCAACGCCATCGTCGGAAACCGTAACATAGACGTAACCCTAACCCTAGCTCGAGGGGACACACCACCTACTCGAGGAAACACCGCCACAGCCATCGCCGGGCATGGAGGCCGCCTCCCCTCACCCATTGTAAATTTTGAAGACCCAACAAGACTTATCTTTTTTTTTTTTTTTCCGTCATAAGTACTAAATTAATATTTTTTTATTCTGCTTGGTTAGTTGTTGTGTGGCCCGCTTCAGGAGCTCTCATCCGAAGCTTGCTACTAAGGTCTCCTCCGAGCTGTCGCACAATCGCCCTCTATGTGCCTGGGTGTTGGCATGAGGGACCGGATCTGGTGGAGGATCCTTTGGTGGTTTAGGAGGCTGCAGCTTGGCCTTCTCTCGAGGTGTTGGAGGTTCGGACAGGTGCGCATGTGTCCTCTCCAACTGATGGCAACTCAGATGTCATGGCGCTTTGTCGGTGTTGTGACCTCCGCCCGGCTACTACTACGATACAGGAGGAGATAGAGGCGTAGGTTTGCCTACTATTGGAGACATCTCTTCTCGTGAAGCCGCAGTTGAGTCGCTCCAGGATGCGGTGCCCGCCGCCTCGCTCTTGGGCGTAGCGGCGCATTGCTACCACGCCGTGGGCGGCGAACGCAGGCTCGAGATAGTATCGAGCTCTATTATTTGCCATGATTCCTGGGCCTAATGGGTTAAAGAGGTCCATACCGTCGGTACCAATTAATGGTGAATGGTCTGATCGCGAAAAAAAAAAAAAAATGTCATGATAAACTCTCCAGCACACATACATAAGTGATGTTTTAGACATTGGTGTGGCCAACATAGCTTTAAGTATTACACAATGCCCACAAAACATGTCCATGGCACGAAGTATGTATACTTTTATGAAACTACACAACCCGGACAAATCTACTCATATAATATCGTTTTCAAATATCGATCTTTAACACATAAACAACAATTAATATGCAACAAAATTTAAAGTGGTTCACTTAAACAACCCTAAAAATGCTATCCGTTCTTGCAACTAACTAGCAGAGGGAGTATATGCATGTGTGCTTGCTATACACAGTACATGACTACATGCCATAATACATCCACCTGCATCCGTGACTTGAGTTAATACTATCGTTATCATGTTCACATGGTCTCTTAGTCATGCTAATAATCCCACCGCCCATGAATCGATCAAATAAAAAAAAAGCCCACCGTCCACTGTGTAATGGCGTGTGGAATCGCCTATAAAACGCCCCCAAGCCAACCATCCTATCCTCACACACAGCCAATTGGCAGCCAAGTGGAGTGTAGCACTACTCCCTCCCCCAGTTAAGCCACACACTAAGCTGGTACTGACCAGGTAGCTCGGGCAGCACGCAGCCATGTCGGAGGAGAAGCACCACCACTTCTTCCACCACAAGAAGGAAGAGGAGCCCACCGGCGAGTACGGCTACTCGAGACCGTGACCGCCGAGGTGGTGACCACCGGCGAGGAGGAGTACGAGAACTACAAGAAGGAGGAGAAGGAGCACAAGCACAAGCAGCACCTCGGCGAGGCCGGCGTGATCGCCGCCGGCGCCTTCGCACTTGTATACCATCGAGCGATGCTTCTTCTCTGTTCTTTGTACCTTCCACAATCGTGTTCCTTCCATGGATTCATCTTTTAATTTTTTTTTTCTCTCCTCGTAGTACGAGAAGCACGAGGCCAAGAAGGACCCCGAGCACGCGCACAGGCACAAGATCACGGAGGAGGTGGCGGCGGCGGCGGCCGTGGGCGCCGGTGGCTACGCCTTCCATGAGCACCACGAGAAGAAGAAGGACCACAAGGACGCCGAGGAGGCCAGCGGCGAGAAGAAGCACCACCACCTCTTCGGCTGACCGTATCGGCCGGCCGGCGATCCAGCTCTCGCTCCGGCGCACCACCACCACCACCACCCACCTGTTTAATTTTGTACTGCATGCGTGTTAATTTGACGGTTCACAGTAATAAGTCCCTTTCTGGACCTTGCTAATAAGTTGTTTGCTTGTGTGAGTAACACTGAGAAAGAGGTGGTGGGGTGTCGCCGGCCTTAAGACGAGAGGTGTTCCTGTACTTGCTTCATTTTTCTCTGCGTGTATAATTGTGTTGAATAAGTGGGAGCGATATGATGATGACGTTTTAATTGGCTCCCTAGTCAGGGTTCTACTATGTATTGTTTGAGTATGACATGTGAATGCAGCACGATTTTACAAACTGGTATAACTTTATGAATTATGATAGCTTTATTTCGAATATAATTTCTCTTTTCTAGATATATTGTTGTAGTATGTATATATAGACATAATGTTTATATAAGTACATAGCAAAAGTTGTATCTAAAAAATAAATCGATCATCTTGTAATTTGAAATGGAAGGAGTGAGATCTAATCGGAGCAATAAAAAGATATAAGGGTAATAACATTTTTTTCCCTATGGTGGACGAGTTAAAAGGAACAAGAAAGGGCTGCGACGAGTGAGCGATTTGATGATCAAACACCCACAGAAACAACAGGTTGTGGCAGGCTTATCATCCATGTCACCCATCATTTCACCATTCTGGTGCGTGCTACCAGTGGCGAAGCCACGTTGGCTTTCCATGGTGCACGTGCACCACGGTAAAACAAGAAATTATCTAATATCTATCTCAATTTTCTATGTATTTCCTTTATAATTGCATATATTCCTTGATATTTGATAGAGAGTGCACCAGGGTTATTTTTTTGAGCTGGCTTCGCCACTGCGTGCTACCCTTCTCCTCCCTCTATGGCTCTATCAGTTCAGTATCACTAACACCCCACTATATAGCCTTAACACACCATATGGTCTCCCTCTGTCAAAAACATGGCTATGTCATTAGCATTCTCTTATGCCGCCCACAAACTAGCTCCTTGCCCATGGCCATGGCTTGCTACCTTACACGGACCTCAGCCATCATTTCTGGCTATCAATGGGCTAGAGACGACATTTGCTTCGGTCATTCTATTAATGACTACAAGTTGCTTCTTTAGCTATTGTGAATTATGGCTTTCTATGGTCTCCTTGTCACCATCACCAAGACCTTTTTCAAACTTAATTAAGTTTTGTGGACAAGAAGGCTAAGAAGACTTCACTAGCTTGTGTTCCCAAAAGTGATTGGTTTTGAAAGTTTCACTATGAAATTGTGAAATTGGAAGACCTTTCTGTGTTGTGGAAATCTCATGTTCAAATTAAAGGGCCGATCTTAATATTGGAAGTATGATTTTGAGTTTCTGCTGTGTGGAAAAGTCATGTTAAAATGTTCGGTTTTACTATTGGAAGCATGAATTCGGGTTTTGGATGTTCATGGTTGAAATAGAAGTCCTAGTCAATCTAGACCAGGAGACATATTATGGGTAATCTACAATTCAAGATAGTATTTTACCGAAGGAATGGTGATCAATTAACTCTTCAATAATATAAGATTGGATTTTGCACACCTGTAGGTGGAATGATACATGTAGAGGAAGTCATATGATGTATATGAGCATACAAAATTTCAAGGATGCAAACTCATTTTAATTTGTGAGAGAAATAAAATTGGCATTCACAATGGCGGAGCCAAGAGGGTCAACCAGTGCAATTAATGGATTGTCACTAGTACCGAAATGATTTTGCGTGACACCTCCAAATATTAACCGTGGCGGGCACTTTTTTGCCCGTCACGGTTAATATGGCCGCGTCGCGGTTTTATTTTTGCGTGGCGGACATTTTTGCCCGTCCACGCAAAATCAATTTTTTTCGTGACGGGCAACATAAAAACGCCTGCCACGGAAAATAAACATTAACCGTGGCGGGCATTTTAAGGTGCCCGTCACGGTTAATCAATTTTCTGTGGCAGGCACATTATGAGGCCCGCCACCTAAAATCTGGCGCAACCCACTACTATTCCTGGGCCCAATACCAGTGCGGACTATATAAACGAAATGAAACCCTAGCTCAACACCTCACTTTCTCTCCTCTCACCCTCGGTCTCCGCGCCGCCCGCAAGCGGTCTCCGCCGCCCGCCCCGGACGCTTGCGCCCACACACCTCCACCCTCCACTCTCTCTCTTTCCTTCACCCTCGGTAGGAAGCGGTGGCGACGGGCCTGCGGCACCTCCAAGCGGCGGGGCGGGCGAGCGGCGAGCGGTGGGGGCGGCAACGACGTGGTGGCGCGCCGCGCCGCCACGCGATGGATCCGAAGCACGGCGAAGCCCGGCGGGCGACGGGCGGGTGGCGGAGGGCGGCGCGCTATCCGGCGGATCTCTCCGACCTCTCCTCCGCGAAACTCTCCTCGGCGGATCTTCGACCTCTCCTCCCCCCGAGCACGACAGCGGCGTTGATCCACCGGCGAGGCGCGGATCCGGCCTCGGGCGCGTGGATCCACCGAGAGAGCGGCGCGGATCAGCGGCGGCGGATCTCGTCGGCGCCTCTCCATCCCCAACGGCGGATCTCCGACCTGCCCTCCTCCAAGCACGGCGCGGCGCGGATCAGCGGCGGCCTTCCGACGACCGGGCAGACGGGAAGCGGATCGGTGCAGGCGTTCGAAAGTCCTCAATCTACGAGCCAGGTGCATGCGGATCCCACTTTGGAGGAGTGCGGATCCGGCGGTGGCGCGGCCGTCCCGGGCCCTACCCGTGGTGGCGGTGGCGCTGTTGCCCTAGATGGGCTCGGGCGGGCCTTTCTAGGGTTTTTTATTATTTATTTATTTTTTGAAAACAATGGCCGTGGATCAGAACACACCCGCCCACGAAACCATGAGATTTTCCGTGACCTTTCATGGGTGACGGGCTCACATGCCCGCCACGCAAAAATCATTTTGGTACTAGTGTGTTATAATTGACCACCAAAGAAAATGAAGATTGACTATATACTTCCCCGTGATGGAACACACAAAAACCCTAATTTCATATTTTCATTACATAAAAGATGCAATAGAAAAAAAGTACTCATAGCAACTAACCCTTTTCATTTTACTATTTACGTGTCTTCACATATCATATAAATCATCAATAATAAGGCGGTTTAAATAGTTTGAGCAGGGTGGGGTGGCTCCTTCTGGCGCCCCCTTTTTCTAGTTCTGTTTGCACTCTGTCCTCCGCAAAAACACTATTTTGTTAATTTTACCCTCTCCTTTTGCTATTTCTATCTAATTTTTATATTCTGATGAAGAAGTTAACTTTGAACCTGTATTTTTGCAAGCTCCTACATCATCATAGCCTCTACATCCTGGTTTTTGTTCTTTCATGATTTTTTTTTTTTTAAAAGCTATGAAGAATTTTACGATTCCACCGGTAGGACAATCTTATATAAAAGCTATGAAGAATTTTACGATTCCACCGGTAGGACAATCTTATATAAAAGCTATGAAGAATTTTACGATTCCACCGGTAGGACAATCTTATATATAGACCATTTTGTGATGATATCTCCAACCAAAATGTTAAAAGAAGACGCAAAAGCTCTTGTCATGTCCATACGGAGCCCAGGAGCCCCATAAGCTATTTTGGTCTGGGCCATGGGGAGCAGAGCACGCCCGTGGGCCGTGAATCACACGGAGACAGATCTCTCGTCAGGCAATTCTAAACAAAAAATTCTCGGCCACTGGGCCATTCCCAGGCCGGCAAATCTCCTCGAGGCATAAAGATAAGGGTCGGTTGACGTCATCACGGCCGTCAACCCGTCGCTGCTAGACTCTGGACGACCTCCTTTTCCTCCGCTTGGAATTTCGAAGCTGTCCTTCTTTGGCGCGCGTCGCGCCACCGCCGGCCGGCCACTGTCGCCGTGGTGCACACGACACGCGATCCGCCTCGCGGTAGTCAACGACAGTAAACACTGACTAGAGGCAGCAGCCTAGCGCGGTTAAATATTGCTATACAAGTAAATAGCGCTATAGCGGCCGCGAGCAACTCACGCGAAGTAGTCACACTTTTTCGCGTTATTCGGCGCTATAGCGTCCGCTTATTCGTGCCTCTATATTGCCACTATTCACGCTATAGCGCCGCTATTCACACTATAGCGGCAGCAGCGACTCGACACTACTTTGGCGTTCTTTGCCGCTATAGCGCGGCCAGCGCCCAGAAAAGTCTTACGCTATTTTTCATAGTCCGCTATTTAAAACATGGATTTATAATAAAAAATATAAGTGTGCTATCATCCATATAAACATGATCATTTGTTGATCGATTCTATTGGTCCATACGTATGAAAACCACATGGATTAACTTGGCTCGTTATAGTTCGCGAGCGGCTCGTGAAATGACTCATTATAAAATGAGTTGAGATCGAGCTGAGCGATTAACAAAGTACTATATATAGCGAGCTAGCGAGTTACTTTTTCGTCAAACCTTATCCATGGTCGAGAAGGGTACTCAATGTGCTCCACTGGTAGTGACGAGAACAACATTGCTCGATGTATTATTGTGCTCGATTGACAATAACAATGACCTTCGATGGGCCGCAAGTTGTACAATAACAAAGAAGACCTTCTGATAAAAAGTCTACAAGATGCTGTCAGGAACCTTACGAGTTACCGACAATACCAGCAACAGTGCATCGGGTACTCAGTTGTGGGCTGCGGTGAAGTCGTTGGTCGAGTGGGCCGTGGCCTTTAGTATTGTAATGGGCCTGAGGCCAGGTAGTAGTAGTATATGTTTGGTCGGTGGAGTGACCAGAAAGTCATCTAACATTTTGTAACCGCAACTATTCGAACTCAATCATTCAACTGAGATCCCGCCTATTGTTGTTCGTGCTCTCCCCAAATCCCTATGTTCTTGCTTTTCTAACCCTAAATTCCCCAAATCTTCCAATTCCAATTCCTTTTACGAATTGTGTCCTAACATTTGGTATCCGAGCCATCGGTTTGCGGTGAAATTTTTGCCCCAAATCGCAATTCATCCTGGCGCCCAAGCACACCAAGTTCCAGGACCGAGATGACGGCGTCGATGGGGATTTGGCGGCAAGGCCGACGAGATCATGAAGCGCCTCGATGGGTTCGCCGCCATGGACACCAAGCTCACCGGTATGCGGGATATGGTCAAGCGGACGCTGGGCGAGGTGCATGCGGTGAGCGCGCGGCAGAGCAACACGGATCAAGCGCTCAAGGATCTTCGCCGACACGGAGGTGTAGGCTTCTTGGATCCGCGAGACCGATTCCCCGCATCAACTACCCGGTATGGCGGCTGGATTTGGTCGGCTCGCGGCGCTGAAGTTCATCAACCTGGCGGCCGCGCCGATCATGACCCAGCGGCCGCGGCGGTCCAGCAACCAAGAGGCAACAGGAGGTGGCGTGCGCGCAGGCGCCACAAGGGTGGATACCACGCTAACGCCGCAGTTCCGAATCCTGCACCGGGGTGCTCGGCGGAATTCCTCTGCTGCAACTCGTCTTTCCGGTAGCGCCGCTGCCCGTCGCGAATACCACGGTCGGACAGCTTCCACATCGGGAGCTCGACCGCAATGCGGCACCGGGCGTCGTCATCACCATCACCGTGGCGGCGGCCGCCGGCGGCTCAACGGGAGGGGCGGACACTGCGACGGATTCAATAGAATCCGCCACAGTACGACATTCAGGGTACGTCCGATGACCCACCCATACACCCACCCCTTTCCCTAAACTTGAGTTTCCTAAATTCGATGGAACGAGCCCGCGCTTATGGCGTGTTCATCAAGCAGGCTACGTTGATTGCTAAGGGCCTGATGTTGTGGCCCAGGTGTGGTAACCGAACCTTCTAGAATCCTCGTCGGGCTCTCGGCCCAAGTACGGCGCATACTGCCGCAGCGGCGTATTTGTACGTATACATGTATAATGGGCTGACGAAACTACGTGCGTGTGCAGTGAGCTGTTAGCTTATGAGCTAGGAAGCGCAAGCTTGCATGGGCCATGCATAAACCTTCTCCTCGGGGCCCATAATTAAGATTAGTGGTGCTAATGGCCGGAGCTAACCTCAGCAAACTTCTTAGGAGAAAGCCATGTTCGATGGGCCATTCATGGATCGATAAGCCCAAATCTTTTACTAGCTGACTAGCTCTTTTACGTCATCTAATTGACACGTATATGCATGTGTATACAAATTATTGCCTTGTCAATTTTTCTCTTCAAAATAGAATATTATGGGATATGCCAAAATTTCATCGCACAAATGCGCCCAACCGAGTAGAGTTCATGCAATGAAAGAGCAGGGACTCGACTTGGTGCCGCTACACATATCAGCTCAGGTTTATTTGATTTTGTTCGTTGGGTATAATCAGTTTTGCCACGAGATATCCCGTGGTTGTTGTGATTTAGATATCAGATCGCGGCAAACAAGAGGGAGTTTGTTGAGATGCGTAACGTACTCATCCTCCTCTGTGGGTTTATAAATACTTACGTAAGAGGCCGGCATTCTTCCATTGCTTCCAGCGTCTTGCATCTAACCATCCGACTTCAATCCAGGCGTCCTAAGCTTTTGCCAAGGAGGTACGTACTTCATCCCGTATAAGTACTATTGCTCTCTCAATGATTTTGCTTCTTTGTTTATCTCTATTTTCATTAGATTGAATCTGCATCTCTAACGGCATTCATCTTTGTTTATTGCTCTAGATGGGGCCTCGTCGTTTCCCCAAACAATCCGATGGTAGGGCCTCATCGTGGTCGGGGGCAATCATCGCGTTACCAGCCACCACCTCGCCACGGAACTACTACCAGGATGATCAAGTTGATAATTATGGAGAGCGCGATCGAAGGTCTACGTCGCCTGGCGCTCGTCGGCGTAGTAGATCGTCTGCTCGTCACGATCGTGTTTATCGTCGTCCCGAGCGGCGACGCAGTGGCTACCGCCGTAGCCGTTCGCCCGGCCCTCATGGAGACAGCGCGCGCATATCCTCCGGGGTACAAGCCGGTGTCAATGAGCCGGCTCGTCAAGATCGCCGCCACTGATCGTCACGAGCAGCGTGAAGAAACAATACGTCGCCCACGTCTGCCGAAGTTGCTACGAGCCCTGTTGATAATCGCAGGCAGCGTGAAGAAATAGCACGTCGTCCTGCTGTGCATCATGCTGATGAACGCAACCAATCCGGCCGACAGCAGGCCAGAGACAGGCGAGCTGAAATTGCTACAAGCCCTGATGTCCATGATGACGAGGATCGTGACTGGGACAAAGATAGTGACGTGGAGGTGAGCATGCCTGCACGTCTTGCTTCTCTCTCATATTTCCTTTTTTTTAAATAAGCAGCACCACGTATATATGTATATATGCACACATGAATACTCAATATACATATACATATATATGTTCGTGTGTGGGTACGCCGTGTACTGATCAGAGCAAAACACGGATCGCGCATGTGGCGAGCTGAATATGAACCCCAATATGATATTGTAGATTCGGGGAATGCTCCGGTGCTAGGCCAAAGCACCCACCTGGAGGATGTGAATTTATGCATGCATTGGAGATCGCCGGTCTGTTGAGAAGGCCAAAGCTGCTCATCGGAGCCGGGGCGACCATGGATCCACCTCAACTTTTTGCTACGCCACCTCTTGTGCTTACAATGCTGCGGCGTCGTCGGATCGCTCCAAGTTCTACTCAAGAGGCAGCCTCAGAATGGAAGATCCTCAATACTTCGGAACCAACACCGATGCCTTTCCCCGACGATGATGGGGTACCACGTCCACTTGTTGCCACGGCTGCTCAAGAGTTTCTAAAGCACCCTTCCATGGCATGACGTTGATCTCTCTTGTGCATCGGTGTTCCCTTGAGCCTAAAGTTTCTGTTGTGGGCTCGTGCTATGTTAATTTCTGAGAGACACCGCCTTGAACAGGCAGGAATTTTGAAGGGTGTGCTAGCCTACTTATACAAGGTTAATCTGTCGTGGCCTTTGATACAGGCATTCATATCGTTCTGGAACTCCGACGGCCATACCCTCGTGACTACCCAAGGTGAGATGGGTTACCCCTTGATGATTATTCAAGAAGCGATGGACATCCCTATATCTGGCCGTGTATATGATGAGTACGTTCCGGAAGACGGTGTGAATGACAAGGTGGCCCGTGAACTTTTCATGGCTTATGCAGAATTAAGTAGGCACAACAAAGGACAGACTAGGTTGATTACTTCCTCGAAGATTCAGATCTCCTAGACGGACAGCAGCACCTTCCTCTCCCGGCTCCCTACTATGCTTCGCACGAGGACCCTCTCCTAAAGGGGTTGAACTTTAGTGTAGGAGGTGACGGGGGGCGTATGCCCTTCTGCCTCTACTTTTCTGATCTAGTCATGCTGTTCAAGAAGGGCTATACCCGTGTTCAGTTATTGGCTGCTTTTATCTCTACCTGGTTATGCTCCTATTGTGTTCCAATAGGGCGGGTGCACACATATGGCCTGAAGTTTTTATGGCCGCAGCATCAATCGCTCAAGGAGTTCGGCGGAGCATTGGGCTTGGTAGCGCAGCCCATTTGTACGTTAGCCTCGATGACATCTTTCACTCTATTGTTGCCAGTAATGGTTCAGCCAATGAGTGCAAATTACCTATCACGACACATTTTATGATGGGATGGTATGCATGTTATTGGGCAGCTCTGCCACATCAACCTCAGTCCTTGTCATTCATCACAGATTCACTACCATTTATCATAGATGTGTCAGACGAATCCAGAGTGCATATTAGCCTATCCGATGCTCATCACTTATTTCTAGATTCTGCTCCAGATGGTTGTTCTCTACAAAGCCCTAGAGTTCCTAGGGAGATTAAGGGCCCGTTTCTCGGAAGATGAATCACTCATCATTGAAGACAAACGAGGTGCTAGAAATAACAGGAGGCTGCTTACTCTTCTTGAAGTTGACATGCTGATCAGTAGCAGCTTGGGAGGAATTTCGCATCCCCGCTGCCAAATATATAAGAACATAGTGTATGCTCCGCGCACAGGTTTGCACACATGTTCAATTGTGATCAGGCCATTCCGGATTTCGATCTGAGTAAGACGCTTTACGCACTACTCTGGTGCTGATATGGATGAGACTTTGGGTGTGCTGGAGCCGTCGTCTATTGGCGCATTGGTTGCCCCATGGGCACACCTTTGAAGTGTGGCTGCAAGGCGTAATACTTAACTGTTCCGCAGTGTACAAGAGATGGTCTTCCCACTCACTTACCTTTGAAGTGTGGCCGCAGGGCTGCTGATGCCCTATCAAGGTATCCTCACTTTCCAGCTGTTTGTGCTATTTCTGCTTTATATCCTGAGTGGATGGATAGAGTGAAAGCTGGTTATACTTATGACCCTAAGGCTGTGAAATTGCTGGACAAATTGTTGGAAGATGATTCTTTGAGTACTGGGTTCAGTCTGAACATGGGAATCATCCGACATATTGGTAGGATTTGGCTTGGGAATAATAAGTTGGCTCAACAACACATATTGCAGGCTATACATCAAAGTGGAATGGGTGGACATTATGTGTTTTTGCCAACCTATCATAGAATCAAAAAAATGTTTACTTGGCCAAACTTGAAAATGGATATTAAGGAGTATATCAGGAGTTGTGAAATCTGTCAACAGGCTAAAGTTGACCACTGTAAGTTGCCTTGTCTCTTGTAGCCTTTACCTGTCCCTGATCAGGATTGGAAGGTGATTGGGCTGGATTTTATTGAAGGGCTACCAAAGTCGAACAAGTTCGATACTATTCTTGTGGTCATTGACAAATTCACCAAATATGGTCATTTTTTGCCATTATCACATCCATTTACAACCACTCAGGTAGCCCAAATGTTCATGGACAATGTTTAAAAGTTGCATGGTTTTCCTGAGCAAGTGGTGTCTGACAGAGATAAGGTCTTCACCAGTCGAACATTTCTGCCTATTGTTGTTCGTGAGGCCAGGTAGTAGTAGTATATGTTTGGTCGGTGGAGTCACCAGTCGAACATTTCTGCCTATTGTTGTTCAAGCTCTCCCCAAATCACTCTGTTCTTGCTTTTTTCTAACCCTAGATTCCCCAAATCTTCCAATTCTAATTCCTTTACCGATTGTCTCCTAACAGATGCTTGCATAAACTATAAATTAATTACACTCGATCGACGTTGAGGAACTAGTTGAGCTCCAGCTCCTAGAGGAGAATTTATATATACTCGTGGAGCTTTACTTCTCTCATGTTAATTGGGTCATCGTCGGTTGACGAATCTAGAATAAAAGCGCAGGGACATGTTATGAGTCCTCTTCTGGTATCTACTAGTGTAACTTTTTGTTTGCTCTCAGTCTTTTGAAACTGGGACTTGATGGTGATTCACCGCCTCCCAGGCCGGCTGGGGCGTACACCTTGGTTGAGCAGCCACTGCATCTAGGGAACGAAGAGACTGACATGTGAGATGGAGAGCCTTCTCCCAAAATCAAAGAGACGACTACGAGCTCTTGATGAGGTAGACATGACGATCGGTCTCATGCTAATCATCTCCGTCGCTGCTCACCGGCCACCGTCTCCGTCGCCATCACACTCTATCGGCCTCGTGGTCATCATCACTAATGCACACTGACACTGATCGGCAAGGCAACCGATCGAGACATTATGTGTACACCCTCCTCACCGGTGTAGCTAGTACTTAGAGACATGGCATGTTCTTCTAGCTCGTGCTGTCTGTTGTTGTTGTTGCTGCTGCCGTCGGAGGCGACGGCGCTGTCGCTGCCCAACACCAACACCGGATCATCTTATTACCTGAGCGCCGGCTTCAGACGTGTCAAGCTTGTTAAAGTATCTAGCAATTTCCAGATTAATTACATAATATAAATCATGATGAACAAATCTACTAGATAAAACATGTGAAGCATAGTAGGAAAACACAAAAACATTTCAGAGATCATAGCATGATTCAACATCATATAGCATAGTATGATCAAAGCTACAGGTGTAAGCGCAACTAGCACACCAGATACATTAGACATATTCAACATTTCTAATACTAAGCTTAGATCTTGGGAGTAATACCTGTTGGACGTAGATGACAACATGATGCAGAGGTTCCCGAAGGCGAAGGTGAGATCCTCTAGGTCGCTGTCGCTGTCCTCGATCTACGATGGTGGAAGAGGTCGAAGAAGTTGACGATCAAGACGATGCCGAGACGGTCCGGCACGTGTCCCGAAGACGAGCCACGGTGAAGCTTGGCAGCGGTTGCGCGAAAAGCGCTTCCCAAAACCTTATTCACCTTCTCCCGGTGCAGGATAGCAAAGACGACGGTTTCAGAGACCTGCTCACTCGGTCACTCGTGCACACGAGTGATCGGGTTGTAGACTTGGCAATGGCAACGCAACAACGAGAAGAGGCAAAACCCTAAGCTTTCGATTGGTTACGTTTAGCGTGGCCGGTGTTCTGCTTATATAGTCTAGGTAGACTGACCTCGTGAAACAGTCACGATCTAAATTGGTTAGGACTCTGCTGTTCGTATTTGTAGAACTTTGCAAAGCAAAGACCAAAAACTAAAACTGCATAAGGAGACCGCACTCCCGCAAGGCAAGGAGCCGGATTTCGGCGGACCATTCATGCACATGTCGTGCACCCTCCGCCATGCCACGCCATGCGAGGCAAGGCGAGCGAGCGCGCATGTGTGGAGTTCCCATATTTAAGTTGGTTCACCCCATCTTCCATTAGCAATATGGTACTAAAGGAATTGCACTTCCTTACACTTCATGAATGGGCCCTTTAAGATTTTTACTTAGGAATTTCATAATTTTTTATTGGGCCAAGCTCATTAACTATATAAATTCCAACAAAGCTAAGCGAGTCATACTTTGTGGTGCAGAAGCCCTATGAAGTGCCGCTCCACGAGCGCTACGAGGAGTCTGGTGGCACCCGCCGCATGTGGGTCTTCGCCTTCGGCAAGCCCATTAGAGCCAAGCCCATCAGAGCCAACCACCCCGGCGGCGTGCACATGGAGATCAGAGTCATTGTATGTCATCTCTCCACAACAAAACACTTCTCCTCGGCTATGTCTTGTTCCTACTAATGAACTGTGCATCTATTGAACACCATAAAGTGTACAGCTCCGGGGTGTGGCAGTGTTGGGGTTCACCAAAATGGGCCCCCCAAGAGAGGGCTGATTACCATCTTACAAAAGGGGCCCATGAGGGAAGCCCAGTCCTTGAGCCATGCAAGCACCATGAAGACAGGCCACGGGACAGGAAAGCCGGAGCTTCGGCACGCACTCCGCCTCGCTCGAGCCCGGCACGCAACGGGCGCCCTCAGGGATGAGCAGGGCCTCCCGAGCTCCTGACTCTTTCCATCTTCTGGAAGGATAGGCCTTGAGGCCTCAGGTGCCATGTATGGCTTCGAGGGGATGGTAGCGGCGTATGCTAGGGTCTGACAGGGCCCAGTACTCTGTCGACCCGCGAATCCCGTCGCTGCCCTGACACTGCCCCCATGGTCAAGACGCAATGACAATACGGTGCCCGTCAGGGCTGCGCTCCCATCACCTCAAGCATCATTACACCGCCCTTTCGCCTTCCATATATAGCGAAAGCTAGGTCTAGCCGATGTGTCCCATCAAGGCCCCATGCCATGGCCCTCGAGGAAACCGCAAGAGGCAATACAAAGCCCACTAGAAGCTCTAGAGCGAGCCTCGTAACGGGGCAAATGACCTCGGCCCGACAACGGTGCATGGGCGGTGACGAGGAGCGAAGACAGGCGTGATGCACTGCTAGGATAGAAAGTCAACATCACTGTACGACTGGGGCCCTCCCCTTCGATTATAAAAGGGGAGTGCCCAGCACCATAGAAAGGGGTTCGACCAATCGTTCGTCCTAGAGAGGAGGGGGCTCTCTCCCTCCCTCTCTCTCTACCTCTTGCTCTCTCTCTCTCTCCGAGGGGAGGGAGAGAGACCCTTCCAGATTCTTCTTCTAGCTCTCGCTCTCACGAGACTTGGAGCCAAGACACAGTTTTTTACCGACCCGTCGGCTCAAACCGCCGCCTCCGGCCGTAGAAACCGGTCGGCACGGTAAACCGGACGGTTACCGGATGGTTTGAAATTTGAATTCAACTGAATTCAAACGGCGCCGCGAACGGTAAAAACCGTAAAACCGGGCGGTTTGAATTTATACCGCCTGTTTGAGCGGTTTACCGAGCGGTTTGAGCAGTTTGAACAGTTTTTTTCAAAATTCAAAATGTATTTTTTTTATAAAATGCTAAAAATTCCTAAAAAATACTTCATGATTTGTAGAATCCAATGATGTCAAAATTACTTAAATTTGAGTGTGTTTAGTATGTTTTTCGACCTTCATGATTTAATGGGCCTACCGTGTATTTTTCTTTTTTTTTTTTCAAACTTAGATTTGAAATTTTTTATACCAAACCAACTCAATTTGACAAATTTTTATACCATTGGCTTCTATAAATCATGAACTATTTTATAGAATATTTTCAACATTTTTTTTCAAATTTTCAAATTTGAATTTGACGGTTTTTTTTCAGCCACGGTAACCGGGACGGGCGGTAAGTCCGTTATCATGCGGTAGCCGCGATTTACCGATCGGTAAAAAAACGCAGGCCAAGACTCCTCTCTCACTAGCTTGTATGCCCTACTACGAGCACCCCTGCGCATGACATAACACGAGATAACCAAAACCGCTGGCGTAGGGCACCCGTGTTCGAACGGGGATAAATCCCTGTGTCCCCTCTCTTTCTGTCCTTCTTGTGTCCTTCCTACGCACCATTCGGGCGAGGGGGCACCACGACATATATTTTACTAGTCGGGCCTCTTTGGACTCCCGGTTCTCGAACAATCGACATGCGGTTTGAGGGCGCGTGTACAAACCACCTCTTAAAGCGCACTAGAGAATTTCTACGGCCTCATCGCATTAACAAAACTAGCCATAAGTACTGGAAAAGACCTAAAAATAAGTTTTTGGATTGTTTCCCGGATTAATTCCATAATATAAATCATGAGGAACAGATCTACTAGATAAAAGCATGTGAAGCATACTAGCAAAACACAAAAGCAAATCATAGATAAAACATGATTCAATATCATATAGCACAAAGATGATCAAAGCGATAGGTGTAAGCACAACTAATACACCGATAGATTGGACAGATTCATCATGACTAATACTAAGATTAGATTTTGGGAATAATACCTGGACGTAGATGACAGCTTGATGGAGAGGTTCCCCAAAGGCGAAGCTAAGATCCTCCAGGTCATTGTCGTTGTTGTCAATTAGCGGCGGTGGAAGAGGTCGAAGAAGTTGATGATGAAGACGACGCCGAGACGGTCCGCCCGGCGTGTCCTTCCCGAAAAAGACGAGCCGTGGTGAAGCTTGGCAGCGATCGCGCAAGAGCACTTCCCAAAACCTTATTCGCCTTCGGATGTAGGATCACAAAGATGACGGTTTCGAGACCAGCTCGCCCGGTTGGCCGGTGGTGCACGCGGCGATTGGCGAGACGTGGGCGATAACGGGAGCAACAACGAAGAGGCAAAACCCTAAGCCGTCAATTGGATACGTTTTATGTGGCCGATCCAATTATATAGTCCGTGTAGACCGACCTCGTGACATAGTCACGATCTAACCGGTTAGGACTCTACTGTCAGATTCGTTTAGAAATAAGCAAAACCAAAGACCAAAAAAACTAAAACTGCAAAAGGAGACCACGCTCCGTAAGGCGAGGAGCCGGACTTCGCAAACCATTCATGCCCATGCCGTGTGCCCAAGACGCCCTTCGCCCGCCCCACCCGGCAAGGCGGTGATCACACGCGTGGAATTCCCTTTCTTCTTCTCACACCGGACATAAGAAGACGAGAACCACTCCTATATTTAAGTTGGTTCACTCCACCTTTCACTAGCAATGTGGTACTAAATAAATTGCACTCCTTCTTTGTAATTCATGAATAGGCGTCCCCAGATTTTTACTTAGAAATTTCAGAATTTGTTATTGGACCCATTAACTATATAAATTCCAACATGGCCACCGCCACCGTTTCCGTTACGTGCACACTCGACACTCGATCGGCCTCGTGGCAATCGCCGCTAGTGTAGTGGCAATCGCCGCTAGTGTACACCGACACCGATCGGCTAGGCAGCCGATCGAGACGTTAAATAGACGTACGAGGTGAGTTATGTGTAGTACTTAGAGACATGGCAGGTTCTTATTCTAGCTCGTGCTCTCATCTGCTGTTGCCGCCGCTAGTGGCGGCGGCGGCTATCCGTTACCCAACACATAGGCGACAAGCCATCACGACACCGCCGGCTTCAACCATCTCAAGCTGAGCGAGTCCCACCTCGTGGTCTCGAAGCCCTACGACGTGCCGCTCCACGAGCGCTGGGAACAAATGTCGCCCGCGTAATGGGTCTTGGCCCGACAAGCCCCATCGGCGCCAACCACCGGGCGCGGTACCGCAAGAGATCAAGTCGATCGTATCACCTCTCCGCGGCTTTAGAACGCCTTCTCCTCGGCCCGTCTTGTTCCAATACTAATGAAGCGTGCATCATTTGAACACGAGAAGAATTATGCGGCTCGGGGTGTGGCGATTCGAGGGTAGCGATATGCGTCTTGCGTCGAATACGTCAGAAGCTTACGTCGGTGATCTGGGAAATCTTGCCGGCGGCACCGCGCCGCCTACGTCGGCACCGTGATCTTTACTGTCTCGGACGGTAGGCTCACCTACTACCATGACGACCAGGTGGTGGCGGACCGTGGCTGCGATCGGATCCGGCTCAACGTGGTGCCGCGGCGTCGCCGGCCCGGAATGTCACGGTGCTGCCGTCGGCGAGGAGGTTGGAAGCCAGCGTAACCCGCGGCGGCAAGGCGCACTACTTCAAGTTCGGCGTGTACACGCGCGGTTTCTCCATGAGCATTCGCACCGCATGGAGTCGCTACCGAGGAACTTCGCCATCTACAGCTACCCGTGAGCAGTCGATGTCGCTGTCTCGTTCTTTGATCTGGTATGTGTGCGTGGCGGTGATCGACACACGCATCGATGGATCCCATGTGTGAACTGTGATGATAGAGGGCGTCTCAAATGATGTGTCTTGAGCTAGAGAAGCTTATTCTGAAATAGATTAAATGATCTATTTAATGATAGTAGTTATGGTCTACAAATACTACTCCCTCCGTTCTATAGATAGTTTTACTGATAGGTTCTAAACCTGATGTTAGAACGCAGTGATGGCCCGATCTTCCGCGGCAGTAGGTCTTGAACTTGAAGAACGCGTCGATGAGGTAGCGGAAGTAGGGCGATAACTTGGATGGAAACTCAAGATAACTTGTTGAAAGATCAGCGGATAACTAGCTTTATACCTAGCCAAGGTTGGATGCACCCAGCGGCGGGGAGAGAGGCACCGAAACGCGAAGACTTCGATTTCGATCTCCAAACGACCGCGGGGAACCACAACCGGAGCTAATCCACACAAGACGGGGCAGCGTCATTGGAACCCGTAGAGCGCACGAATTAGTGGATCTCAAGGGAGATCTCTTCACAAGTCCACGATGAACAAGGAAGAACAAGGGTTGAGTAACACTTTCGGGCAGCTCGGCTGCGAAATCACTTGGTTAATCTCAAATCATCAAAAGTTGTTGATAGCTTACATATGGGGGTATTTATACTAGGAACAACCCTCCTAGGTGGGTGGAAACACGAAAACAAACTGAATACGTCGCCAATGTGAAAGGATCTCCCGAGATGGCCTTCTGAGTTGTTTTCCGCGTGACTGTTTGACTTCTGACCAGACTTCAATGTTTCGATCATAACTTCTTCTAGGAATCCTCAAATGATGTGGGGCTGGATGCGTTGGAAAGCTAACTCGATAAGCTTTCCAACGGTGTATAGCATGCTATGTGAAACTTCGTAGATTGGTACAGTTTAATGCTCGAACTTCTGCTTCAGGAAGTTGCCGAATGGCCTTGCCGAATGACTCTTGCTGAAATGTCCTTGCCGAATGGACTTGCCGAATGACGAGGATTTTTGCCGATTCCACCGTGGCCTTCGTCTTGATGATTCTCTTCAATGTACCTGAGTAGTATCAATATACAAGACTTAGGTAGCATAAAGTTATCTTTGGTATTGAGTTGAAACTCATAAAGTAGCGTGTGCACCTTGTATTGGAATTTTGTAATCAATCCATCAAAGACATTGGTTGACATATTGATCGGAGATGCTGCTGATGAGGTTGCCATGGCTGATGATATGACCTTGCCAGCACCGACAGCCTCTCCAACTACATTTCGATTGCTACCGGACCTATCACTTTCGTAGCCGAGCTAAAAAGATCCAACACGAGGTGCACGCGCTACTTTATGAGTTTCAACTCAATACCAATGATAACTTTATGCTACCTAAGTCTTGTATGTTGATACTACTCAGGTACATTGAAGAGAATCATCAAGACGAAGGTCATGAAGCTGGAATCGCAAAGTTCTCGTCATTCGCAAGGTCATTCGGCAAGTTCCAGCAATCAGCAAGTCATTCGGCAAGCCATTCGGCAAGGTCCTGAATCTGAAGTTCGGGCATTAAACTGTACCAATCTACGAAGATTCATATAGCATGCTATACACCGTTGGAAAGCTTATCGAGTTAGCTTTCCAACGCATCCAGCACCACGTCATTTGAAGATTCCTAGAAGAAGTTATAATCAAAATATTGAAGACTGCTCTGGAGGCCAAGGGTCACACGGAAACTGAAGTCCACTTCGGGAATGCATTAGCCAGTTGGCCTTCCACCTTCCTACGTGGCTTTTTCAGTTCACACCCACCTTATAGACTTGTTTCTTGTATAAATACTCCCCTATGTGTAAGCTATAGACAACTTTTGATGATTTGAGATTATTCTAGTGATATTGCAGCCGAGCTGCCTGAGTTGCTTACTCAACCCTTGTTCTTCCTCGTTCCTCTTGGACTTGTGAAGAGATCTCTCTGAGATCCACTAGTTCGTGCTTTTATAGTTCCAGCACGGCTGCCTCGCCTTGTGTGGATTAGCTCCGGTTGTGGTTCTGCGGGTCGCTTTGGGAGATCGAAATCGAAGTCCTCGCGGTTTCGGTGTCTCTCCCCCGTCGCTTGGGTCGCATCCAACCTTGGCCAGGTATAAAGCTAGTTATCCGCTGATCTTTCAGCAAGTTATCTTGAGTTTCCAGCAAGTTATCGTCCTACTTCCGCTACCTCATCGACGTTCCTCAAGTTCAAGACCTACTGCCGTGAAGATCGGGCCATCACTCGTTCTAACATCAGGTTAGAACATATCAGCTGGTATCAAAGCTTTCGTTGACACGGTAGGTCAATTTACCAATCCACATATTTATCCTTATTTGATTTGCTACATATATCTGTTTTAACCTATAGTCCAAAGCCAAAAAAAAATACCTATAGCCCTTTTGTCGGTACTGTTACCTTATGTTCTTGTGTTCTTAAGTTGCTAGTCACCATTGTTATCTTTATAGAACAAGTTGTTTCAGTTATAATCTGTTGTTAGTATTTAAAAACAAAGAGTCAAAAAAAAAGAGAAGAAAAAAAAAGAGAAAAAAAAAGCAAAGAGAAGATAAGTATTAGAGGAATTGTGTTGCGGTGGTTGCTGAAATTTTCAGATTACATAATCAAGTGGTGGAAATCTTTTTGTTGCTGCAACTTTTACGTCTTTTGAGCACATCAAACCACTTGGTTTTCAGTACCGAAAGCCCTCCTTGTTAGCCACCTATAACTCCACCTCAATACCGGAACCGGGACAATCGATTCGTAATCCTTACGACCTCTCTACCACCTCCGTTGAAGCTGCCACACCAGCACTATCACAGTCCTAGGACAGGAGGACTTGGGTAAGTAAGAGGTGAGATTGAGTGTTTCCACAAATACTTCATATTCCACATATTTCTTGCTGCCCCTAACATGCCAGGATCAAATTTGAGAGTTCATCGTGGATCGGCATCTAGAAGAAGCTCCTGCTACATGGGCTGAGTTAAGGCCAATTTGAAAACTCACTAGTGAAGGCCATGGAGAGGATGTTTGATGAACGCCTTCCTCCTACACCGCGAGATTATGGAGCTTCCACCAAAAGAGAAATTCAGCGAGAGAGTGAGAAACACTTTCGAGTGACCCACAAATATAGTGAGAGAGAGTTTCCAAAGCCACATAAAACTCCACAGCCTCAAAGACCCCAAAACCTGGAAAAAAAGGGATTAGTTATGAGGGATAGGAAAAGGGATTTAAAAAGAATTGAGTGAACCCAATCCTATGTTCTCCCGTGTGGATATTTGTGCTAAAAGATTATTGTGCTCCCCATCAAAGAAAAATTCAGCAAGAGAGAAGATCCTATGGACAGCCACACTCATGTGAGAAAGAGTGGCACCAATCAAGATTGAGTGTGAGAGTACAAAATCAAAAAGAAGAGAGACTCCACTATATGTGAGGAAGAGTTCCACCAACTAAATATGAGTGTGAGAGTTCAGCAAGAAAATCTGAGAGATTCCACAAAACGTGAGGAGAGCCACATAATTCAGTGTGAGAGAGATACACAAAAATTGAGTGAAAAAGAAGAGAACTCATGTGAGGAATTGTTTACTACTAACATGATAATGCCTTCTTCTAGTTGTGTTTTGTTGTGTGGCCTTGAGGTCCATGATGAAAAAAGAAGTGGTGAATTATGATCAGCCCCCAATTTTTCGATGAAGAAGATGATCAATTGATGGCCATGGACATGGATGCTGAAATTTCAGTGTGTAATGTGCATCCTCAAATTGAAGGCAATACCATTGCAAACTCTTCCCCTCAGGTGATGCAAGTTCAATAGCCTTTGAGGGGAGGCTTCAGCTCACGATTCTTTTACAATTGCTACTCCAACTCTATTAGAGAGCATGGGTGAAATATGACACATATGAATATATCGCTCCACTAGACATTGAAGTGATTGTGAATCCTATCCCATGTGAGGATGAGGGCTGCATAACCAAACGAGAGTGACAAAAGAGAGTTGTGTGATCCCACTCACTTTGACCATGAGAGTACCAAAATTGAGAGAGTGAGAGATGCATCACAGAAAAAAATAGAGAGTTAGAGAACAAGACATGTGAGGATATGTTTGAAACTAACACTCTCATCTCTACCTCTAGTGTTTTCTTTCAAATGTGCAGGTTTACAATGAGCGTAAGGAAGGAGGTGGTTATTGTTGACAACTCCATTCTTGTTGAGAGAGATAAGAAGGTTGTTGTTCCTCTGAACCAATTGCTTGCTGCCCAAAACATGAACCATGCCAAGGAAAGTGGTAAGATTTCACAAGTGCCATCCATGGTACTTGCTTTATCTAAAAGTCTAAAAAGGTAATGAAAATATTTCAGATCTAAATTTGCAAAATACAGTGGTGAGTAATTGTGATAAAGAACATGTTTCAAATAGAATTGACTATAATACTTGTGCTGATTTGGTAGTGTCACATGTTCATACCTTTGCTGAAATTGCACAAGTTGACAACCAATGTTCAGTTATACATGATGTTTTCTATCGCGTTGATATGGTTCATATACATGATGTTTTGCACTCATATATCTAATACTTTGGATGCAAATAATTTTGGTAATATAGAACTAGATACTCATCATATTACTGTTTTAGCAATAGAACATAATCAAAACCTTTGTGCTGATTTGACTGAATCTCATGTTGATACAAGTAAGGTTTGTGCTATCCATAAAACTTGTGATAAGCTTGCTGGTTTGAACATAAATAAACTTTGCAACAATTATTGTTTGCCATATTTTTCTGAATTTGAGACAAAAAGATTGATTGATAATTTCTGTACAGAACCGAAAATGTTCTTCCCTTCTTCCTATCATGATTCAAAAGAAAGAAATCCTGTGCATACATGCTTCAGTAGTGAATCTGAAATTTTGTCAACCACACATGGAACCCATGATTGTGCCAAGTACATCTCTGAATCGGGTGCAATAAGAATGTCAAGAATGTTCCTTTTTTATCTTTTTGATATATGTGATCTTGCAAAGATGAAGTATGATAACATGAATCAAATGATTGGTTTGAAAAAAAGAAATTCTTGTGCTCCCATCTTCAAAGCTATTTGCAGGTTCACCAAAGTTGAGAGAACATTTCTTACATGGAAAAGAAACAATGTGGATATTAATCATAAAAAGAACAAAACAGCAAAACAACATAAAAGATAATTATAAATATCATGTGCATCCACCCTCTATCTTGTCTAGATTGTTTCGGGTAAACAAAAAGTCGGGGCGACTTTTCTTGAAGGGAGGGAGGATGATGTGACCATGCCAAGATTTCCACATACAAGGCTACTACTTGGCTTGTATGATACTAGATTCAAACACATTGCTGTGATGATGGAAGATGAAGCTCAAGATGTTGTCACAACACTACATGTCTTTTCGTTTGGACAATTATTTGGACAACAAGTGTTAGAGTCGAGGACGACTCCTTTTCAAGGGAGGGAGGATGATATGACCACGCCAGCCATGGCAACCTCATCAGCGGCATCTCCGATCAATATGTCAACCAATGTCTTTGATGGATTGATTACAATATTCCAATACAAGGTGCACGCGCTACTTTATGAGTTTCAACTCAATACCAAAGATAACTTTATGCTACCTAAGTCTTGTATATTGATACTACTCAGGTACATTGAAGAGAATCATCAAGGCGAAGGCCACGCGAAGCTGGAATCGGCAAAAATCCTCGTCATTCGGCAAGTCCATTCGGCAAGGACATTTCAGCAAGAGTCATTCGGCAAGGCCATTCGGCAACTTCCTGAAGCAGAAGTTCGAGCATTAAACTGTACCAATCTACGAAGTTTCACATAGCATGCTATACAATCGTTGGAAAGCTTATCGAGTTAGCTTTCCAACGCATCCAGCCCCATGTCATTTGAAGATTCCTAGAAGAAGTTATGATCGAAACATTGAAGTCTGGTCAGAAGTCAATCAGTCACGCGAAAACAACTCAGAAGGCCATCTCGGGAGATCCTTTCACATTGGCGACGTATTCAGTTTGTTTTCGTGTTTCCACCCACCTAGGAGGGTTGTTCCTAGTATAAATACCCCCCCCATATGTAAGCTATCGACAATTTTTGATGATTTGAGATTAATCCAAGTGATTTCGCAGCCGAGCTGCCTGAGTGTTACTCAACCCTTGTTCTTCCTTGTTCATCTTGGACTTGTGAAGAGATCTCTCCTGAGATCCACTAATTAAGTGCTCTCACGGGTTCCAATCACGGCTGCCCGTCTTGTGTGGATTAGCTCGGTTGTGGTTCTCGCGGTCGTTTGGAGATCGAGTCGAAGTCTTCGCGGTTTCGATTGCCTCTCTCCCCGTCGCTTGGTTGCATCCAACCTTGGCCAGGTATAAAGCTAGTTATCCCCCGCTGTTCTTCAGCGAAGTTATCGTGTTCTTGCTGTTGCCTTGCAACAAGTTATCTTATTTCCGCTATACCTATAGTAAGTTTATAGTTCATAGACCTACTGCCGTGAAGATCGGGCCAAACTTGTTCTAACATCGGGTTAGAACCTATCAGCTGGCATGGTCATATCATTTACTTTTTCAATCTCAAGTTTGACCGCTCGTCTTATTAAAAAATTTATGTAAAATATCATTTATTTTGTTGTGGCATGCTTTATCAACAAAAAGTTCTTAAGAAATAATTTAAATTTGACTATGTTTGTACATTTTTTTTTGAATAAGTCGAGAGGTTAAATTTGGAGTTGAAAAAAGTCAAAAAATTTAAATTAGAACGAAGGAAGTAATACTTTGTCGTATATATTTAATTTGGTTAAAATTGAAAGTATATGCTCGTCTGGATGTAAGAACCACCTATTTTAGGACAAAGGGAGCAATGAATAAGCAAAATAATTTATAACTACCAACCCACACAAAGTTATAATTGAGTAGCAACTCATGTGTTGTAATTGTTCCTTTTTTGGTTGGAGTATATTTATGAGAAAATATAATATATTTGTTTCGTTTTTTTTGAATAAATTATTTGATAACTACAATAAAAATATAACTAATAAGGCTATATTTGGAACAATTTCTCCACCAGCTCCTCCTAAAACTAGTTGGAGCCGTTTTGTACCAAATGGATGAGTAAAACACACTATCAGAACAAGGTAATAAATCATCTATTATTATCTAATAATAATATACAATATGTAACATCTAATGAACAAACCTAAACTACGGAATACTATCGAGCAATAAATAAACCAGAAAGTTTCTATCAATTAGCACCACAATATCCTAAAGAACATACAAACATGAAAAAGTCTATTAAAAAATATTACAAACATACTAAATAAAAGCAAATATAGAGTGAAAAAAAACTAAACAAGAAAGGAAAGTAATACACGTAACGTAACATAGCAAATGAAGAAAATGTTAATAGAGTCAAATATTAAAATAAAAGAGAGGGATAAAATATATGAAAAATATATACAAAAGAAAAACAAAAAAAAAGATCCCACCTAAGTAAATTTAGGTTAAATTTTGTTAATAAACCTTTATCAAATGCAGATAGAACTTCTGTTTTATGGAGTAGAGTAGAAGCTATGTTGTTTATAAATTATAATGAGAACAATATTTCGTCTTCACACGTGAAATATATTATATGTTTTAGAAGAATAATATTTCAGATTCTAAAAAAATAAAATAATAGACTCATGTGAATAATATTATAGTGTGAGTGGAAATATCAAAAATAATCATATTTGGTATGAAATATATAGAAAAATGAATTAATAAAACTGAGATATAAAAGATAAAATTAATAGAAGGTAGAAGAAAAGAAAACATAAATACCACAAACGAAAAAAATGCTAGTAAGTGCTCATAAGGATACTACTCGCAGAACCTGAAAATAATTGAATAATACATAGATAACATAAATAATAGAAAACATTAACATAAGATACAACAATGCATCGGGAAAAAAAAAAGCCAACACTTTTTTTTTTTTGAGTTTTTGTGAAGGATGTTTTGAGAATTAAATGAAGCCAACACCTGCCAGCGTGTCGATCGGCTGATCAGGCCGCATTTTGCACACGGCCCACGGCCCACTCCCCAAGCCCGTCAAGTCCAAAGATAAGGATCGACACGTACGTCACGGGTGACGACTCGAACTGATGGTAGCCGACCAGTGAAACAAGAGTGCATTGTGTTGGACGAATGGAAGATTCTGGAGGTACATTGGGCTTTGGAGTTGGAGGCGCTTGATATCGCCAGCCGTCATGGCGTGCGCCGGCCACTGTCTCCGTCGCCGGCACCGTGGTAATCATCGGCCGGTATAGTGTACACTGACACTGATCGACCAGCCGGCAGGCGAGCGGTTAAATAGACAGACGAGAGCGAGACGATGCGTACGCCGTCCTCAGTTGTGGTTAGTACTGAGACATGGCTGGTTCTTCTCTAGCTCGTGCTCTCTGTTGGTGGTGGTGGCGTTGATCTACGCGCTGTCGTTGCCCTGCGCCGCCGCCGACGCCGGCTCACCGTCTCGCCGCCTGAACCTGACCGACGGCTTCCGCCGTGTCCAGCTGAGCGAGTCGCAGTTCGTGGTGCAGAAGCCCTACGACGTGCCACTCAACGAACGCTACGAGGAGTCCGGCGGCGTCCGCCGCATGTGGGTCTTCGCCACCGACAAGCCGATCAGCCCCCACCCCGGCGGCGCACGCACTGAGATCAAAGTCAACGTACGTGCCAATGGCAAGAATCGTTCTCGACAACCATTACATGTCGTCTCTTCTTGCTATATACTAACTCGATCTGCATGAGTGTTCTGCAGGGGTGTGGCAGTTCGAGGGCGACATGTTGGTGCCCAACGGCACGTCGGGCGCGTCGGTGATGCAGGTCTTCGGCGCGGCGACGCACGCCACGACGCTGATGCTGCACGTCTACGACGGCAACCTCACCTACTACCATCAGCTGACCAAGGTGGTTGCGGACCGCGTCTACGACCGGTGGATCCGGCTCAACGTCATCCACGACGTCACCGCGGCGCAGGTCACCGTGTTCGTCGACGGCGAGAAAAGGCTGGAAGCTCCCGGCCGAGGTGGGATGGACCACTACTTCAAGTTCGGCGTGTACAAGCAGTCGCACTACAACCCGTCGTACCGCATGGAGTCGCACTGGAGGAACGTCGCCATCTACACCAAGCCGTGAACAGATTTGATGTCGTTATCGTCTCCTTTGATAAGGGTCGCTTATCTTGTGTGTGTGATGGCGACACATGATCGATGGAAACATGGATTAACTATGATGATGTAGGACGCCTAAAATCTGTCTCAGTCTCTCCATCTAGAGAATAAGCGATTCACAGGTGATGTGGCAGCGCGTACAACTAAAGAATAAGCTAGTATTAACAGTGTGGCAATTCGACGGGCATGTAGGGTGTCGCGCACGTGGCAATTCAATCTTATAAGGATATCTAGAGTTTGTATAGGAGTCAAGTCTAGCTAGGACTATAAATACTAGCATTAGGTAACTGTTCAATCTTAAGAAGGGAAAAGTCAAAAGACTCAAAACCCTTGCTCTCAAGCCTCCTCCTCTCTCTCCCAAACCTAGCCACCGCCACTCCTGCGCCACCGCTGCCGAACACGCTGCCCTAGCCTCCTCACGTGGCCGTGCACCACTGCCCTCGCTAACAACGCCACCTCTTGCGCCCTAGCCCTCACCCCCTGCTGCCCAAGCACCATCGAAGATAAGCCGCGGGTGAGCCCTAGTCAAACCCTCTAGCATTTGGTATCATGAGACCTATTCGATCCTTTCCGGCTTCCATGGCCTCTACAACCGCCAACATGAATCAAATATTCCAGCAGTTCTTCGCTATCCACCAAGACAAGATTGATGCAATGCAGCAACAAGTCGTCAAACTGAACATGAATGTTGCCAACATGAAGGTGACCTTGAACTACATCGAGCCTGCAAATTGCAAGGGGAACGCCACCAATGACCTCAGAAAGGCCCGCAATGATTGGAAACACGGTAGTTCGAGATTTTCAGTGAGTGCAACACTTCCACATTTGCAATAGATCCATGTACGCTAGAGATTGACACAATGCAAATCTCAAATTCTAGCACCATGATCACCGACTCCATGATGGCAACGCCCGACGTCATTAGCATCTCCACAAGAATCAAGAAAGCCCAACCCAATGGCGTCATCACCCAAGCCAGATTGGACCTGGAGGGCAACAACGATAACAACGTTGCCGTGGAGACATAGCAAGTTACGATCGCCACCAACGAATCCTCTATCTACAGTACAATGGAAGAGTCCTTCTCAATCTTTGTCCCAGTAATTAAGGCTGGAGCAAAAACATGTAACTCGCTCGACTCGCTCATTAATGGCTCGGCTCGAACTCGACTCGTTTTATAATGAGCCAGCTCGTTTTGTAACGAGCCAGCTCGTTTTATAAAGAGCCAGCTTGAGCTAGCTCACGAGCTGCTCACGAGCCATAACGAGCCAAGATAAATGAAAAATATTGTATGGATCAATGGAATCGATCAATGGAGGACGGTGGATCATGGTCATAAATGATAGCATATTTATATTTTCCATTGCAAAATTTGAAGTGTATTTTGTTTATTTCATTTTATATATGCTTATGATGTGTTTCTCGCTGATTTGTGGTTATATTCTTTTGTGCATATGCTTTTTGTACTTTGGCTCATGAGCCAAATGAGCTAGCTCTTCGAGCTTCGCTAACTAGCTGAGTCGAGCCAGCTTTTATGGCTTGTTTGTATAACGAGCTATAACGAAGTCGAGCCATAACGTGTCGAGCTATAACGAGCCAAGCCATTAACAAGCCGGCGGGGCTCGATATCCAGCCCTACCAAGAATCATCAAGGAGATGTCACACAACTTGTTCGAGACACCATCAACACTGCAGCTGCCCTTGCTACCGCGCAACGGATCTGATTGTCGACAACGGCAACCTCATTGTCAAGATTAGGGAAACAACGACCGATGCAACGATGAGTATTCACATCTCAACGAGATCCCTCACATCGGCACAATCATCCAGTTGATACACTAGGTAACACCTATGGAACATCACCAATCTTTGCTTCCTTATATGATAGGAGTTCCAAAGGGTGCCCCCATAAGAATCACAATTGCCCCTTCACGTCCCATGCCTCAATTACATTTGCCAAAATTGGCGATAACAAAACCCTCGTCAACCCTCGGTCATCCTTACACCAGTCTATCCTTCTCCATGAACGATGACAAGAGCGGTAGTAAACTCTCCTCCAGAGGGCAAAATATCTCCACTGACATAGGAATCGACAACCACGTGAACAACCTGTACAACGTGCTCAACAACGGTGTCGACAGCATCGACTATAGCCTGATCCTGATGGTAATTGTCGTACAGTATGTCATGCTTGGATGGTACCCTATAGAACTAGTTGGCGCCATCCTCAGATCTGACAACTACACACTTTTGGACATTGGTGTGATGCACAACTTGATCAACATCATCTTCATACATCGCAACGACCTCCTAGAGCACCACGTTGATAGCGACCGTCCCGACGTCGACAACATGGATGGTTACATCGACATTGAAGCACAACATAAACTTGAGCTCAAAACGCCCCCTAGTTCCTGCCTTGGCACCAATGCCAGTGACACATCCATACCAACAAACTACAACAACCTATTGCCCAACAAGATTGACGGCACAACAAACCCACTAGGGTGGCTTAACTATTGAGAGTCGTTCAGAGGGCAATACACCATCAAAGTGACAATCGGATATATGCCAAAAAATATAGCACCACTACGATCCATGCACCGCATAAGAATACACCCATCAATGGACATGGAACACCACCCCACTACATCATCGCGGTTCAATCGGGCAACTTCGATGTGATTCACTCAAAGACTACATGGTGTGCCGCACATGGGTGGCGCATCGAACTCCAAGAGTAGCGCCGCAACACCACCGTCCTCATTGACATGAGCGCCATCGACATGATGATGGGTACACAATGGTTGCTTAGTCTAAGACGTTTGACATGGGTATTTGCCACCATGTGCTAAGCCACGACACATCTCAGTGAACAAGCCCCATTGGTTCCTCCTATTAGGAGAGCAGGACATACAACACTGTCATCATTGTCTCACAACATGAACCAGGTTCTACGTCGAGCTGGCTCGGCCACCATCAACATGGGGACATCACAATAGGGTGCCCACCAGTATCCTCCTAAGACGTCCATGGCCATTGAGGCGTTAACACCGGTCTTCTTCGACAACATCAACCTTCTCGATGCCCACGTTAACAGCAGCCACGTTATTCTACAACCCGAATTCGACACACATCACCTATTTCCATGTGAGTTTGACTTGGGCACCTTCATCTTTGGTAGCATCCTCGATCAAGTTAAGGACATCACCGCTGACATGCTTCCCTCAACGATATGGTGTCGGCTCCTTGCCTACCTCGCCCCCGAGGACCATCACCACATCCACGACATCATCATTCCACCTCAAGAGATGGTCCACTTCGACTTCGGGGCAGCTGCCCAAGACCTACCCTTTTTGCGTTACTCGACAATGCACCAATACATAGGGATGAACACACACAACAACCTCTATCTTCGGCTACATCGAAACCTCCAATACTGCTTCTGGTTTGCGACACCAGCTACCACCTGGAGGACATGCATCTTGCCAGGAGGAATGCCCCCACTCGATGTCATCAATGATCGGGTGCTATTTTGGCACGAGGACGCGCCACGAGTGGAGAAGGGGGAGGAGTCTTGCCACATGCCTAATACGAGCCACTTTGCCCCAATAGAGCTAATGGGCGGGCAAGGGAGTGAGGAGGCGACACAAACTTCGGTGCCATGCCCTAGAGCCATGTGGATAGCGAGGGGGCACCACCACCGCCCCCTTCCAGCCGCTAACATCATTTTGTTATTAGGTTACCGTGATCGAGTCCTAGTTTTGTTTGGAATGGTTATGGAGTTAATATTGTTAGATAAAAAGGAAAAATCCTATCTTATAAGTATCTCCTATAGTTTTCTTAGGACTCAAAATTAAAAGTCTCACAGGGGACTATAAAAACTAACGCCTTTATAACATTTTAATCTTAAGAAGGGAAAAGACAAATGACTCTAAACCCCAGCTCTCAAGGCTCCTCACTCTTCCTCTCTTCCAATCCTAGCTGCCTGCCCTAGCACCACCCTAGCTGGGGTGCATGACCACGCGTCGCTGCCGCCTAGTGACACGACACCTCACGCTTCCTAGCCGCCCCCTCGCCGCCTCGAGCACCCGGCCAGGAGTTACGCCATATTATAAGAGAGTTTTTACAAATGGCTTGGAATTAATATGAGCCCTTCATTTGGTCTGATCTAACGGTCAAAAAGCTAGAGGAACCAGGCAGGAGGAACCAAGTGGCAGGTAAGTACCATGGCACAAGAACTGAATTATAATTAGTATTGAAGGGTATAATGGTCATTTTAATTTGACGAGGAGCAACTTCTCCTTAACAACGAAAACTTCCTGTGAATCAAAATAGATGATTACGGAATCAGGTTGAAGTCGTTAAGTTAAAAAGCTCGTTCATCCCTTAAAAACTTCGTTCATCAACCGCCGGCTCGGCTCCGGACCTATCGAAAAACACCACCACCGCCGCCGCCTTCCCTTTGCCGGGTGCTGGAATTCCCCCACGCCGCCCTTCCCATCCCTAGCCTCACTGCGCGGCGCTCGCCGCCTCACTGTTCGCTAGCCCGTCCGCTGCCGCCGTAAGGTGCGTGGGCGCTCTCATGCGATGCGCCGCGCCGCCGTTCCATCCCGGGACCACTCTACACGTCCTGGCGCGATGCCGATCCGCGCCCGCGGTACTGGCGTCGAAGGGGTGATGGCGGCGTACGCTCGGCGGCGTCACCGCAGCGAGGGGCGGGGCATGGTGTGGTAGAGATTACCCGGTGGTGGCGACGTGGTAAGCGTGACGCGATGCCCGACCGCGGCTGCGCCAAGTTGGAAGCGGCAAACGCCGCTGGCGTGGCGCCAGGTGTAACCGCGACAGCGCGATGCACAACCGAATCCCGTGTCAGCGAGTGCGTGGCGTCGCCCCGCAGCGCGAGATGGGCGTGCCGCCCCACATTCTCTTGTCCGCCCGCACACACAATGCAAAAGCGCGAATTGCGCCGACAACAGAAAAAAGCATCCCCTCGACGGCCGGCGGCGAGGCCCTAACCGCTGGTGCGCCTACGTTTCGCCTTTCTCCCCGGACGGATTCTTTCAAATTCAGCCAGGAAGCCACGCCGAAATACGCGGTCACAGATCATTGGTCACCGTGACGGGGCCCGTGGATGTGGCCGCAAGATCGATCCGTCTTTATTGCGTCGACTAAGAGCTTGAGAGGAAGGGTCCCTACGTGGCTGACTTGAATGCCCCGCATATGGAACTTGGGCGGGTGGGTGGTGGCCGACTCTACTTTTGTATGGGCGATAGGGGCTCCTTCTCTTCCTTGAAGCGCCGCAAAGTTCTCTCGCCGTCGCTACTTTCGCGGCGCGTTGCTCCCCACCGTGACGGACCGCTCACCGACGACGGCCAATGTATGTCTTTATATTGGATTGCGTCTACGCTTACGTGTATAGCCAATTGGTGCTTGTTTTATCGATAGTGTAGTTTACTAAATGCTCCGGTTCGTAGGAGCACCTAAACCAAGTTTATGTGTTGTGTTAATCGGCGTTAAAGTGCGAATCCCCTATGCTTGTAAATTGTACTCATGTAGTGGCTTTCTTTGAATCCGTAATGCTTGAACATTCATTTCGATTTACCATGTACCATATAGTCTCACAATTCGAATCATAGGGAATTCGTAATCCGTGATTTTAGGGACCCTTTAGTTCATCTTATTTACTTGAATCTGTTAAATCATTTGTCCATTACTCTTAAATGGTGCCGCATCCTCGTATGCACGCTTGCATAATGCATAATACCATTGATCAGTTCCAAGACACTTGTTGGTAAGAGTTCAGCCCAGTTTGCCCGTGAAAAATGGAATCTTTCCATTCTTGTTATTTTCACATGAATGAATTGTTGTAACACTCAATCTGAAATGCTTGTTGTATAGTAACATATAATGATATAAACTAGAAGAGGTTCTCCCTTAAGTCTTTCACAATCCTCGACGAATAAGCATACCATATATGGTCGCCTCGAACTCACAAGCATAGGATATTCGTAATCTAGACTTGGATCCTTATATTTAATCTTATTTAGTTGTTATCTAACGCTTTAGTCTGAAGTTCATTTCATTTATTGAATCTGTTAAATTCACTTGTCTTCGGAAAAGGATACGCGGCCCATCTCTTCGTCGCCTAAAGCTTGATGGATTATTTGCTCGCTACTTAAGATGGATTACTTTATAAGTTTCGATTGCTTGGGAACAAAAGCGTCCCCATGCAAGCACACCTAAGTTACCGTAAGAATTTGTGAAGAAGTAAAAAGCATACTTTGTAGACGTGGATGCTTTTGAACCGGATGAGGGAGAGGTATCGAATCCGAAAGCCGGAGTGAAAACCGAGAGCTAAAGCTCCTTCTATCCCGAACACGTGGCCTTTCATGTACATAAGTAGTTTATTACAATTAATTCTACGATGGCTAAGGTCCGTTAGCAAAGTATAGATAGCTCTGCTTTTGTAAGACGGGTGGAAACCAAAGGTACCTTGGTAACTATACCATACTTGGGTAGTCCTCTAGTTGCCGCCAAACGTCTAACTTTTGCTAATTGTTCGTAAATGGTGGTGCAAATAACTTTTTTCACTATGATAAATGTGGCAAGTTTACGCACAAATTTCTTTCTCATTAATATTGCATTGTATGTTGTGCAACGAAGATTTTATTTGCACCCACGAGAACGGCCCGATGATGGTTATCGATCATATTATTGTCATGGTCAATTGGTCATTAATGTGGCTTGAAACAGATTATGCTAATGTTGTGTTCAAAAAATCTCAAAAAAATAAAAACAATACAGAGCACCTTATATCTCCATCCCCCTCGAAGGACTATGTAACAAAATTATATGGCACAACCTTTTGAGTTATCGGAGCACCTGTGGCCAGTTCTCACCATCAGTTTCATTTTATAGAAAAGTAAGGGCATTCAATTCATCTAAAAGGATTATGTTCATACTCAATAACTTAGGGAAGGTAGACCCGCACAATCAACATTTGTGCACAAGCTAAGTTATGGCCTAGGTGTCCTATTACATGGTTCAAAATATTGTTCGGCCAAAGACCCATGAGAAAATTCAATCGAAAACTAATGGATCGCCAAAGCAGCTTTTGAGGTGCTCCAAACTTCCTTCTCGCCATAATTGTAAAGTTTTTCGTTATAGCGCTTTCACACCGCATCTCTAAGAGAATCTATCACGGCCTTGACCTTGCCATGGTACTTCGATCTTTGACACGGAGACAGTCTACAGCGGGGGATACCCATGAACAGCAAAGCGCTCTCAAGCAACTTCCCAATCTTTGCGGGGAGCTCTAGGCGGGTGGAGGGATAACCATATTGCCTAATCAAGCGACCTGAACAAGCCCGAAATAAGACAAGATAATTAACCAATAGCGGGACATCTGTTCAAAATTTCAAAAATACATCGATTTAGAAATGAGAACTTCAATGATGCACTTAATTTAGAACAAAGAACACCGCACATCAAATTGATGGTACTTACTATCTACTATGGAATCAAAAGGTACCCAATCCACTGAAATATACAAAGTTATCGGCCTAACCGAAATATCAATTGAAACATCAATGGTTTTGTCTCGTAAGTTTCGACTCGTCAAACCAAATTCTTGAATTCTGCAGTTTCTTGTGTTGTTGTTAACTTGTGACTAGATGCTCATTCAGTCATATATGTTTTTAAGCAGACGAACGAAACAACATTCCTATTGGCGCCATGTAAGTGTAATTTGCTAGATGCCTTTAGACATCGAAAGCATGGTGAACTGAAAGTTGGCGTGCCTCTAAATATGTAATCAGTAAATTTCTTTTTTTAGCTGTGTAGGCAAACTCCTACCGGGCCGTACATTGTGCCATGGGGAATCAAAAAGGCCGTATGTCAAGGAATCTTATGAAAATCCTAGTCCAAGGATCAACGTACATCTTGTTATGAAACGGGATGAGGCAATTCTTGAAGACTGCCCTCCCGCACCAGAATTCTAGTCTGCATGAGCTCGACAATATCTTGTTATGAAACACAATAATGTTACTCTACGAAAATAGGAGCTGGCCAATATTTATGTGTAATTCCACCGATACAACTACAAATACTTTTGCAGACCTACATGTATGCATCTTCATTCGAAAATGTGGTTGTATGAAACACTACAATGGACATCACATACATAGTGTCAATCATCGAAAAGTTTTGGATAATATAAGGACATTGGATTTTTAGAATACTTGGCGAGGAAATATTCCACGGTAAGATCCATGAAATTGATATGTTTTCACGATTCTACCTATTGCCTAAAAGATGGAACATGAATTTGGCGATTGGCACGGCCTTGTTCGGGCTTGCTGGTTCACCACCAGCCCAATAGTGTTTTCTCTCACAACAAACCAAGACCAGCCGAGCCCGGCCAAAGATACTTTTCTCTCACAACAAACCAAACCGACCGGTCGAACAAGGCGCTATAGATGGAGAGCGGGCAAAAGGCGGAGATATCATACGGCGACGAGCACTGCGGGGCGCACCCTCCCCTCCTCCGTGACAAGAACAAGTGCACAAGCCACTTGCGGATCAGATTTCACCCCCCATTTGCTTCGGTTCGTCGGCCCGAGTACTCATAGCCAGGCTGCTTGGGGGGCCATCGGCGGGGAGAACCTGCGCCCCTAACCTCTCTCTCACGGGACAAGGCAAACTGGCCGCGCGGCCGGAATCCAGGCAGCAATAGGCGAAGCCCCCGAGGTGGCCGGCAATGGGGGCGGAGGAGGATTGGAGGGGAGAGCTGGGCGGAGGGATTTTAGAACGGCGATGATGGGGAAGGGCGAGGCCGGTGATGCGGGAGGGCGGCGATGCATGGAGGGCGGCGGGAACCGTGCGGGGGAGACAGGGAGTTCGTTCGGGGAAGCCGTGATTAGGAAAGTACTAATCTACCCTTCATTATGAGAATTAGGTGCAGGGAACCGACAAAAAAGCAACTCAACGGGAGGAACCGCGATTCCTCCCGAGCACGGTAAAAAATCTCTTATTATAAATATCAAGCACACATGAAAAAACAGGAGGGGGCAGTCCCAAATACCCCGGAACTCTACCAATCATGTGCCCGAGAATATTTGTGGTGACGCAGAGTCGCAGATCACACCGCATCTCCCCGGCGGCCCACTACCAAAGTCCACAAACTCCACGAAGGATAAGGATCGTTACGCGTCACGGGTGACGACTCAATCGATGATAGCCAACCAGTGAACAAGAGTGCATTGTGTTGGGCGAATGGAACGTTAGGCTTCTCTTGAAATCTCCTTCGTTCAACTTGGAGTTTCCAGGCGCTTGATATCGCCAGAGCCGTCTTGGCGACCGTGGCACCGCCGGCCACCCGCCGGCCCCACGTCCCCGTCGCCCTGCAAGCGACAGGCGCTGCGCCTCGTGTTAATCATCGCTAGTGTCCTCGCCACTGTACTCGATCCGCAGCCGAGCGGTTAAATAGACAGACGAGGTACGCCCTCAATTGTGGCTACTGGCTAGTACTCAGAGACATGGCAGGTTCTTCGCCTAGGTCGTGCTCTCTGCTGCTGCTGATGCTGGTGGCGGGCGCGCTGTGCCGCTGCCCCTACCCCGCCAAGGCCGCCTCGCCTCATCACCTGAACCTGACTGCCTTCAGGCCGTGGTCAATCTGAGTGAGTCGCCGTTAGGATACAGAAGCCCTACGACGTGCGCCGCTCAAGAGCGCTACGAGCAGTCCGACGAGGTCCGCCGCCTGTGGGTCTTCAACACCGACAAAGCCATCCCCCACCACGGCGGTGCGCGCGATCGAGATCAAAGTCAACGTATGTGACAACGGCAAGACTTGTGTTCTCCACCATTCCAGGTCTTCTTCATATATACTAACTCGATCTGCATGAGTGTTCGTTCATGGCGAGAAGATCTACAGCTCCGAGTGTGGCAGTTCGAGGGCGACATGTTCGCGCCCAACGGCACGTCGCCGCGCCTCGGTGATGCAGGTCTTTGGCGCAGCGATGACGCGCACGACGCCGATGCTGCGACGCGTCACGACGGCAACCTCACCTACTACCATCAGCTGACCAAGGTGGTGGCGGACCGTGTCTACGACCGGTGGATCCGGCTCAACATCATCCACGACGTCGTGGCGTCGAATGTCACCGTGTTTGTCGACGGTGAGAAAAAGCTCGAAGCCCCCGGCCACGGCGGGAAGGATCACTACTTCAATTTCGGCGTGTACAAGCGCCGCACCCCATTTCGTCGCGCCGCATGGAGTCGACCGAAGAACGCCGCCATCTACACCAAGCCCCGAATAGATTTGATGTCATTTATCGCTTCTCGTTCTTGATATGGTCGTGTGTCTGGCGGTGACACTAAGGCCAGTCTCAATGGTGAGTTTCATTTCGTTGTTTCCAAGACTATCATGTTATATAAAATGAAATGAAACTTGGATGAAACTCCTACTCTCAATAGAGAGTTTCATCTTGTGGTTTCATAGGCATTTAATTTCATGACTCAGAGATAGTTGGTATTCGTGCCAAAAGAGTTTCACCAAGATGAAACTTTCTCCTTCTCTCTCCATGAAACGCCTATAGAACCCCCATTGAGACTGTCCTAATTATTGATGGTAACATGGATCAGATGTTAGAACTGTGATGATGGAGGACGTCTCAAATGTGTCTCTGGCTAGTGTGAATTAAGTCCCTTTTTTGTTTCGTGAAGTCAACTTTAATCCTTTTGTTACTTTCAATTCTAATAAATTTTAGTAGGGGTCACACCCACATTGTTTCATAAAAAAAAGTGATCGACAAGTGATGCGGCAGAAAAGTCTGAATTTTTGTATGCAATGGAATGGTAATTGTTGATTCTCGTCCATGTAACCATTTCTATACCTATATCTATAACTAATACTTTGTGGCAAAATTTCTGACTTTTTTTCCCAGCCCAGCCCAATCACTGGCTCCGTCATTGCAAACAGAGATTTGAAACATAGAAACATAGCGTACGTATGTCACTGCTTAGCACGTACGTAAACCCTACCCTTATGAGCACCTTCGAAAGACTGAGTCGATTTGAAACATAAAAACATAGCATATGTCACTGCTTCCTAAATAGGTACCACTGTTGGTTAAAGTATGAACACATAGGAAAAACCATATTGAAAAGTCCAAGTGACTCAAATATTTGAAACATAAAAACATATAGCATCACTGCCAGGCTTTCGTTCCTATGTCCTCGCCACCACATAAGCTTGTTACCGACACTAGTAGAGAACTAATTATGAAGAATGCCTCCATTTTCTATCAGAGATGGTTAACAGTGGCCCGCACAAGTAAAGAAATAGTTTTGAAGAATACACGCGTCATCGATGAAGCGTTATTTGTGACGTGTTTTAACGCGTCACTAATGTACCTTTATCGATCAGTGACGCAAAAAACAGTGATGCATAAAAACGCGGGCATAGCGTTCTATCAATTGTACAATGGGTTCAACCCGGTTCAAAAAAAAAACAATTGTACAAGGAAGTTGTCATCATCCATAACTGTTGCAAGTTTGTGCAGATTATTACATTTTTTTGTGCCACTTTCCACCATTGTCGACATTAGCTGGACGGAGGACCCAGAACCAAGCATTCCATTGACTGCTGTAACAAACATAGAAAAGACACACATAACAGGACGCGACTGTGCCAAACAATAACACAATTACGTAACCCTTAGCTAACTCCGTTCCAAATCACCGGGCGAGTTCTGTGCTCAGTGCTGCAATATTACTATAAGATCCCGTAGTTTGGCCCTCGGTGCTGTCAGTGTAGCTATAACTGCCAACCTCAACCTGCTCGAGAGCCATTTGCGCCTCAGGGTTTTCCGGCATTTGATCAGAAAATCGCCGAAGCTCCACAGCGACCTGTCCCATGGCCGGCCTTCTATTGCCAGGAACAGCAATGCATTGGCTCATGAGCTGCCCAACCACATTGATCAGTCCTCCCTTGCTCGCTTCCTCGACTATGTCAGGGTCTAGAAGTTCACCAAGTGTGCCATTTCCCATCTTATCCTGAAACATTACGGTCAGGTTCTTCCATTCTTTGACCTGTGGATTCTTACCAGTCAAGAGTTCAATCAGGACGACCCCAAAGCTGTAGACGTCGGTCTTCTCGGTTATCTGGAAATCCTGCAGAAATTCAGGGTCAAGGTAGGCGAGCGTGCCCTTGGGCACCACCTGCACGTTGTCGTTGATAGTTGAGCACCCGAAGTCAGACACCTTGGCCACCAATCCTTTGCCGAGCAGAATGTTCTGAGGCTTGATGTCGCCGTGGAGCGTCGGGTGTGGCGGCGAATGCAGGTGTGCCAGGGCCTCCGCGGTCTCCGCGGCGATCCTTAGACGGGTCGGCAGCGTGACCCGGCGCCGCGGCATGCCATATAGTAGATCGCCTAGGGTCCCTTTGGGTACGAACTCGTACACCAGCATGGGCGCCTCGAAATGGAGGCAGCAGCCGAGGAGCCTGACGATGTTTGGGTGGTTGACGCGGCAGAGCACGACCAGCTCCTGCACGAACTCATCCGTCCTAGTCTTGTCGATCTGCTTGCATCGCTTCACCGCGACGGTGCTTGATGATGCATCAGCAGCAGCGCCGCCGAGGATGGCCTTGTAGACGCTTCCATGTGCTCCTTCACCAACGACGTTGGACTTGTGGAAGCCACGTGTGGCCTTCACTAGGTCTCCTCTGTCATATAACTTGAAGGTGTTGTTGCCATCTGTTTCGAGAATTCGCGACAACATGCGGCCTCCATGCTGCTCAAAGTACCTTTGTCTTTTCTTATTCTGCTTGTTGAGCAAAACTAGGGTTGACAGAAAAGCAATCAGGGCAACCAAAAAATCCAGCCGAAATTCCTGGAGACGCATGATAATCAGAAGTTAATAATGTACTCAAATAAAACTCGGAAAATAGTAAAACCATTTTTGCACACCCAAAACTATCCTATATATATAACCTGGTCAATTTGCCCATATTGGTTGTTAGCCTGGTATTGAAAATTTAAATAAATCTCATTTGGAAATGCATATGTATGGAATGGGCTTTTTTTTAAGATTACACAATGCAACACAGATGCCCATGATACGCACACACATTCACCCTATGAACACACATACGCAAACCCTACCGCTCTCAGCACTTCCGAAGGACTGGGCCGGTGGAGTAAAGATAAAGGAGGTACATCTATTTGATTGTATATCCCTGCCCTTGACGTCCAAGGCAATTTTATCAAAGATTCTTTTTTATCTATCTCATAAAACAAGTTAGGAGTTCTCATAAAACAAGTTAGGAGTTTTCTTTATTGCCCAGACTCATCCATAAACTACAGCAAAGAGTCGGGCTGTTTGAACCCAGACCAAAAAGGGCCCGACAATATGGAGTTGCCTTACAAAATTGTTAGGGAACATTTTTCCATAAGGTAAATGAATTAGAAAAGACCCTCCGCCGTGTCATTCTCTCTTTCCAAGAAGTCAAATATTTTTAATTTTAACCAAATATATCTATAGAAATATTGATATTTATGGTGTAAAATTAATAATGAGACGAGTCGTTGTACATTTTATTATAAAATTATTTGGAGATACAGTTGTTTCTAATATTTTTTTACAAATCTAGTTTAATATAATATATGACCAGCAGGAACTCTATAGTGACACTTTTTTGGAACGGAGAGAGTAGCATTGAAAATACTAGAATTTGTTTAAAGAAATGATTTGTGAGACTGCTGTCGGAGGGGCTCACCGGTGACGTGCTTCCGGGCGGTACTGTTGGCTGAGGAGGAGGTGGCTAGGGTTATGGCAGGGGTGGCGGCGCGTGCGTGGGGAGAGCATAGGAGGCAGCGGCGACTTTTAGAGAGAGGGCGACACAGGGAGGAAGAGAGGGAGAGGAGAGGTAACGGCATTTCGGCTCTTTCTTTGCTTAAACATTCAATTGTTACGCGGCCCCTTGTATTCATGGTCTCAATGTGCTTCTGCACCTTAGAAACACTGGTGAAACAAATTTAAAATACTCTTGGATATTAAGGGTATTATGTGCTTTTTTTTGGTAGAGAAAATTCGACTGCAAGCCAAACTGAGCTCAAGCACATGAACTTGCAAGTTCGATAAAACATAAATCAATGTGATGCAGCTTAAGAAAAATGGTCGTACCAGTGGCCACTCGTGCTCCGAGAGGGAAGGGATCTTTCTGGCATTTTGCAATAGATGGATTTCCTCGGGTACCCGAAGGACAATCACAAGTGAATGCACCAATTGTATTTTTGCACACTCCGTAGCACTTATCACCGAGAGCGCACTCATCAATATCTGCAATCAACACGTAACATCCACATTAAAAAAAAAAAAAAAAAAAAACAACTTACGACTTTACTAGTGAAGCTGTGCCGTGCCAACAGGACCTTAATATATCAATTTATAATTATGTGTCATGCATAAAATAAACTAATAAATCTTATAACTACTAAACATCGAAGTAATAATCTCAGAGACAATTAAATTAAATGTTTTCCTGAGTTATGTTTTTTCGTATTTGTATGGATCCAAGTGAATGACTAACTATATATAACAAGGGTTCTGAGACAGTAGAAGAGGGAGGCTAAGCAAGTGGATTCACCTTGGCAGCCGTCAGTAAGGTAAGGGTTGCCGTCGAAGCCTTGGTTGCACTTACAGAGGTAGCCTCGTCCGCTGGTTGCGTTATAGCAGAAGCTGTTGCTGCTAACGCAGGCGTATCCAGGCTTTGTGGGTGCCGTCTTGCAGTTGTCGGCGTCCTCCCCGACGAACCAGTCAAGGACCACCGGCGCCATTCCACCACGGGAGGTGTTGAATGCCGACAACTCCTCCGGCGACGAGATGTTGTTGGAGCTGGAGGCCGTCGACGACGGCAAGCTCGACGAGTCCATGAGCGCAGCGAAGCTGCAGCGACCAAATAAGTCCACGCCGCCGTTGATGACAGAAATGTTCATGAAGTCCTCGTCGAACCACACCCGGTAAAACTTGAGACCCTTGGGGATGCTCGTCTGGCAGCATCCCATCCCGGAGCAAGGGTTTAGGGACATCTTGCCAGCAAAGCACATGGACACGCACCCGGTCTGGTACATGGCAGAAGCGTTGTTCTGGGTGTTGCCGATGTACGCCAGCGCCCGGCACCCTACCACCGTGAACTTGTTGGCCGTGTCGTTGAAAGTGTAGCGGCCCATAGTCCAGCCCCATCCCTTGGCCACCATCTTTCGAGATGCAGCGTCGTAGCAGTAAGAAGAGATAGGCTGGAGTACCTTGGCTTCACCTTGCTCCAGGGAGATGTTGAGGATCTCCACTATAGCTTCTTTTGGTGCATTAGGATTGAGCTGTGTAACCATGAACGGCTTAAGGACACCGTTCCGGCTGTAATTACACGAGATTTCGAATCCTGGCATCCTGCAGCGAGGAGGTCCCATGCCGAACGGGAAAGGGATGTCTACACCACCGCATGATGTTTCGCAGCCCTCACGACCAATATTACTCCCCCCGGCGGCGGCGGCGGCGGCGGTGGCGAGCCAAGGCACCATGACCGCCGCACTGAGACACACTAGTCCTGCTACTACTATTGATGAGTGGGATGCCATGACTGAGACTAGTCTTCTTGAGCTGGTGATGGACTGGGAGCTCTGCTCTCTGTAAGCTATTTTATCCAGAGGCCATGATGATCCAATTTAAAAGTGGGACGAGGACCTGTCACCTACCGCCGGTGACTCAGAGGAACTGATTTGCCTGTCAGTGTCGGCAATATCTTGCACTTTGTGTGAAACAGACCCTAGTGCGGAGCGGACTAATCCTTGCCCTTGTCGGGCGCATCAATCAAACACGTGGGTCTTTTTTTGTTTTGAGTTACGTAAGTACGTACATAGCGAAAACAATTTGCTTTGATTCCTCACTAAGCGCATTATAATGACATTCTTTTTAAGACGGATGGAATATGTCCTCATATAATGCAAAGAATGTATAGAGTATGGAAGGAACTATCACCACCTCAAATGTAATATTTCCTCATATAATAATGCTGAGCCACGTTGATTGCTACTTGTTGATTGCGAATTTGTAATTGTTGATTACGGCCTGTACAGTTCTTACGTATATTCAAATTTAGAAAACAGAAATCATATTCCACTGGATTATTACATATAAGTCCGTGAACACATTATTATTGAAACGAATGCTCAGGTGATCAAATGCAGTTTTTAACGCATGTATGGAGCATTAAATTTAGATAAATAAAAAACTAATTGGACAGTTTGGCTGAAAAGTATGAGACGAATCTTTTGATCCTATTTAGTCCATAATGGGACAATAATTAACAAATACAAAAGAAAAATATTACAGTACGCGAACCCAATATATTTCACCAACTAAACACCCCCAAACAACAACAAAGAAAAAAGGATGACGTATTGATTGCTACTTGTTGATTGCGAATTTGTAATTGTTGATTACGGCCTGTACAGTTGTTACGTATATTCAAATTTAGAAAACAGAAATTATATTCCACTCGATTATTACAATAATCCGTGAACACATTATTATTGAAACAAATTCTCAGGTGATCAAATGCAATTTTCATAAGGGGCATAATGGATCTTTGCATGTAAACAACACATTCTTGAAGCTAGAGCGAGCCATGTGCCAAACAGTACCACCTGCTCCACAAACTCCACGGCGGAGTTGCTCCATGGTGGAGTCCACGGAGCGAGCTGAAAAAAAGAGGAGCGAACCACTGCCAAACTGTCATGACCCGCATCGGATGGGTCACCCGCCGCCGTTTAGGCCCCAAGGCCCAGCGTCTTGCGCGCAGTGGCCCGCCGCCGCCGCCCCACCGTGATCTCGTCATCTGCCGCCATTAAGTAATGGTTATTTAGGAAATAAAATAGGAAATCAAATCTGATTTCTTTAGATGCAAGTCTTCCCGGACTATAAATAAGAGGGACTTGTAATCAGTTGAATTAAGCAAAAAAATTAAAGGGGTAGCTCCCAAAGAGCTTTTATCTCTCCAGCTCTCTCGCTCTCCCAGCCCTACCCGCGCGCCGCCGCCGACCTCGCCACCGCGCGCCTCGCCGCACCGCCGTCGCGCCGCCCAAGGCGGGGGCCGCCGCCCATGCCGCGCAGACGCGACGCCGCTGTTCCCCATGGTCGCTCGGAGTTGCCAGACGTCAACATCGGCGTCTCCTACCTCGCCGTTCATCGTCGGCCCTCGTCATCGCCCTCACGCCGCCCGATCATCGTCACCACTGCCATCGGGCGCGGCCGCCGCTGTCTCTAAAGCCGCCGCCGCCCTCTGCCCCTACTCTGCTCACGCCGTCATCTCCCTCGTGCACGCACTCCCCAAGGGCTGCAGCGCCGCCGCTGGCCCTTTTCGTCACCGCGCCGCCGTCCAGCTCGTCGTCAACGTTTCACTTCCGGCCCAAATCGATCCGGTCTGTGACAGCTGGTTTCCGGAGACTAGGACGATTCCCACCACCGATGGCTTCCGACGACTACCACCCTAGCGCGTGGACAATCGCGTTCATGAAGAAGCTCCAAACCATCTTCGACGACTACGGCGGCCGTGACAGCGACGGCAGGAGCAACAACGGTACATGCAAAAGCTGCCATGGTCAACGACAACAACGCCCACCACATCCACGACGAACTACTGGCCACGACAGCAGCAACACCGTAGCATGCAGCCTTGCTGTCCGACCTACGCGCCTCCGACGTCATCTCTGCCATCGATGACGCCCCTTCAACGGCGCCACCAACGACAATGGTGCTCCCACGGGCGCCGCCGACATCGTCCCCTCCACGTTCACCGATGCTATAGGCACAGACATGCCTACCCCGAGGATGCTGTGACAGAGCCGACCAATTTATAAGAAATCAAGTGTAAGTCGCAATCACCGAAGCAATCGCAGTCTACACTTGAGTCCATATAAACCCGGTATTCCGGAAATCTCAGAGTGATTTCAAACTCATCAACAACATACAACAGGATCGTTGAGCTTGGTAGTAAAATCCGCAGGTATTTCAAACCAAATTCGATATATTAAACATCAGAGTGCGGAGTATGAATTTATTACAAACTCAAGTTCATTGTACGGAAGCAGTAGTTTTCGAAAACCAAATAGTCTTTTAGCGAAAGTAAATATAAGATAGTGCCAGAAGGTAGTCATCCCTGTAGTAGCATGAGACAGGGATATGGAATTGCCTTGCCCTGGCCTTATTCTTCATCAACAGGAAACAGACAAGTCTTACAATAACCATGGTAAATATGATCACCTGCAACAACGGGAATAAAACCCTGAGTACAAAATACTTAGCTAGACTTACCCGTCCAAAAATAAAATAAAGACTCCAAGGATCATGATAGGCTTTATCTGGGGTTCAGCTGACTCACATTAATTTCGCAAATAAGGTTGTTTAATGAGCCTACACATACTACTTGTATAGCCAAGTTAACAGGGTTCTTATTACTTACATAACATAGGTCCTGTATAGTCAAGATGAATCATTGCTCAGTAGAATAAATAACAATATAAGTAACTGGATCAGGATATACTTGTTGAAACATGATAAAAGACATTTATGTTGTAGTGATTAAGACTACATTGCCGTGGAGGTATCCCGGTTCTCACTATCCGGGGAGAGATGGCGATTCGAATCGATTGCAAACCAGCTGGCGAATACCCTGACACACACCAAGTCTACTTTGCAAAGGTAGACCCGATTACTCCTCAAGGTGTTACGGGACGTAAAAGTCTCGGTCTTGCCGGCTACCCCCTCCTTCTCGGGTACCAAGTGAGCGTGCAACGAGACCGACATCATCGTGCGCATCTTCTTGTACCCAATAAAAACCCTCTGCAACCAACGCCAAAGGAGGAGCGATAAAGCGAGCATGGCGGCCCCTAACAATCTTGCGAGTTTCGTGGCTCACGACCCCCGAGCCTACTATATGTCGAACGCGTTCAACTTCCGACCACACGCCCAAAAAGTAAGTCCTTAATCGATCAGGTGGAAAGGACCACAAAGTCCACCCAATCTCACATGTTTTACTTTCAGGTTCTCAACATCAGCTTGACAATCACCCATGTGATTGTTCACAACATATCCTCAAGTGACCGACATCACTGTCTACTGCAATCATGGTACTGAGCATTAACCTAGACTCTGCTAATAGGATAGGGTAACAACTTCAGCAAGGATTATAATGCATCAACGGTTTCAACCATTTCCTATACGTAATGCAGGAAACATATAAAAGACTCAAGTCAAATTAATTGGAAGAATAGGAAAGGACAGAATGCTCCGGGGCTTGCCTCGCGCAGAACGTTGCAGAACGTGCTCCGGGCACTCAGTCCACTCTTCGGTCGATCCTTCTCCTCCGGTGACTCCTCCGGACTGCACTCCCAGCTGGAACAGCTCCCCTGGTTCCTCGATCAGCTCCTCCAGAACCTCCCCCGATCCTGAGATGATGCATATGATGGAGAAAAGAAATAATTAAACTTACAAGAATGACAACTTGCATAAAGTAAAATATGTATGATAAATGGATGCTTCATGATGCAACTATTAGTAAGTGCGTATCTCTTCTGCAGAAACACAACTAATTCTACACAAGAAACAATAACAAGCTACATCAAACAACACCCTAACTCTCTATTTCACAGAAAATGGCAGATTGACATGCTCTCACTAAAACAATCACACAAGGAGTTCTACAATTCCAAATTTGGCAAACTAGGACTCTATGGAAAGCTAACGAAATTTCCTACAAAACATTCCACAGTACCAACAGCTGAATCTAAACCTAACAGCCTCGAAATTGGGAAAAACAGAGACTCTGTTTTCAGCCCAAACACTACATTTAACACCCATAACCTCAAAACTACTCATGCAACTTATCTCAAACTCAACCAGCAAGTAAATCAAGTACTTAGCTACCAAATAAACCTACTGGACAATCCAAAAGATAATCTAAATCACATAAAATAACATGCCCTAGCAAACACTACACTTGCACACTATAATTATATAAATGCTAGGAATAATAAATCGACAAAACATGCAAAGCTACCAAACTAATCATACCAACAGATCATAATCAGGCTAGGAACACATAATAAAAATACAATTACTCAACATGAGCATATAAGCATATATTTCTAGCCTATTTTCTAAGTACTACAATTATAATAAATATGCAACTACCTCAGAAAATTCTACCAAAATTACCAGAGCATTGTACTAGAATATAACAGCTACCATAAAAATATCAAGGCAAGATCAAGCTTGTACAGCTCTACACAAAAATGACTAGTTGACACAAAACCTAGGCATGAAAATCTTTTGTACTGTGAAAAGTGTCGACAACAAATTTCTGAGTATGAACATCTATTCAAACCTATCAAGAACCACCACACCAAGTTTTACAACCAAAACCCTAATACTTATTTTTCTATGAATTTCTAAAGATCACATGGCAAAAAGCACATAAATAGAAAATCACATTTCTTCTACAGAACATACCATGCAATACATTTTTCCTAGATTGTACTCACAAAAACAAGCACTTTTTATACAGAAAGTATATTTTTATCTTGCACCAATTAAAAGATATGATTTTCTCCAATTTCCATGCATTTCTGGCCATAAATAAAACTCTATATAAAAGTTCTCAGAAAATAGGGTTTCATAATTTTATACTGTAGCCTATCTCCTAACAAGCACAGCAAAATTTGTCTCACTCAATTTGGATTCAAAATGACCAAGATATGAATTTCTAAAGCATTTCATTCAAATGCGGAAAAACGAAAAAAAAAGAAAAAGAAAAAGAAAATCGGGCGGGGGCCCAGCTGTCATCGACACCGGAGACGGGGGGGCGGCGCGGGCGCGGATCGGCGGGATCTTCGCCGGCGATGACCAAATCGAGCAACCAAATACTCTAAGAGCATCTACGCGACGCAAAAGGTCACAGTGGTGCCCTTGGTTTGCACTGAAACCGACCAAAACAACGGCGACGGCGTCGCGGCTCAGCGGCGGCCATCGGCGCTCCGGCCATTCTCCGGCGAAAGGCGGCAAAACAACGGCCGTTCCACACTCTCCTAGGCTCAAGAGAGACATGCAAGCAAACTAGGCTCGCAACGGGCGCAACGACGGTGAAACGACGAACGCAGGCAGGGCGGCGCTCACGCGGCAGCACGTCGGCGACGACGCGTCCCGGCTAAACGACGGCGAGATCTACTCAACCACCTAGCTCTAGACCTCAAGCACCTCTAGGCGATCCTAGAACACAAAAAGAACGACCTAAACCCGATCTACGAGCTCGGGGCGTGAGCTTGCCCCGACGGCGACCATGGCGGACTTCGCCGCGGCGAGGCGGGATGTGGAAATGAGGTCCATACCTCGCACTTTACCTCGATTCGACGCTAGCTTTAGGTAGAAGGGCCCATGGCGATGCTAGGGATGCAGTTTGGGGTGGATTGGTGCGGCGGCGGCGATGGAACGCGGCGGCGGAGCTCGGGGCCGGCGAAATGCGGTCGGCGGCCCGGTGTTCAGCGCGCTCGGCTCGGCGGCGGCGGCGGGGAGCAGCTCTAGGGTTAGGGCGCGGATGCGGACGTGGTATTTAAAGGCGGCGCAGGCAGGCCCAGGCCATACATCGGCGGCTGCGCTGCGACTACGTCGCCCGGCGTCGTCGGCCGGTGGTGAGCCGATACCCCCCTACTACTTTTACGGACCAGCGACTGTTTCTGGCCTAGATCTCAAAAACCGTGCAGAATTTGGAAAAAGTCAAAACATCAACTTTGTGTTGAATTTCAAAATCTACAAAACACTCAATATGGACTTTTTCTAATTCGGCCTAGATTTGAAACTAAAAATTAAAAACAGCAAGGTCAGATCAACATTCCAAAAACAGAGTTTGAAATTTGACTTAAGTTTGACTTGAACTTGGGGGCTCTAATTGGGGCATTTCAAAACCTTTTCACAAGAAAGTCACCACAGATCATTTGCTCCACATAAAAGTACTTCATTTCATCTATAGAAACTTTTTGCTAAAAACACTTCTATCAAGCACTTTTGAAATGAGTTTCAAAATGGGTCAAAGAGGTTTGACACACTAGGGTTGATTTATAAAATTTTCTAAATCAAAACACAAGCTCAAACATGTCCCTAAATTATGATAAAAACACATCTAAGCACAATCTAGGTCCAAAACATGATTATAGCAAAAGAGCCTATAGTAGCTAGGTCAAGCAAGCATAAAATGATAGTAACTCAATTAAAAGCTATTATGAACTTGCTCATGCATGAAATGATGATGATGATATGCAAATGATCATGCTTTCAGGATGCTTAACACCTAAGGTGTTACAAATCTTTCCCCTAAAAAGAATCTCGTCCCGGATTCGGCGTAATAACCATTTATGATAAAACGTGGATAGTTCCTCGGGAGGTATTCATCCGTCTCCCAAGTTGCATCATTTTCTCCATGATTTCCCCAAAGAATCTTGTCTTTGCTTAACTACCTTGCCCCTAGTGGCTCTTTCTTTGGTGTCTAATACCTTATTTGGTTCTTCATAATAGGTCAGATCTTGGCTTATCTCAACATTCCGAGTCGACACTCGCTCCTCTGGAACTCTCAAACATTTCTTCAGTTGTGACACATGGAACACATCAAAAATTCTCCCCATCTCCTGTGGCAAATCAGTAGTTGGTAAGCTACTTCTCCCTTAGTGGCTAAAATTTTATACGGGCCTATGAACCTCGGCGCTAGCTTTCTCTTTACTCCAAAACGTTGTACTTTCGCTTCATCGGTGACACCTTTAGGTAAACATAGTCTCAACACCGAATCTAATGGGCTTCCTACGCTCACTACAAGAAATCTTGGCTTGTATGACAAACCACTTTGGTCACATAAAGTGCAAAATGTGTCATAAAAGTATATTATGACGAGAAGGCCGTGTCACGCCGGTCGATCATATAATGGCGTCATAAAAAGTTCAGCGTGGCGATATTTCTTACATCGTCACAAAAGATTAAAACCTTTTGTGACAACATAGGTCCATTGTCACATATTGTTACCTTCTATGACACCGGCGTGTGTCACATTTTGTTTAGTCAGCGTGTCACGTAATGCATTACGTGTCATATATAGTCATGGAAGGTTCTAATTTAGGTACTTTTGGTGACACCCTCTTGGCGTCATACGTTACCTTGACACTAACACACTAGCATTCGGTGGCGCCTATTGCATAGTTCTCGACTCTGTCACCACAAGTCATACAAGCACACAAATAGATATAAAAGTCGCACCATCACTCACATAGAACCCAAATCATATAATATATCATATAGTGCAAATAGGTTCAGATACATCACATAAGTATGTGGTTTACATATGGCAATAAGCTCATGTTTGTATCTTCTAACAAGACTGAGTCTGTAGGTCCAGCAATACAATAGCACCCATGTCTCACCACAATGTAGAAGGTGCAAGAATATGTAGCTTCTATGTCCCTCAATGCCCTCCTTCGTTCTGCAACTTTTAACTGAACAAAAAACACAAAAGAAAATTAGTTGGCAATAACTTAAATAGGGCTGAGAATAAATTGTCTACTTTAACTAGTATGAAAAGAAAATAGAGAGAAGTATCAGTAGGGATAAGAAAATAATATAGTTGATAACTTGTCCAGCGTCTTTGAATTAAAAGAGTAACCATAGAGCGCAGTATAAGTTGGGCTGGCACACCGGATCTGCAGCCTTTGTAATGTATGTATTCTCACTATTGCAAAAAAACAATTTCTAGGTAAAACCAAATATATGTAATCCAGCCAACTAAACAAATTCCAGCAGCTAGCACCAAGTTGTAGCACCAAGTTCCTGCACCAAACAAGTTCCAGCCTACCAGCGACCAGTGCCAAGTTCCACCAGCAGCCTATCGAACAGAAAAACAAAACAATCAAGTCACTATACTAATCCAGGAAAAATGTACAATGCAAATGCAAACTAAAAAGAATCACACTTTTCATTTGCAGGCATTAACTCGTGTAACACTGAAGCAATTTCTTATAGCAATCTAGGTTTTCATTTGGATAATTTGGATAACAGGGTTGCAGTTCAGCCATATTTCTACTAACTAAATTGCTCTATTATATCATCTGCAAGGCAGTGCTACTAGTAACGATTAATGGACTAGCAATATTCTTGGGTGTGCTAAATAAGAGTGCTACTTCTTGGGTATACTAATAAATAAGAGTACTAGCAGTGCGACCATGCTACAGAAATCTAAAATGAATGAATTCAGTTTACACATCGTCGAGGTAATATTGGAAGACTTGTCAGGTTCATCAAACAAGCCTAAAAGGAAACTGGATGACATTTAAACTTGGCACCTGGGCACGATCATTCAGGCTTCAGGCCTTCCTTTTGCAACCTCGACAAAGATTACTCTGCCATCGAGGAACTGCAGAAGATAAGAGTTGTAAGCTACAAACAAAGCATACAAGGTACAAGCACGGGCTGTTGCTGTCACTAGTTCATAAAAATTAGCAGTCTTTAGCTGTCAAACTGTTAATTAGCAGTTACCTGTGCTGAAATGCGCATGGAAGGCTCCATACTAAAAACATGTTCAGGAATCTAACTGTCATCCGTCTTTGGTAGGCATCTTGTCATAGCAGTAGTAACTAATTGGATGAAAGAAAGAAAACATATACTTAGTTGCAACACAAAGTACAAAACACAGGCGAGGAATGTAATACGTACAACATCATTTTTTTAAATAGATACAGGTAAGTCCTATTCATAGCAACGAACTAAATTTCTGAAAGTTTGATACAGCTAAGTCCTATTCAGAGTTAAACACGGAGGTAGCTAATTCAATGTGATTTTATAAGGCATTGTACAGCATAAATTTGGTGGTGTCTGGGAAAATGGATCTAATTATAGCACTTGCTCTATGCAGTCTGCCACATAAACATAAGAGAACCAAAGGGAACTCCAAAAGAAAATATGCTTTGGACTTGCTGATTGCTGCTGAACTGCAAATAAAAAATTGAGGAGCTTCTCTTGGTGCTGTGAGAGCACAAGCTGCACCGATTTGTGCTGGGCAAGCAATCTGGCAAGGCGCTGGATCAGCTCACGGACAAGCTAATGACTTTTGCTGCTGGACACAACCTACACTCCTGATGACAAACAAAAACAGAGAAAACAACCAGGCCACGCACGGCTAGAAATTGCACAGATCGATCAGGCAAACCAAGAACTCAACGGGGGCTTCACTAATCGATGGGGAAGCACTAACTAGTGCTGGGCACTCGATCGACAGAGAACCAAGGCTCGTCCCCATCAAGAACACCCTGACGCACACCACGAACAGATAAAAACGACAGACACAAAATCGACAAAAACCGACCCAAAACAGCTCGATTCGCTCCCAGATTTTGACCAGATGAAATTCAGCTTACAGAGATCCTATCCCCAAGAAATCATCCCCTGAGATCAACTCAACCTCCAGAAAAGTCAGATCAGAGACGAACAGCTCTCCTAGAGACTGGGGGCGAAGATGAGTGGTTTCGGACTTTGCGGGGCAGCGAGTCGGGTCGGTGTTTGGCGGCGCCAGCAGCTGCGACGGGGGCCGACGCGAAGGTGGGGACTGGGACGGACCGGCAGGGTCGGCGACGAGCGTGCGGCGGGATTTGGGGTGCTGGCCGCTCGAGAGTGCGGGAGTTTGGAGGATTTGGACGAATTTGGGGGCGGCGCGGCGTGCGTGCTGGCGGAGCGTTATTATATACCATGCTACATATTACCAAAATGTCCTCATCGAATTATTTGCGGCATGCAGCATTGTTCAGGCAGGTAGGGGCAGAATGGTAACTTCGTTACCAAATCGTGCAGTGGGGAAGGACGCGGCTTCATCAAATTTTCAGGTTCGCGCTCAAGCCCGCGCTCTGGAGGCAGTTTTAGGTCCACTTAATTTTTTTTAGCCATGAAACCAACTAAAAAACTCAATTTTGTCACATGAAGAGATGGCTGAATCAATACCATAATGTGATGCAGCATGATTTTTAGAAAAAAGTATTGTATTGCTCTCAAACTTTTTCTCGGGCTTCCTAATGCCTTTTGTGAAGCAACCACCAAGTTTGAGATTTTTTCGAAATACGTTTGGTACTTTTTTTCAGTTTATTTAAATTTTCGCACGACTTCGCGCGTAATTATGCGTTGAACTAGGTCCACCCCTAAAAGATCCGAAATGGCGCTAAACTTTTGCTACAAGGTCTCTTATGTCCTAGGAAACAAATACATGTGGAGGTCGCTACATAATTCTAGTGTTTCAATGTATAATTCACCATAATTTGTCTCACGCAAACACGAAAAAATTATAATAATAAAAATAATTGTCCAAAAATGTAAGTTTTTTATGCGGAACCATATTTTAATCTGTAAATGAATGCCGGAAAAATTTCAAGCCATTTTGACAAAGTGATAATAACATGTAGTTCAAATGTAACAAGTCTCTCACATAGTTTGGGAACTATGTGAGAGACTTGTTATATTTGAACTACATGTTATTACCACTTCCTCAAATGGAAATTTGACCTACATAAAATTTGTTGGTCTCGATGAGTTATGAAACTTTTCGTGTTCAAAAAGATTTTCGGCCAGAGTTCATTTCGTATTCCGTTTGACCGAGTTTTGACCGAGGAGTCAAAGTTCGAATTCAAAACTTGAATTGCTCAAATTTTGGTGCATGAAGAGATGAGTGAATCCAACACCATAACGTGATGCAAAGATGATTTTAGAAAATTTTAGGAAAAAAGAATCACCTCATTTGGAGTTCGTTATGAGGGAGAAATCGACTAGTTACAAGTTTTAATCCGAGAAAAAAAAGAGAAATCGGTCCTTCTTGAAGAACACGCGACGAACAAGGGCGAACAAGACTAATTTCTCTTTTGTACTTGGGACATCTGCATGTATATGATTGATAAGGAAAAAATAGCCACTTGTAGCACAAAAAAGGCATGGCGTGGTGGTATGACTTAGCATTTTCCTTACGTGAAGCTCTCAAGTTCAAATCCTATGTGCCTCATGTTTTTCAAGTTTTTTTTTTAGGATTTATTATGGTCTAATTACTAAAAAGAAATAAAAGACCCCAATTTGACATGAACAGATGCTTGTCCTAGTGGTTAGTGTACTTGAGTTTTGTGCCAAAGGTCTCGTGTTCAAATCCCCGAGTGGTCAACTTTTTTGCAATTTAGTTTGATTTACCAATTTTTTGCTAGGTAAGAACGGCATTTCTTTGCGTATATACCCTTGTTTTGACAAATGTACTACTCTAGCACAATGGTTAAGACCCAACCCTACTCCAACTGGTCTTGGGTTCGAGTCCATCCCCTCCCCGCGGGCTTTTTTTGCCATTTTTAAATCCAATTCATTTTGTGACGACTGACATCGTCACAAAAAACATGTAAAATGGTCATAAAATGTCGGCGGCATCTTCGTCGTGCATTGCTTTTTGTGACAAAATTTGTTACCTTTTTGTGACACAAAAGATGTATCGTCACAAATAGTTACGGCCCCCGCTATTTTATGACGACCCAAAAAAAATCATATTAGGGTACGTTATATGACGAAAATAGGCCCCCACATCACGAGGGAATTTGTCATAAAAAAGACGAATTCTTGTAGTGGCTTATCGGCATAACTCTTTTGACGGTCTTGAGTCGCCTTCATGTTTTGCTTTATGATTCTCACCTTCGCTCAACCTCATCTATCAAATCAATGCCATAATAGGGTCGTTCTCCTGTTTCAATCCAATTCAGAGGTGTCCCGCATTTTCTCCCATACAACGCTTCAAACGGTGCCATCCGAATCTTGGCCCGATAACCTGTTATTGTATGAAAACTCGCATCGACAACCATTTGTCCCAAGAACCTTTTTTGCCGATAACACACACGCCCTCAACATATCTTCTAGTATTTGGTTCACTTTCGTTCGGTTTGGCCTTGTGGTTTGTGGGTGATAAAGCGGAACTACGGCGTAACTTGGTTCCTAGGGCTTCTCAGTAGGCTCTCCCAAAACCGATTGGTCCAAGTGGATCCACGATCCGACACTATCGACTTTGGTATCCCATGTAAACGAAGTACCGGGCAATATATAGCTCGCATAATGATGGGGCTCATAGTGAATATTAATCGGGATGAAGTGGGCCACTTTGGTCAAGCGATCCACAATCACCCGGTCGAATCACATCCCTTCGCGGTATGCGTGGTAACCCAACAATCAAGTCCATGGTAATCTCATCCCATTTCCAATCGAATTGGCAATGGTTGCAACAATCTGCAGCCTTCATATGAACGGCTTTAACTCTGCGGCAATTGTCACATCGAGCCACATGTGCAGCAATCTCTTTTCTCATTTTGGTCCACCAAAATCTGGTTTTCAAATCCCGATACATCTTATTACTACCGGGGTGAATTGTTATCTTGGACGAGTGAGCTTACGTGAGAATCACGCTCTCTCAACTTTGGGTCTTTTGGCACGACAAGGCGATTATCGTACCAAAAGAATTCCATTCTCATCAATCCGGAAATGGTCACTAGGTTCTTTCTCTATCTTCTCCTTTATATGGGCAATCCCTTTATCTACTTTCTGACCCTCAATGATCCTGCTTTCCAACTCATTCTGCACTTGGATATTGCATAGGATAGCCTGATGCATAGGAGGAAAAGCCTCCATAGATTCGACTTGTCCCAGCAAACAATGTGACTTCCTACTCAAGGCATCCGCGACAACATTTGCCTTGCCCGGATGATAATGCAACTCAATGTTATAATCCTTTATCAGCTCTAACCACCTTCTCTATCTCATATTCAACTCCTCTTGAGCGAAAATGTACTTCAAACTCTTGTGATCAGTATAAACATGACAGACATTACCAAGTAAGTAATGCCGCCAGATTTTCAAAGCATGTACCACGGCAGCAAGTTCTAAGTCATGGGTTGGATAATTAACCTCATACTTCCTTAGCTGACGTGATGCATAGGCAATAACTCTCCCTTCCTGCATGAGTACGCATCCCAAATCCCGTACCACATGCGTCACAATATACATCAAATGGCTTCGAATGTCGGGTTGTGAGCACTTTGGAGCTGGGTCGTCGATAACGTTCGCAAAGGTGCAAAACTAAACGCCGTCTCACACTCGGGTGTCCACACAAATTTCTCGTCCTTCTGCAACAATCGGGTCATAGGTTTAGCTATCTTGGAGAAATCAGGTATGAACCTACGATAATATCCAAATAACCCTAAGAAACTTTGAATCTCCTAAACCGAAACTAGTGCTTTCCAATCCAACACCTCTTGCACCTTCTTTGGGGTCTCTTTGAAATTCCATTTTCGGATAAAACATGTCCTAGGAAATGCACTTCCTTCAGCCAAAACTCACATTTACTAAATTTGGCATACAACTTATGCTCTCTGAGTCTTTCCAAAACTATCTTCAAATGCTCGGCATGCTGTTCCTCATTCTCCGAGTACACCAAGATGTCATCAATGAATACAACCACGAACCGATCCATTCGGGCATAAACACCGAATTCATCAAACACATGAAATGTGCTGGAGCATTCGTCAAGCCGAAAGACATGACGAGATACTTTCGTACAAACCATACCGCGTAGAGAATGCGGTCTTGGGTATATCCCCGAGGTCTGATTTTAATTTGATGATACCCGGATCGAAGATCTATCTTGGAGAACACCTTGGCTCTAGACAATTGGTCAAAAAAGTATGTCAATGCGGGTAACGGGTATTTATTCTTTACGGTTACCGCATTGAGTGGCCTATAGTCCACACACATTCTCAATGTCTGATCTTTCTTCTTCACAAATAGGGCTGGACATCCCCACGGCGACGAACTAGGTCTAATGAAACCTTTCTCAAGCAACTCCCGGAAGCCGTACTTTCGGTTACGCTAACTCATTGGGTGGCATACGGTAGGGTCTTCGAGAAATAGGGGCCCCGGAATCAACTCTATTGCAAACTCAACATCCCTATCGGGTGGCAATCCGTAGGTCTTCCGGAATACATCCGAAACTTCATGACTACCAGATATCGAAATACCGCTTTACTTGCAAAGCGGCGAGACACGGTTAAGATCAATGGTGTTGGGTAGCAAAACTTGATGTTGGTTGAGTCACGGGGTGCTTCAAATGTACTACTCTATTTATTGTGTCAATAATGGCTCCCCAACTTTTCATCCAATTCATCCCACGGATCACATCCAAACACAAACCGGGTAAAACTATCAAAGAGGTTATTATTTCGAAGTCACCCATCATGATCTTCACATTATTAACTCTCCCTAGTCAACCGGTCAGCCCTATTTGAACTAATCCGATAACCAAACCCTAGGTCGGACACCTTTTCACTATTCTTTATGGCTTAACTCTTTACTCATGAATGAATGCGATGATCCGTAATCAAACAAAACAACAACACTACGATTGTTAACTAAGCACGCATTACCCGGTATCCACGGTCTCACCCTCTAGAACTTCTTCAAAGACTTTTTGTGAAGTTTGCACGCCCCCACATGCCGCTTGTAATTCTTCTGGCCTGCGGGCAATTCACGGAATAATGCCCGGCTTACCACAATTGAAGCGGTTGTTGTGGTTGAATGACACCTTTTGGAGCATTTCCCCGTCTTGGCTTTCCTTTCTGTGCAGGGTTGAATGTCACCCTCCTGAAACGATTGTTTCCGGCCTGATACCTCTTCTGGGGTGGGACATAGCGCGAAGGTGCGATAGGTGGGCGATAGTTCTGACGACATCCAAAGGAACCACTGCCCTGAACTGAGCCTCCCTCAAACGATCTCTTCTTGCCTTTAGATGCCGCATACAAGGCACTATTCTTCTCATGGTGGAGACAATCAGTCACAAACTCCTCAAACGTGGCTCTGGTGGAATGTCCCATAACCTTCTGCATTTTGAGGTTCAGCCCCCTCTTGAAACTAGCCAACTTCTTCTCCTCAGTATCAACCATGTCAGGAGCATACCTAGACAGCCTGTTGAAAGCCTGAAGATACTCATTCATGGTCTTGTTGTCCTGCCCAAGTTTGATAAACTCTCCCAGTTTCTCTGCCAAAGCACCAGCAGGTATGTAGGTTCGGCGGAAAGCTGCTGTAAACCGAGCCCAAGTGATAGGAACATCTGCAGGTAAGGTAGCACGGTAGTTCTTCCACCATATCGCTGCAGGTCCTTCCAGCAAGTGTGTTGCAAACTCTGCTTTACGGATATCGACGGGTTTACCAACCCGAAACTTATCTTCTATCGAGGTCAACCATTCCTTAGCTTCCATGGGTTCCTTTGCGAGAGTGAACTTTGGTGGTTCTGTGGCCTTGAAATTTTGCACGCTGGAATCCATCACCTTCAAAGACCACCACGACCTCCAGCAATAATATTGCGCATCTCCCCGGAACCGTTGGAAAAAACGCTCCCGGTTTTGCGAGGTGGTGGATCTTTGCCGATCTCCCCAAAGACTGATCGAGTTTGCGGCATCGCGCACATTTGAATCAACGATAACTATCGGATGGTGTTGCCCAAAGCATAGATATTTAATTTAGGTTACGCAGAATTTATTGAGAGAATAAATTCATCCACAATAACGGTAACAACAAAATTCAATACGGTCTTTTAAATCAACATCACGGTTATGTCGACGCAAGATGTATACCAAGATTTTGCAACAAAAATGGCAACAAAACGTTGCACCACCAACATAGTCTCATAAGGGATAAAGATCGCAATTACCGTAAAACCGATCGTAACATGGGCATAAGCTAAATTAATGTCTCGATAATACATAAGGTCTCGAATATTACGGATCCAAGTCTTACATGCTGATAGTCTCACGAATAAAAAGGGAAATTACATAATAATGGTGGCACTACACCGCTCGGCTACAAGGGTGTCAAAGCTAGATCGAGGTCTACATGGTAGCATCTAGCTAGAACTAGACGTAGCATCACAGTCATCTACTCCTATGGTGCGTGCGAAGTAGGGTCTCCATCCTGGTCCTCCTCAGCTGGCGCTGCTGCTGCACCCACGATCTGAAGGTCCTCGTCGTCATCACCCATGGGATAGTGGTAGGCATGGTACAAACGGTAGTACTCCTCCCTCACATTGGTGTGCTCGCATTCCACGTACTCAAGTCTCTCCTTGATCTCCTTGTAGGCGGTCTCAGCTCTCTCTCGTGCCGACAGGGCCTTCTGATAATGCATGCTCAGGGACTTATTAGCCTTCTCACTAGCTGCCAACTGAACTCGAAGAGTCGATACCTGCATCCTCATCTGTGCTAACTCCTGCTCGGCGGGGTTCTTTCCTTTCTCCTCCGTAGCACGCCTCAGCATGCCACGCAGCTTCCTGCGGTCTCGAATCAACTGGTCTATCTCCCCCCTCTGACGAACCACAACTGCCATAGCACCTTGTGCCTTATCCTCTGCACCAACCGCCATCCGCATCATAGCGAACATAGCACTCATGGCGTCTGAGTGCTATCCGCTCCTCGCCTCGTCCCCTCCGTAAAAGGGTCCACGCCACCCCGCCCCAAACAAGGAAAAGGGGTCGGCCCGGGAAAGCCGGAAGCGACCGTCCCAACCAACACCTCGGGGTGATCTACCATCAAATTCCTCACACACGGAATGCAAAATTGTCGACCCGCGATCTCCGGTGACGATCCATACTCCGTGATATCCCATCCTACCCATACGGCGCGCCATGCGCCGGGCGGGAACCACAAGGTGAATCCCCGGTAACAATACGCTCACAAGGTGGGGAGCCGTCTCCCGGTATACATAGGAGCCTGCTCGTAACCAATCTGGCTGAGTACACGCCACAAAGATGGGCATGCCAAACTTCTTGTCTGCGATCGTACCACTACCGTAAGTCGGGGTTGGATCCATCTCGTAGCAAGATTTAGGAGATAATGTAAGATTGAGAAACAATAGTCCAAATTTGGTCGAATTAGGGCAAGTACTAATTAGGGGAAAAGATGGAAAATGAATGAATGACATGATGTAATAATTTAAACATGATGCATGCACGTTACCTCACGTAACTCACACGGAATAGGAAAGAGAGTTCTCTATTCGCTTTAATGGTGGCAACCTACGATCTCTCAAAGGAAAATAAGACGGGTCTAGACGATCTAACGCATTCTTGCTTGTTAGTGTACCGCAATTCATTTCAGCCCACAATATATTCATGCAATGCAAGAATTTAAATTGCATATACCGCCTTCGTCGTCCACCCAACGGCATCGCATACCATGCGGAAAAAAAATCACATGTTACACCCAAAGACACCTGTGTACCCATACACAAGTCTACGGGGCACTACCCGACCACGGAGCTCTCAAAATCATTTTATTTTCCCCTAGACCGGCATATATCCGATCATGCTCTCACGACTCACACCATTACCTTGGGCGTAGAGGCATTGAACAACCATTACCCGAGGCGTAGAGGTATTTCGATCCATTCATGATTACTCAAGTGAGTAACCCCCGCACTAACGGCCGCCGCGGCAACCAATCACCAACAACAAAATATGATGCATAAACCCGATCCCGTTAGCCAAGCCACCTAACCAGTCCTTAATTGGGCATAAAGGGTATGACCATGGCACTACTAAGTTTTGCAACCTTTTTACTCAAAAACGAGAAAAGATTTTGTTTCAAACAAACTTTTCGCAAAAAAGATTAATGGTTCATTTTAATTTAAATACCGGATCGGACTTGTAATTACCAAACTAAGCTCGATGCCACCAGACGTGTGGCCGACCAATTTATAAGAAATCAAGTATAAGTCGCAATCACCAAGCAATCGCGATCTACACTTGAGTCCATATAAACCCGGTATTCGGAAATCTTAGAGTGATTTCAAACTCATCAACAACATACAATAGGATCGTTGAGTTTGGTAGTAAAATCCGTAGGTATTTCAAACCAAATTCAATATATTAAACATCGAGAGTCGGAGTATGAATTTATTACAAACTCAAGTTCATTGTACGGAAGCAGTAGTTTTCGAAAACCAAATAGTCTTTTAGCGAAAGTAAATATAAGATAGTGCTAGAAGGTAGTCATCCCTGTAGTAGCATGAGACAGGGATATGGAATTGCCTTGCCCCGGCCTTACTCTTCATCAACAGAAATGCATACAAGTCTTACAATAACCATGGTAAATATGATCACCCGCAACAACGGAATAAAACCCCGAGTACAAAATACTCAGGCTAGACTTACCCGTCCAAAAATAAAATAAAGACTCCAAGGATCATGATAGGCTTTATCTGGGGTTCAGCTGACTCACATTAATTTTGCAAATAAGGTTGTTTAATGAGCCTACACATACTACTTGTATAGCCATGTTAACAGGGTTCTTATTACTTACATAACATAGGTCCTGTATAGTCAAGATGAATCATTGCTCAAGAGAACAAATAACAATATAAAATAATCGGATCCGGATATACTTGCTGAAACATGATAAAAGACATTTATGTTGTAGTGATTAAGACTACATTGCCATGGAGGTATCCCCGGTTCTCACTATCCGGGAGAGATGGCGATTCGAATCGATTGCAAACTAGTCGGGCGAATACCACGACACACACCAAGTCTACTTTGCAAAGGTAGACCCGATTACTCCTCAAGGTGTTACGGGACGTAAAAGTCTCGGTCTTGCCGGCTACCCCCTCCTTCTCGGGTACCAAGTGAGCGTGCAACGAGACCGACATCATCGTCGCGCATCTTCTTGTACCCAATAAAAACCCTCCGCAACCAACGCCAAAGGAGGAGCGATAAAAGCGAGCATGGCCGGCCCCTAACAATCTTGCGAAGTTTCGTGGCTCACGACCCAGCGGAGCCTACTATATGTCGTCGCACGCTTCAACTTCCGACCCACGGCCCGACAAAGAGTAAGTCCTTAATCGATCAGGTGGAAAGGACCACAAAGTCCACCCAATCTCACATGTTTTACTTTCGGGTTCTCAACATCGCCTTGACAATCACCCATGTGATTGTTCACAACATATCCTCAAGTGACCGACATCACTGTCTACTGCAATCATGGTACTCGAGCATTAACCTAGACTCGCTAATAGGATAGGGTAACCACTTCAGCAAGGATTATAATGCATCAACGGTTTCAACCATTTCCTATACGTAATGCAGGAAACATATAAAAGACTCAAGTCAAATTAATTGGAAGAATAGGAAAGGGCGTAATGCTCCGGGGGGTTGCCTCGCGCAGAACGTTGCGAGAACGTGCTCCGGGCACTCAGTCCACTCTTCGGTCGATCCTTCTCCTCCGGTAACTCCTCCGGACTGCACTCCCGGCTGGAACAGATCCCTGTTCCTCGATCAGCTCCTCCGGAACCTCCCGATCCCGAGATGATGCATATGATGGAGAAAAAAGAAATAATTAAACTTACAAGAATGACAACTTGCATAAAGTAAAATATGTATGATGAATGGATGCTTCATGATGAAACTATTAGTAAGTGCGTATCTCTTCTCTTAGAAACACAACTAATTCTACACAAGAAACAATAACAAGCTACATCAAACAACACCCTAACTCTCTATTTCACAGAAAATGGCAGATTGACATGCTGTCACTAAAACAATCACACAAGGAGTTCTACAATTCCAAATTTGGCAAACTAGGACTCTATGGAAAGCTAACGAAATTTCCTACAAAACATTCCACAGTACCAACAGCTGAATCTAAACCTAACAGCCTCGAAATTGGGAAAAACAGAGACTCTGTTTTCAGCCCAAACACTACATTTAACACCCATAACCTCAAAACTACTCATGCAACTTATCTCAAACTCAACCAGCAAGTAATTCAAGTACTTAGCTACCAAATAAACCTACTGGACAATCCAAAAGATAATCTAAATCACATAAAATAACATGCCCTAGCAAACACTACACTTGCACACTATAATTATATAAATGCTAGGAATAATAAATCGACAAAACATGCAAAGCTACCAAACTAATCATACCAACAGATCATAATCAGGCTAGGAACACATAATAAAAATACAATTACTCAACATGAGCATATAAGCATATATTTCTAGCCTATTTTCTAAGTACTACAATTATAATAAATATGCAACTACCTCAGAAAATTCTACCAAAATTACCAGAGCATTGTACTGGAATATAACAGCTACCATAAAAATATCATGGCAAGATCAAGCTTGTACAGCTCTACACAAAAATGACAAGTTGACACCAAACATAGGCATGAAAATCTTTTGTACCTTTGTGAAAAGTGTCGGACAACAAATTTCTGAGTATGAACATCTATTCAAACCTATCAAGAACCACCACACCAAGTTTTACAACCAAAACCCTAATACTTATTTTTTCTATGAATTTCTAAAGATCACATGGCAAAAAGCACATAAATAGAAAATCACATTTCTTCTACAGAACATACCATGCAATACATTTTTCCTAGATTCTACTCACAAAAACAAGCACTTTTCATACGAGAAAGCATATTTTTATCTTGCACCAATTAAAAGATATGATTTTCTCCAATTTCCATGCATTTCTCGGCCATAAATAAAACTCTATATAAAAGTTCTCAGAAAATAGGGTTTCATAATTTTATACTGTAGCCTATCTCCTAACAAGCACAGCAAAATTTGTCTCACTCAATTTGATTCAAAATGACCAAGATATGAATTTCTAAAGCATTTCATTCAAATCGAAAAACGAAAAAAAAAAAGAAAAAAAAAAAATCGGCGGGGCCCAAATTGTCATCGACACCGGTGACGAGGGACGGCGGCGGATCTTCACCGGCGATGACCAAATCGAGCAACCAAATACTCTAAGAGCATCTACGCGACGCAAAGGGTCACGCATGGTGCCCTTGGTTTGCACTCAAACCACCAAAACGACGACGACGGCGTGCGGGCGTGCTCAAGGGCGCGGCGGCGAACATCGGCGCTTCCGCCGCTCTCGGCGAAAGGCGGCAAAACAATGGCCGTTCCACACCTCCTAGGCTCAAGGGAGACATGCAAGCAAACTAGGCTGCAACGGCGCAACGACGGTGAAACGATGAACGCTACAGCGCTGGCGGCTCGCACGGGCAGCGTCGGTGACGACGCTGTCGACGCTTAAACGACAGCGAGATCTACTCAACCACCTAGCTCTAGACCTCAAAAAGCACCTCTAGGCGATCCTAGAACATGAAAAAGAACGCCTAAACCCGATCTACGAGCTCAGCGTGAGCTTGCCCCCGACGGCGGCCATGGCGGACTCCTCGCCGGCCGAGCGGGCGGGATGTGGAAATGAGGTACATACCTCACACTTTACCTCGATTCGACGCTAGCTTTAGGTAGAAGGGCCCATGGAGATGCTAGGGATGCGGTTTGGGGTGGATTGGTGCGGCAATGGCGGTGGAGCTTCGAGCGGGCGGAAATGGCGGTCGCGGCGGGCGTTCAGCGGCTCGGGCGGGCCGGCGACGCGGCGGGGAGCAGCTCTAGGGTTAGGGGCGCGGACGCGACGCAGTATTTAAGGTGATGCGGCCCCAGGCCATACATCGGCGGCCGCGCTTGCGCCACGCCGCCCGGCTGCCGGCCCGGCGGTGAGCCGATACCCCCCCCCTACTACTGTTTTACGGACCCGACCGCTTCGCCTAGATCTCGAAAACCGTAAGGAATTTGGAAAAAAGTCAAAACATCAACTTTGTGTAGAATTTCAAAATCTACAAAACATGCAATATGGAATTTTTCTAATTCGGCCTAGATTTGAAACTAAAAATTAAAAACAGCAAGGTCGGATCAACATTCCAAAAACAGAGTTTGAAATTTGACTTAAGTTTGACTTGAACTTGGGGGCTCTAATTGGGGCATTTCAAAACCTTTTCACAAGAAAGTCACCACAGATCATTTGCTCCACATAAAAAGTACTTCATTTCATCTATAGAAACTTTTTTGCTAAAAAACACTTCTATCAAGCACTTTTGAAATGAGTTTCAAAATGGGTCAAAGAGGTTTGACACACTAGGGTTGATTTATAAAAATTTTCTAAATCAAAACACAAGCTCAAACATGGCCCTAAATTATGATAAAAAAACACATCTAAGCACAATCTAGGTCCAAAACATGATTATAGCAAAGATCCTATAGTAGCTAGGTCAAGCAAGCATAAAATGATAGTAACTCAATTAAAAGCTATTATGAACTTGCTCATGCATGAAATGATGATGATGATATGCAAATGATCATGCTTTTCGGGATGCTTAACACCTAGGGTGTTACTGGATGCCCCGCTATCGTGGTCCGTGATTAGATCGAACAGGAGGCCACCACCGACATCCACCACCGCTTTCGACGGCGCCTACCCAACTAGGGGAACATCGTGAGACTCCGGAACGGTCTAGATAAGTTCCGACACACCAACAATGTCATCTTTGACATCGAAACATTGGGAACGCCAACGTCACTATGGGCGACAAGGCGACATCACCGACCGACGCCGACATCGACATCCCGGGCGACACCGCACCAAGGACACCAACAACCCCCCCCAAGGGCGCCACCATCGACCACGGCGCCCTTGACATCGCCATGCCTACCATCGCCGACAACGACGTCGCCCACACTCCGGCCACCAAAGGAGGGTACAACGAGACCTCCTTGAGCGCCAACAACATCGACGACGGCGACGCTACCATGGGCGCCATGATCGTCAACGGCGCCCTCAAGGACGCCCGGCCGTATGATGACCCTCCCATTGGCACCAACGGCGTCACCCCCGACGTCCTGCGTCGTTGTTGACGGTCACTAACGACACATTTCTAACGTCAACATCCTACCATAAACGGGTGACACTATACATTATCATACTCATATACATTTATAACTTACATATTTCCACTTGTAGTGTCCAAATTATTATTGTGCAGATTTATATAAGAAACAAGTGAAAAATATACCAAAAGGCGCCTCCCGAAAGCGCATTCTGAAGAACACCAAGCCCAAGGGAGAAATGGACCAAACACGCAGCGGGCGAGCAAACACCGCCATACAACTTTTCGGGCCCAAAGACGCCCGCCGCCGAGCCCGGCCGAGCGGGGCCCAAGAGGGTGCGCGCAAGACCACAGTGCGGCCGCACCCCCTGCCGAGGCGGCTCGGAGCCCGGCTTTCGGGAGGTTTCGTTACCTTCCAAAATCGGCGTTGCCGACGCGTTGGTTGGTCGGTTTGGTCTGATTAGGAAGGTGTTCGAGGTCGGTTTGGCTCTTTCCAAGTGGGGATGGCCATCTTCAAAAGAGCCCCCTCTCCTCTACCTATAAAAGGAGGCCATCTCCCACCATTGTAACACACACCATTTGGAGCCTCCTCACCTTCCACTCCTCTTCTCCTCTCCTCTCTACTCCTCTACTTCTCTAGTTCTTTTAGTCTTTAGTAGTATTTGGAGCAAGGCTAAGCTTCATTGGAGAGCTTGTACTTGGGAGAAGGAATATTCCTGTATGAATATATTTATGGTTTATCCTCAAGTCTTGATCTCATATGCTTGTGCAATAGAGCTAGAGTATTTACATGTTATATTCTTGACATGTTGTTCTCGACACAATCATGATAGAAGAACTAGACTATAGTTCCTATGTCGTGGTTAGTCGTATAGAACTTAGGGCCTAACCATTCATGCCATGTATTTGAGTAGAGTAAGAGTTGTCTTTGAGGTGGCGGTTCGTTGTGTCCTTCGGGGCTTGCTCGTGTCCTATTCCGTCCATCCGTAGGGTGGGGGCCATGGGGACACATGAGTAGTGTCCTAGTATGCGGGCGTGGTGTCCCATGCCGTATCCTTCGAATATGAGTGCATGCCACGGTTGAGGGGGTAGGCGGCTTGGTCGTGACAAGCCTTGACCGCCCCTTGAAATCCCCCCACGTTCGTGTGTCTTTGTAGGGAGTTCAAATGCCTTCCTTCGTATGGATGCTCCGGGAGGTCTCCCCATCCATCTCACTCTCGACCTAAAACTCTAGTCATCTATGTTTGCATGATTATTAACTTGTTCTTTTGCACCGCTACTTTAGAATGCCCGCTCCATTTAGGAATATTCTTTATTCTTTATTTTCCTTTTTATCCTTGAGGTTGGGCCAAGTGTGTGTCACACTATCTTAAACTATCATGACTTACCCCCTGTATTGAGTATTGGTCAATCGCATAGACATGTCGCCTTGTTCATGCCCCCTTTGCTAGAGTCCTACACCATGCCTTCCTTTGGGAAAATATAAATAACGATACCACTGAATATCTCCTGGTGAAATGCTACAACGGTATTTCCGTGCGCTTGCGAACTTGTTCTCAGAAATGCTATAGAATGCCACCCGACATCCCGTGGCGATGGTAGCCGGAATGTAACAATTCCTGAAGTCGTTGTGGGGAGTCAACCCGTGGTTCCCGTGCTTTGCCTTTTTTGGCACTTGCGCTTAGGAAACGCAACAAGCATTTCGGCGCCCGTTGTTGCGGGAAGGCATTGGTTATAAAGATTCTAGAAAGACATGTTCATAATGATGTGCATGTGTAAGTAGCCATTACTCATGCAAAGCTAATCTTTCATGTTTTCTCCGCTTTGTGGATGAAGACAGATAGTGTTCGATTGGTTTGTCCCTCGTTGAACAACTACATCGCGAGATCCGGAGGCACTCCTAAGGAAGAACCCAACTCATATCAAATCTTCTCCCCGCTACTCCGTCGACAAACAAACCAATCACCCTTGCATCATCTCGTATTCCACTCATGGCCAAGTCGATCCGTGACTACTCCATCCCTCTTTTTGCCAACGTGCCCGGGGCCCACCACAACATGGGAACAGAGAACTTTGAGCTCCTACCGGCCTAATCAAGATGGTGCGAGCAAACCAATTTTATGGTTTGCCAAGTGAGGACGCAAAGTGCACATCTGCAACACTTCCTTGAGCTCGGTGACACCATTGTCATCCAAGGTGTCACACCGGCTCCATTAGAATCCGTTTGTTTCCCTTCTCCATCACGGGGAAGGAGAAACAGGGGTTCTATAAAGAGACGGAAGTCAAGTCAACACGTGGGACAAATGTTCCACGGCATTCCTCACTAAATTCTTCCCCATGGAAAAAACTCACACCTTGAGGGGAAGAATTGCCAACTTCCAGCAAAATCCTATGGAACCCATACCTGTGGCGTGGGAAAGGCTACAAGAGTACATTCAAGGATGCCCGCACCATGGGATGGAAAAATGGCTCGTGATGCGAGAACTTCTACAATGGGTTAACACCCATGTCAAAAGAGCACATTGATGCCATCTGGCTGGAGGTGCCTTCCTCCCCTCACCATCAATAGAGCAAATGCTCTTATGGAGAAAAATAGTGTCCAATCAAGCTTGGGGGAGGAAAGTCTTGGCAAACAAGAAGATAGCATGCACCGTGGAGGAGAGGCGGACATGCCGCTACAATGGATCTCCTATTGAAAGAACTTGACAAGTGTGCCACCAAGAAGAAGAAACTTATGGCATTTGTCAAGGCCATAGACTCACACGTAACATGTGAAGTCACGGGCAATGTTGGCCATTCAGGAACGACGTCACGAAAACCCGTGAAGACGCGTTACTCACAACGGGTTCCGTCAACAAGGAGACCATAATGGGTGGAATAACCGGTCGCGCCCACAAAACCAAGGAGGTAATTCAAACTCAAGGTACAATTTGAATCCTCTCTCCTTGGAAGACTTGGTCTTAGACCAAGCAAAAATAATTGAAGAACTTTCAAAGAAGTTGATGCTTAATGATAAAATAATTGAAAACATGATTTTCAAGATTAAAAGTTTAACTTCTTCTTATGAAAGACAACTCGAGCTTTAATAAAATGATAGAAACCCAATTAGCTCGGTTTTTTTCTGGCCGCTTTTTTGTTGGTTCGGGAAAAAGTTTTTGGGGCAACCCAAAATTTCTCTTGAATCCGTTAAATTGGTCTCAACGAGGTGCGGTAAGCCTCTATGTCGGAAGACAACAAGTCTCCCACCGAGCCACCACTCATTATCAAGAAGGAGGACCCCGGCCGCCCGAGCAATCACATGCTCGGTTGGCCCGCATGTCTTCGAGGATGCCTTCTCGCGACCTTGGATCAAGCATAAACATCATGTCCAAGGTAACATATGATGAAATATTAGGTGGACCTTTGTCCCCCTGTACATTTTGAACTCGCGGATGGCGGACCTATCACTAAGGAAACCGGAGGGAGTAGCTCGGGGCGTTATAGTAAAAACCGAGAAGCATACATCCCGACGGACTTTGTCATCCTAGACATGGGTCACAACGAGAGTCTGCCCCAATCCTTGGGAGACCATTTCTTAACACTACAAATGCGGTTTTGCACGTGGGTTCAGGGGCATGCTAGCTTCCATATGCAAAAGGCCAAACAATGAGATGCCCATTCAATGGGTTCAACAAGCATAAGAATGCTAAAAACAAGCGGCCCAAGAAGGTAAAGCCACAAAGTGTTAAGCGAGGCATGGCGGGCATGAAAAGGATGACATCCGCATCCACTTCTCCTGATACGGGTAACACTCCGTCAAGCATTAAATGAATGGAGAAGAGTCCCGCTCATCGGACTTTAAAAGGTGAGCCCTTGCCGAAGGTAAATCGGTAGTTATCTTTTTATTTTACAATAATAATCTCCCAAAGTAATAACTCCATGATGCTTACAATAAAAATAATAAATAAAAATAAAAATTATTTACCCCCTGTTGGAAGAATCTTGTTTATCAATGCATGCTTCCTCTTTCTATTTTGGCATGTCTTGGTTTGGAAGTTTTGGTTATACGTATGACCATACTTCCATAGGAGTTTTGAATTGAGCATGGTGCTTAGGTCAAAAAGTCTACCTTGATCGATTAGACATGGAGTCGAGTCCGGTTATTGAACCTAAAATTGCTAGTGTAGATTTTGGTCGATCATATGGACTAACCCCTGCAGGAATTTATCAAAATCCATAAGGGTAAGTCTTGAAGATGACAACAGGTTAACAAAAAAAAAAATAAATAATAATAAATAAATAAAAAGAGAGGGTAGAGAAGAGAAGAAGAAGAGAGGAGATAAACCTTTCAACCCCAAGAGTTTGTCCTGTTACTTTGATGACATCAAAAGACAAGCTTGGGGGAGCCTCTAGCCACGCCACCGGGCACAACTTCGGATCATTGCGTGCTCAAGCTAAAAAGCGAGACCATAAAAGGTAAGCAAAAGGCTAGCTTGGGGAGGACTCCATGAAAGGTAACTTGTATCTCACATTTTGATCATATTCTCTATCTTATGAAATGTTGAGTTATGCTAAAAAGACAAATTTCATTCCTATATATGAGCTATGGAAATGTCTAGTTAAACCCCTTTGTTGAAATGATGAATAGTTGCTCTGTCTTTATGCTTTGCACGTGCCTAGTTTATAATTCAATTTCTCTAAAGTTTGGGTTTAGTGGCTAATTCTAAAAACTCATCCTGAAAAACCCGATTCATGTGGGTTGCATATGCTCTATCCAGTCTAAGTTGTTGCCAAATATGATATGGTACAAATGGATCTGCTATGACTTCGTCCCGAAAAGAAGAGAAACTTGACATCCGGAATCTATACTTTGAAAAGAGAAATGTTTTGGGCTATGCTAAAAAAAATGAGATGAAAAATGGACAAGTGTCCGAGGGCGAGTAGAGCCCACATCTCTAAAAAAAAAAGAAAAGAAAAAAAAAAAAAAAAAAGAGAGGAAATAAAAGACAAAAAAGTCTAGGGCGAGTAGAGCCCACCTCTCCAAAAAAAAGAGATATAGCAATAAAGCCCCTTCTTTTTCGAAAAAAAATAAATATTATCTAACTAAATAAATCCCCGATAAAAAGTTGATCAAAAGGATGAATGATAAGCATTTACTATAACCGTTCTATCGGCAACCGCCCAAGGCTTTGAGAAAAGCTAAAAAGCCCCGCTCACGATGAAAGGTAATAAAAGGGTGGGAAAAAAAGATGAGCCGTTTTATTCAACTCTAGTAGAAAATCTTATTATAACCCCGGCACTTGTGAAATGTAATCGGCATAGTAGCAACTCTGATCAACAACCAAGTACTTATCTCTTTTTGCTCGAGGACGCGCAAAGGGGTAAGCTTGGGGAGTTTGTTGACGGTCACTAACGACACATTTCTAACGTCAACATCCTACCATAAAGGGGTGACACTATACATTATCATACTCATATACATTTATAACTTACATATTTCCACTTGTAGTGTCCAAATTATTATTGTGCAGATTTATATAAGAAACAAGTGGAAAATATACCAAAAAGGCGCCTCCCTAGAAAGCGCATTCTGAAGAACACCAAGCCCAAGGGAGAAATGGACCAAACACGCAGGAATCGGGCGAGCAAACACCGCCATACAACTTTTTCGGCCCCAAAGACGCCAAAGACTGCCAAAGCCCGGCCGAACGCGGGGCCCAAGAGTCGTGCGCGCACCACTGCGGCGCACCCCCTGGCGGCGGCGCGGGCCCGGCTTCGAGGCGGTTCGTTACCTTCCAAAAACGGCGTTGCGGCGTTGGTTGGTCGGTTTGGTCTGATTAGGAAGGTGTTCGAGGGTCGGTTTGGCTCTTTCAAGTGGGGATGGCCATCTTCCAAAGAGCCTCCTCTCCTCTACCTATAAAAGGAGGCCATCTCCCACCATTGTAACACACACCATTTGGAGCCTCCTCACCTTCCACTCCTCTTCTCCTCTCCTATCTACTCCTCTACTTCTCTAGTTCTTTTTAGTCTTTAGTAGTATTTGGAGCAAGGCTAAGCTTCATTGGAGAGCTTGTACTTGGGAGAAGGAATATTCGGTATGAATATATTTATGGTTTATCCTCAAGTCTTGATCTCATATGCTTGTGCAATAGAGCTAGGGTATTTAAATGTTATATTCTTGACATGTTGTTCTCGACACAATCATGATAGAAGAACTAGACTATAGTTCCTATGTCGTGGTTTAGTCGTATAGAACTTAGGGCCTAACCATTCATGCCATGTATTTGAGTAGAGTAAGAGTTGTCTTGAGGTGGCGGTTCGTTGTGTCCTTCGGGGCTTGCTCGTGTCCTATTCCGGCCCATCCGTAGGGTGGGGGGCCATGGGAGACATGAGTAGTGTCCTAGTATGCAGACGTGGTGTCCGGATGCGGGTATCCTTCGAATATGAGTGCATGCCACGGTTGAGGGGGGGTAGGCGGCTTGGTCGTGACAAGCCTTGACCGGCCCCTTTGAAATCCCCCACGTTCGTGTGTGTTTGTAGGAGTTCGTAAATGCCTTCCTTCGGGGCGGATGCTCCGGAGGTCTCCCCGGCCCATCTCACTCTCGGCCTAAAACTCTAGTCATCTATGTTTGCATGATTATTAACTTGTTCTTTGCACTACTTTAGAATGCCTGCTCCATTTAGGAATATTCTCTATTCTTTATTTTCCTTTTATCCTTGAGGTTGGCCCAAGTGTGTGTCACACTATCTTAAACTATCATGACTTACCCCCAGTATTGAGTATTGGTCAATCTGCATAGACATGTCGCCTTGTTCATGCCCCCGCTAGAGTCCTACACCATGCCTTCCTTTGGGAAAATATAAATAACGATACCTGAATATCTCCGGTGAAATGCTACAACGGTATTTCCGTGCGCTTACCCGGACTTGTTACGTAAATGCTAGAATGCCACCGACATCCCGTGGGGATGGTAGCCGGAATGTAACAATTCGGTGAAGTCGTTGTGGGGAGTCAACCTTGTGGTTCCCGGTGCTCTTGCCTTTTTTGGCACTTGCGCTTAGGAAACGCAAATGATCATCACCATCTTGCGACCACCGACAACATCGACTCCAAGGACAACAACTTCAAACCCAAAGCATCCCAACATTAGGGGCGACATCCCGTACACCTTTGCCAACGTCAAGGCAAACGCCGATGCCCCCAAGGGCACCACCAACGGTGATGACGCCCTCCAATGGGCGCCCTTTGCCCGACTCACTTTCGAGCCACGACACCGGCTCCTACATCCCCCCCCCCCCGCAGCGCCAGCGTCAACACCGGCAACGGGGCGTTCCCCCCATGTTCGCTGCTATAGATGACATTGTTGGTGTGTGCCTCCGACGTCATCTACGCCATCGACGACGCCCCTTCCACGGGGCACCACCGACGACAACGGTGCTCCCACGGGCGCCGCCGACATTGTCCCTCGACGTTCACCGATGCTACAGGCAACGGACACGCCTACCCCGAGGATGCCCCCCCCGCATGTTGTGGTCCGGATCGATCGTAACGAGGAGGCCACCAGATCGGCTCTACCAGCCGCCGGCGAAAGCCTACACAACTAGGCCAACGTCGTGAGACTCCAGCAATGGTCCAGATAAGTTCCAACAACACCAACAATGTCATCTCCGACATCAATAACGGAACGCCAACGTCACTATGGGCGACAAGACGGCGTCACCGACGTCGACATCGACGCCGCTAAGCGTCCGACATCGGCGCCGCTATATCGACATCCCGGATGACACCGCACCAAGGACACCAACGGCAACGACGCCCCTCCCAAGGGTGCCACCATCGACCACGGCGTCCCTCGACATCGCCATGCCTACCATCGACGACAATGACATATCCCACATGGGCGTCGCCACGAGGGGGTTCTATCGCAGGCAAAGCTTCGAGGTGTCGAACTTCACATCAAAGTACTATGGTGACAATCTTCCGAGCTCGCATTATCCACGCCCTTGTTACAATGCTTTGAAGAAAATCAATCAACACTTAGCCTTTTCCAAGGACAACTAGGAATGGCAAGTGGTTCGACCATAAAAATCTTGACACCTAAAGAGTGGCGCGATATCATGATATACCAACCTTGACAAACCGTTGCCTTACATACGATGAAGTCACAACTCTAATCGAGAGAACAAACTTGTCTTCCAGTAGTTGAAATTCTGCATCCAACCTCTTTGTCTCTCGTCGGTGCGAGGAAATTTCAACGATGATTACGGTATAAATGAAAGGATGCCCGAACCATATGAATTGGACACCCTACTTAGACGAGGGTGCTAGAAATGGAGAACCCAATTTCATTTGTTGGTTCAAACGCCCGTCTTGTCCCAATTTATGCTAATGAACATCTCATTTCATATATCCCGCTTGAGCATGCAGGGGCACAAATCGATCGGGATATGCCACCCGAAAGCTCATACAAAGGTTGCCGATGGCTTTCCCTAGGGTTAAGTCATTTAACGGTTATGACATGAATGGATATTGCTTTCACACAACGAGGCATGAGCGAGAATCGGTCAAACCAAAAAACCACAAATCTTGGAGTTTTCACTAAAGGTGATAATGGAAGTACCACTAAAGGTTATTATGGAAGAACTGAAAAATATACGAACTCCAGTTCTACGGTACTAAACGACTTCACCTGTCGTGTTTAAGTGTCATTGGTTTGATCCTGGCGCGACGAAAGTGGACGATAAACTTGGGATAGTTGAGAATCGACAAGATTCCCAGATGGCTAGAGATGATGTGTATATTGTGGCTCAACATGCCACACAAGTTTATTATCTCCCATGGTGTTGCCAACACGACGAGCATCTTAAGGGTTGGGATGTTTTGCGAAAGGTATTGCCACCGCGGTAGACTACCTATCCCAAACAATGATGATTACAACTTTAATGCACACACATATGAGGGAGAGTTCTTCCAAGAAGAAGGGCTCCAAGGTAAATTTGTGGTAGAAATAACCGGGCCAAACGAAATGGAAGTAGACAATCCAAGTGTTGTTGATGAGGAGGATGTGGAGGTTCGAGATGCAAAGGACTTATAATTGCTTGATCGATTACTTGAGGACAATAGTGATCATGAGGATCCTCCTCCCATGGATCCCGCCAATCTTCATATTTTGGGAGAAATAGACATGGATGATAGTGATCATGAGGATGATGAGGATTATGATCCGACGGTCTTGAAAATCGTGACAAAGATGAGGATTATTTCTAATACATGTAATACTATGCATCTGTTATAATAATTATATTCTATATATTTTTCATCTCTAAATAATTATGTTATGTTTATTTTGCATTTTTACTAATGATCTCCATCTAATTGCGGTGATTCGGATAGATGCCTCCTTCAAAGCTCTTAAAGAAATTGGGTCGAAATTCAAGAAGCTTCAGGAGATAGCGCGGCACCGCCACGACCACGACCACGGGGTCGAGGCAAGGGCAAGGGTAAGAGTCGTCCCCCACCCACCACCACCACCACCAGCGCTACCACCGGAGGAGGAGGAGGAGGAGGAGGACGTCGACCTCTCGGCTTCTGGCACTGCGCAAAGACAACGAGGAAGACGAGGACAAGGAGGAGGGTGATGGGTGTTGACACATTTATAGCATAATATTACTAGTCAACTAAACATGAAATAAGGGCATAAAATGAATATCAACATAAGTCTAGGGGCTTTACTAACATAATTCCATGAGCTTTGCTGATTTATATCTTTTCGAGGGGATTAAATAAATAAAAGCGATAAGAACGGTGAGAAACCTAAGAGTTTGCATCCCATACGATGACAAGACTCGACCGTGAGGCAACTCAATCCAAAAAGTGGACTAAAACATTCTAGAAGACACCAAAAGACACCAGGGAGGAAGGAGATTTCACCGTGCCACAAAGTCCTCGGCGGTGCCCGGCATGATTCCAAAGGCGGTTCTTGGCCGGTCCCATCGGTCGACCTCGATTTCTATGGCGGTTTACCACCGACATTGAGGTTGTATCTATACCGTTGTTCAAGGTCGGTTTGATCCAATGGTCATCGTTCATCACTAAGGCCTATATAAGTAGACCCCCTACCCCCAGGGTTAAACCCTAATTCATTATTCAACTCAATACTCAATAGGCTGAGGCCTGACCTCTCCTCTCTAGTTCCAATCTAGATTAAAACACCATGTAGAACTAGAAGCCTTAGAGTGAGTTGAAGAGAAAAGCATCAGGTTGAGAGATTAGATCTGTAGTACCCCAAGAGAGTGACTAGATCTAGTCTTGAGAGCTAAAGAGTGGGTGGAGAAGAAGAAGGGGAAGCACCGGACCTGTCGGTGACTCCTCTATGCTTGTATCTCTGGGATCAAAGGCCTTGTGGCACCTGATCCTGAGACTTCTATAGTGGATCATCTTCTTGTTTGAGTAAGTAATTGTGTTCTTATTATTCTTATTGTTCACAACTCTTATTTGAGTACTTTAATCTGTAGGACGCTATAGATTAGGGGGGTAGCTTAGGTTTAGGCTTGGTGCTTAGACCAAGGTTGCTTGTGAATGCACCCTACCTTCCGGAGCGTGGTAGTTCGTGGTAGTGACAGTACCATTGATTCCTTTGGAGTCCACATCCCGTTGGATAGGCCAAGCAGGACCCTATTGCTGGAGGATTGCATGTTTCGTCCATGTTTTCCTTTGAGTATGTCCCCTTAAGACAATATCAACATCTCTTACAAGGATAAGAATTAGACAACCATAGGAATCTTCTTACCTCTTTATCCTCTCAAGTCCTTGATTCTTTGCTTTCGGGGGATTAGTTATATGCCTCAGTTATATTCACATCATTCTCCTTGTGGATTTGATTTTAAAACCCTCTCCCGGGTGAAGTGCTCACCGGTATCCGTTCGCTTGCGGATTATACAAACTATAAATATTTTTGTAGGCTTATCAAATACCAACAATGAGGAGGAGGGGGGAGGGAGTGCGGGAGGGGGTTCGTCTTCCTCTACTCCGCGTGTCTACTTGCGAGGTCCCTCCACACTTCCACTCATTATTCCTCCGCACCAACGTCCGACCATTATGGCGAAACCTCCAAGGTAATTTATTTTACATTTTAGCACTAATTTCTCATTTGTTAGGTTGAAAATCACAATAGGAACTAATATTTATTCATTTTCTCTTGGGTAGGTCTTTTGTTGTTACGGCTAACTCGATGAAAGGCCACCTTCCCAATGGAATTCTTGGTATTTTGGCTAGGAAGAACTACCTTGGCAAACTTATCATTGCGGGACAAACGCAGTCTGTCACATCATTTCACCAGTACCTCAATTTCACAGATAATTATGATGTGAGTGGCAGACTTTTTGGGAACAAACGGAGCGCGTGTGATAAAAGCGTTGTGGGTAAGTCTATGTCGCACTACAGTGAACAAATACATCCCATGAATTTCATAATTTTTGAAAAAATGACTAAATGCATTGCTTCTCTATGCGGGATTTCTTCAATTGCCACCGGGATCTGAAGCTCGGCGAATAATGTGGCGACAACTACTGTTCCAAATTGGTGACAAACATGTGGTACGAGGCACGCCTCTTGGCCATCGGGACATACTATGGGCAAGTCCTAGGCCCGAGGCTCAACAAGGAGGAAATCCGTCGGAGAATTTGACCATAGAACAATACATGCTAGTAAATAATGAGCGTTAGGTACTAAGTTTAAGTATGCTTAATTCTAATATGTTTTCTACTTGGTGTCTGTAGAGGATTACGTGGTGGTGCTTGACCCATACTGCAGTCTGGGAGATCTGCGGTAGAGAAGCGGGTCGATAAAGATTGGGAGAAGATCCACAGCGACCACCGGGAGCGGCGTGCCATGATGCCGGTGTACCACACCATCAAGGCAACCTTAGTCTCACGGCCTATGCAGTAAGATATGTAAGTCTTATCCAATTCTTATTTTCTAATGTGCATCTTTAAATACTTTAACCATCCTACTTTTTTTATGACACAGGAGTAGGCACATGGCGTGCCACCGAGCACGCTCGAGGCCTTTGCTTGCTCCCACATGGGCAAGGTGAAGGATCCCGTGGTTGTCCAGAGAAACAGCGAGGGAGGTCTTGGGGGAAGGCTTCGATCCTCGGCCACGACAATGATGGAAACATCGTCATGATGGCGGAGGAGGGAAGAAGAACGAGCGGTATTGGATGGGCGACAACGTCATCAACCCAGCCACCACTTCATGTCTATGTGACCTCCGATCGGACAACAAAAACTTGGGGGCGGCCATACGCGAAAGCGGCGCAACCACTTACCAAAGCTACGATGTCCCGACTTCGAGGTAATTTATTTATTTTTATTCAAGGTTGATTTATCTTTACATTCCGTTTCCCTAGGATCTAACTTTGTGTTGAAATAGGCCTAGATAGAGGAACAGAAGAGGCTCCGGGAGGAGGTTGAGGCGAGTGAGCAGGTGAGGGCTCAGACGGATAGACAAAACTTGGAAGCTCTCCTAGCGTACGTCGCACGTGTTGGAGGCAGGGTTGGTGAAGAGCCGCCGCCATAGATGCCCTTCGCTCCACCGCCAGTCTTCCCTCCACCACTCGTCTTCGGTCCACCGTCGGTCTTCCCTCCACTAAATGAAAGCTCTCCTGTGAGTTTGTCTACCTTACCTCCAAATATGCATATATGAATGTGAATGAAAATGATCTGGAGTTTCGAATGCACCATGAGATGTGCATATGGATATGTGGTTGTCGGCCATCGAGCCGCTGTTTTGTTGCAGGTTTTGGAAACCCCTCCATGCAGGGGAGGTGCTGCCGAAATTTCTAACAATTTATCTTCCTTTTTTTTCAAGTCAATAGAACCTACCTTGAATTTTGTCTCACAAATACAATATCTTTGCCTACGTGCAAGATCAATCCCATGCCTTGAACCCATCTCCGAACCCATCTCAGAACCCTTGGGACCGAGTTGCGGAGCAACAAGGCGACTGGGGCCATTGGTACTGAAGTTGTGATGATTTAGGTGATGAACTTGTTACTTGAACTCTAGAAGTCTTTGTGATGGTTGAACACATGGTTGAACTTGTGAACTTTTGACTCATTGGATTTTATGTAATATATGTGCTATTTGTGGAATATTGTGCTATATATGTGATATATATGCAATTTGTGATATATATGTGTTGTATATGCAATATATATGTGGCAATTATGTGCTGGAATAAAAAAATTCTTTGCCATGAGCATATACCCGGCTCACGGCAAATTGACCATAACTTTACCATGAGCGGGCCCAATGCTCACCGCAAAGATAGATTCTTTCCCGTGAGCCACGCCGTTAGGGCTCACGGGAAAGGCCACGAAAGCGGCGTTTAGGAGGGGCCTTTCCCGTGAGCCTTAACGGGGTGTCTCACGGGAAAGGGGCTCACGCCATCAACCTAACACCCCCCCTCCCCCGTTAACTGCTTTCCCGTGAGCCAGGGGGTACACGAGAAAGGCTAAGTCGTGAGCCCCTCGTCTGGCTCATGGGAAAGGCTCTTTGCCGAACCCTTCTTTCCCGTGACCTCAATGCCGTGAGGAACTCACGGGAAAGCCTTCCCCGTGGAGGAAAGGGCCTTTCCGTGAGCGTCCCCACTCACGGGAAAGAAGGCAGCTCCGCTAGTGAACTGATCTGGGTCACCCTAGTGGACAGGAGGATGCCGGACCGCGGCGGTCTGGAGGAGCAAATAATTGCTATGATTTCTTCTAGATTACTGTCTTTTACTCTTTTTTTTTTTTTTATCTCTTATAATGCTCACTACTATCCACAAACATGTAGGACCATGACTTCATAGGCCAACTCTCCACGGCGGCGGCGCCGCTGCGAGCCATGCCGACATCGACACCACGACCACCGCCGCACGAGACCCACTAGTCCTGCTACTAATGCTGATGAGTGGGATGTCATGACTGACACTAACTAGTCTTCTTGAGCTGTTGGAGGACTAGGAGCTCTGCTATCTTCGTAAGCTACTTGTCTGAACATGTTATTTGCCAGGATCGTGCTTCTGTCCGGAGATCATGATCCGACTGTGACCTGTCACCTACCGCGGTGACTCAACACTCAACTTCAGACTCAACACTAGTTTTTTTTTATATGCAAAATGCATATATATACACCACATTAAGTGAGGGAGTATATATTCTTTGGTCCAATTTCTACTATTTTAAATGCACGTGGGCCATTGCTGGCTCCATCCACACCGTCCAGGTAAGTGGGTGTAGAATGATTCGTCATTATCAACAAGACGACGATTTGGGCCAAACGCAATATTGACTTGGCTAACCTTGCCCACTAAATAATATAAGCATATTAGATTTTGTATATGCAATGCATATATACACCACATGCCCCAGAATTTAAAATGTATTAAGAGAAAATGTCCATGATTGTCGATGGAAATGACTGGATGACTCAATTGTTAATTGTGTTTGTGTACATTATAGAATTTATACCATATGAATGGGTGCCTGCCGAAGGGGCAACTTGCCTCCTACCTATGTGCCCAAAAGGGTCTATGTAGTTACCATCCTAATGATGGTATTAATTAATGCTAATTAATCCTAACAATCCTCCTTGATCAATTGATCTTGTGTAGGCTCCATTGTATATTCATCCGTCATAGTCTTGAATCTTTAGAAAACCCTATGTGAAAAAACAAAAGTAGATTGATATACCGGGCAAAATTCCTTAAAACCCCGATGGGGAAAAAAATAAGGAGAAAACCATGATATATATAATTCCCAATGTTTATAGACCGATTAGGTGACCCTAAAGACATAGTCTAAAAGCATTTTGATCAAAGATCAATATGTCAAAATATGACAACTCTTACAAAAACCTTTTAGGAAAAATGTGAGCAGAACCTTTGGAAAACCCTATGGGAAAAAACTAAGTAGTGCCAATATATCGATAAAAAGTGCCGGGAACCAGATTTGAACGGTGACACGAGGATTTTCAGTCCTACGCTCTACCAACGAGCTTAAAACCCAATGCAAAAAATAAGGAGAAACACCACGATATACAATCACTAATGTTACTAGACCCTTTGAGATAAGCCCAAAAGACTTAGTCGAAAAGCACCACGACCATAAGGTCAATATGCTTGAATATCATCTTCCAAAAACTCCGGTGGGGAAAACCTGATGATATAGCATATAACTTTTTGTATAGGCACTGCCTCATCAAAAACTTTATATGAAAAAACTTGAAAGAAAAAACTCAAATAAAGAAAAGAGTACAATATATCATCTGTCCCAATATCATCCACCAAAATCCCCTATGAGAAAAAAATAGATGGTATGACATAATCTTGTGTTGATATTGCCTCATTAAAAACTTTAGATGAGAAACCCTAAGGGAAAAATTTGTACAAAGAAAATAGTGCAATATGATGTTTCAACAAGTTATTAGTTAGATAGACGAGGGACTCTGCCTAGAAACTTCCAACACTTTCACAAAGATGTACTCAACACATAAGAAATGTGGAATAGGATAGACTTTATGAATATCTCTTCAAGATTATCTTAATTTGCAAATGTTCTTATATCCATATGACATATGGAACAGAACCATCTCAATGCAAAATATTGCAATAAGTATAACTTATCTCCATCTAAACAACACAAGTTGTGTTACCTTCATAGATAATAACCTTTGATTCAATAGAATCAATACCACATAACTTTAGTATGTGATATATCATTCTGTCAAGCTATACACATTCATGTGTAGCCTTTGTACAATACAATGTTAGAATGATTTATGGAATTTACCATTAAATGTCTATTTATAGACTATTGCAAATTGGTCTTTTCATATTTATGTAAAAGGCTATTTCAATAATCTAGAATTTGAGGATCCTTTAGATAACTAGAGTCATAATACCTCAATCTACCAACATTTGGTAGAGTAGTGCTTGCTTCTTGATAGCAAATTATTGCAAAGATAATATCCAAGCTGGGAACTTTGCAATATATATAATAGTGCATAAATAGCACAGAGATACTGAACCATATGCCCCAATATCTCATTCATTCACTATGGTATAAAACATTCTTCCTCTATCATGAGGTACAACAACCATAGGATTCCCTTTCACATTGAGCCATTCAATATGATGTGGATATAGATACTTTACTAAAAACACTTGGGAAAAAGATACTTGGATCCTAAACACAAAATGATTTTTTTGTTTTAGATCGTATCTCCCATCTCAAAATTCCGTCTTTAGATTACAATGTGCTATTAACAAGTGTTCATTACTAATGATGTCAAGATTGTTGACAATCAAGGACTCCAAAATGAACACCAAATGTAACCAATCTAGTATCCTTTCAATTTAAGGAATACATACAAAGTCGATTGTACCAATTAGACTTATTAGCTTTAAGCCATATATTGACTTAAGCAACACACAATATGAGTTGCCCTTTTATGTATGGGTGTTTGGTATGTGAACTTCTTCTTGGAAGCTTCAAAAATATACCAAATCAAGTGATTATATATAATCACTACATCTATCAACTACAATAATATGTGCTTTTGGACTGCCAATCAAAATTAATATCGGAAATTTATAACTTACTATGGAGAATAAGCGCATTGAAAAATAATGCTCTGGGCTTTGCGTAAACCCCTTGTGCTACTAGTATTGATTTATGTCTCACTACCACGTTGTTCTCAATCCATCCAAGGATGAGAACACTTTGTACTTATAGTATAGGTACATGAGGTGTTAGCTTTACAGCTCCTATCTCCACTTTTACGGTGAGCAAGACTATCTCTGTATGTATAACTCAACATGTTCGATAAGAGATCACAAAGCACCACTGCCATGGCCTTATTAAGCTGGATAGCTTGGAATATTGTATACAATTTATTCAAAGAAGTATATGTTATGACATGTAGCCTTCTATATGATACCATTCTACGGTGATCAAAACTCAATATACCCTAAATGACTTATCGCGACTTCCCAATGCGAGAGTCGGGGATTTTCGATATCACAAATCGGTATTTCATTGCACCTCGAGTTGGGCTTGTGGATTATAAATATCCACTTTGGACATAAAATTTCCTCTAGGTTTCTTTCAACCAAATGATTGAGATGCATTTCCAGTCTTCTTTTGCATGCTAGCAATCGCATCTTGCCTCTTGGAAGTGCTTCTCCCCTCTTTTCGCCAATATGGAGGTGAGTGATAAGATTGGTGCGTATACAACGTAACCTAATCTTACGCAAATAGGAAATCTTCATGGATTTGAGCGTACTAAATGCATATGGGGGTCTGTAGTTAATCATAAGTCGAGGAGTGTGTAATTGTACCCAACTCCAACGAAGTTGGCAAATAGAAATTTAATAACAATGGTCCTTCTATGACCTTAATGTCATACTTATAGATTCAATTTATCCTTTTGGATATGTAACTAAACGTACTCTTGTTATACCTAACAATGTCGTCATAGATGGTAAAAAAGTTTAGTAGTGTTCATGTTAATGCTGATAACAAGAGCCATTATCTACCAAATGTATGGCTAAGTGTGGATAAATTGTCCATACAATCTTTGTATCGGACACATAACGAATCTAAGATAGCCAATCTAGTTTTTAAGAAAAGAGAGTCTCAAAATCCTTTTCTCTATGGTACTTATCGTATCCACACTTTGGGAAATCCTGACCAAAAGAATTGCAATTAATTTTTCATGCATCTCTTTGGATGGCTCAGGTGATCATTCTAAATCTTGACTGGATCAACCATGTGAAAAATTCTTATATGCAACATGTTGTGCGGGGATGGTTGTATGCATAATACAACCAAAATGAGACTTATTTCATTACTTATGTGCCATGTCAAATGATTTCCTTTTATGTTTCTCTATGAAAACACAAATGTCCATTAGCACATATGAATCCCGATTGTGATGATTCCCATATAATCTATATATGACAAGAAATCAATAAAATTCTCATCTAATATATAGAAATCCATAAATATTGTCGGTACCAAATACATCAAAATGGTACTCACAATAGTTATTATAACAAGTGTTACAACATATTTATATGGACATTAGAAATAATAATGTTATTGTCCATTGCTCATGTGGGATATTGATGCCATCAAAAGGGAGTTCAACTGACTACTTTAAAGTCAATATCCACAACATATGACAAACCATTGATTTAATAAACTAGTATAGTGCCCGTGCTAACGCATAGCGGTTTCATTTCATGATACACAAGAAAATACCAAACCGATAATACATTTTGTTTTCCAAAGTTCAACCTTCATATATTACCATTACCTTTCATGATACACAAGAAAATACCAAACCGATAATACATTTTGTTTTCCAAAGTTCAACCTTCATATATTACCATTACCAAGTATACAATCCGATATACACTTGTGCATACCAAGGCATAATTAAGTTATTTCTCGCATTAACCATCAAATTAAAATTTACCTAATTACTTAAACATGTCTTTCGAGATCAGAAAGCTGTCAAAATGTCCGCCAAAACTTTCATCATAAGAACTCCTCGAAGCTATTATATACCTTAGCAGCACATCGATCAGTCAGTCATCGTAAAATGAATCAAACAAGAATAAATTTAACCTCAATTTTCCCACAAACCTTAAGAACCAAATCATAGTTGGACTTTGAGTGCCATAACCACATGGATCATCGAAGATGGCTAGAATGTCACTCTGCTGTGTCACCAGAGGCATGAAGGAGCCATCAGGAACTTAGTTAATTTCTTAAAATTACTACCAGAAAGTGAGAAGTACCTTGAGAGGTAGATTTTTTTTGTATCATGTATGCACATCCAGAAATATAGAAATTGTATATTACCTTGTGTAAGACCGTAGTTCTGTAGAAAAGCAAATGTAGTTGCAACATCCCAGTGATACCTGCCAGATAAACAACGATCATCGATCCTGTAGGATATTTTGCTAATTCACTCCTGAGTAAGAAGCTTACTGATGTTTTGTAGGTTCTTGGGGTTTAGGCTCTATCAACAGTGTTTCTGGGGGAAAAAATCTTAGCTCTATCACCAAATTGGCATAGTAAAGATAATGAACATAAAGAAACAGGACTGAATTACCTTTGAATCCAATCTTCTCCTTGTAGTCAACAGCAGCTTGAAGAAAGTTAGCCTGCACAAATCCAGCAAATGAGCAAATATTTTTTTTGCCACAAAGTATAGCAAATGAGAAAATAATTTTTTCCTAAGATAGAAGCTGTAAACAGAAGCATTAGCCCAGGTACCAATGCAGAAACAAAAACAATTTAGTTCCTCCCTAACCCAACCTCCATCTCTATTCTGTACAGAGCAAACCAACAACCCAAGACCAGGGCGGATCCAATAACTTTTGCTGCAAAACTTAATTCGGTAGGCAAGATAGATGTACAAGCTTGTAAGTAGATCAGATCCGATTACACCAGATAGCTTGTGTTAACTCCCAATTCCTCACGGTTCATCATCAGTTAACCAGGCATGTCACCGATCGATTCCTTTGCAGCATAAGAGGTCCATCGAGCATCAGGTAGACGTGCGTTTATTACTGACAGGAATTACACAAGTGAACTGCGATTGTTATGGACTACTCTGAATCCCAACGCATTACTGACAGGGATTACACAAGTCTAACTGCACCAAACTGACAGGGATTACACAATTCAGATTTCAGAGGACACCCAAATGGAATTCAGAGTTCAGAGTTCAGTAGTTGATTTGGAATGAGCAGTCGCCAAGACCGTCGCTGTTTGTACCTGGACCGCCGGCTCGTGTACGTGATGCTCGTCAGCGCCCCAGCGCCGCCGTGCTGGATTCCGCCGGGCGCCGCTTCGCCGTACCGCCGCCAAGACCGGACCGCCGCTGGTCGGCGTGTCGCTAAGACCGGACCGCCGCTGGTCGGGCGTGGTCGCCAATGCCGCACCGGCGCCGTCCAGCGTGGCCGTGTGGTGGTCGTCCCGCCGCTCCTGAAGAGACCGACGCCGCGCAGGTCTGGATTGGCGACCGGGGCTGCGTGGTGGGCGTGGCGGTGTCGGGTCTCCGGCGCACGCGGGCTGGGCGGCACGCCCCACTTGACGATGGAGATCCCGCCGTGGTTCGGCGCCGGCCTGCTCGCCGTGCTGGACCTCACCTCCGCAATGGATTGCCGTTGATGGCGTCGGGCGGAATGCATTGGGATTCATACGAGCAAAGGAAGGAAGGAAGGATACAGTAGGAAAGGAAGGATGACCGAATGAAAAGGAAAGGAGCGCGTCGGAGGAATTGATTGATCGCGAGGCAGTAGTAAGTTGTCTCGACGCCTATATTTGACCAGTGTTAGGATGTTAGGAGTGAGGCCCATACACTTAATCCTGGACGTCGGATGGTGTTTGAGTGATGAGAGAGAAGATTAAGGAGTAATCTGGATCGTTTATTTGAAAAATTTTGAACGCAACGAAGTTGGTGCATTAGTAGGGTAGATTATTACCTAAGGTAAACTCAAAATCATTAGGGTGATGTTGTAATCTATAATGCAATATTTTATGAGTATATATCTTATCATAGTTTTGGATTATTATAGGTAGTCACATAAATGTGTAGACCATACAATCAAATCATCATAAGTTTTGGTGTACACACGACATGATAATCTTTTTGTTGGAGACAAAGAGCAGATCCTTAGTAGGCAATGTAAATTGCTGCCTGAGCATGGTCTCTGGGCGGAATAATTCTTAAGGTAAAGACAACCTTTACTTAGGACTCTACTATCTTGTGTAATATCAAAACAATGTGATGACTAAGATCATCCCAAAACATTTATTTTCATTAATAACATAGTGTAGGTAATCATCAAGTTTCAGAGAAGTGATTATTTCGCAACTATGGCACGGTCTTAGGGCAGAATAATGCACATGGAATTAAGCGCAACCAATGCCATAAACTCTGTTACCTTGTGTTGAATAATCAAAATAATCAAGATATTTATATTACAAATTTTAATCCTATAATCATATAATTAAAAGTTTTCTTACTCAATAAGTTCTTGTTAATCTACAACTAAGACAACTTGCAAATTTAACCTATATGTGGTGCAAATTGTGGTTTGGGTGCACCGACATACTCAAATCTATTATATAATTACAAATGCAACCTATATGTTGGTGCAAAGTAGGGGTTTAGGGGGACCAACATATGACAAACAATAATCAAAAGATCCTGTCGTATTGCAATGCAGCAACACACTACAGGATTCGAGTGCTTCCCCGAGTGCCCAAGCACTAGGCAAAGGCTCCTTTGCACTCGGCAAAGGATTTGCCGAGTGCCGTACTCGAGAATCCCACTCGGCAAAGAACGACTCGGCAAATCATTCTTCGCCGAGTGCCAAGTGTCGGGCACTTTCGGCGAACGCCGTCGCCGAGTGCCATGTCGGTGCTTTCGGCGAATCAAACGTGCAACGTTTGTTTTGACGCCTCTTTGCCGAAAGTGCCAAACGTCGGGCACTCGGCAAAGATTTGAATTTTTTAAAACTTTGCCGAGTGCCATATACCTGTACTCAGCGAACTATTTTTTACAAAAAAAAAAAATTATCCTTTCCCGAGTGCAACACAGCGTGGCACTTTCGGCAAAGTTATGGTCATTTTGCCGAGTGCCACGTTAGCACTCGGCAAAACCCGTCAATTTTGCTACAAGGTACCCGGCTTTGCGAGTCTTTTCACTGCAAAGCTGAATTTTTTTTTTTGTTTCTGTTGATTGACCGCTCCATCAACACATACATATACCCATAAGCATTCATATATACACATAAACCACATATATCACCAATTCACATATATATTGCACATATATCACAAATTCACGGATATAATCCACATATATCACAAATTCACACATATAGTCCAACATCGAAACGAAATTCAACATGTCCAACATCCAAACGAAATGTAACATGTCCAACATTGAAACTAGATCCATCACGAAGGCAACATGTCCAACATCCAAAATAAATCGATCACCACCACCTCAACTTCACGGCCCCTGACCCGTGGCCTCCCCCGGTGCGAAGAGTGTGAGGGGCCCTCACCTTGGCCCTGATACCACCCATGCTGCGGGGCGCCGATTGGAACGCCCACCCGTGGTGTGGAGGGGCGTGTGGAAGCCCGTAGTGTGGCTGCCAAGGGCCGGAGGAGGAACGCCACCGGCCACGTGTACGGTGGAGTCGGGCCGACCGGATAAGCCGGATGGGGTGGAGAAGGGCCACCTGGAGGAGTCGGGTTCGAACCCGCCGACTGTGGCTGCACAAAGGAGAGGCGATCTCATTAGTACCTGCAGGTGAGCCGCACAGAGATCCCCATACTTGATCACATGTGTGAAGTGTGGAGATGTCTGGGTTTTAGGCATCCGACGTCACAACTTGCTCGAAACTTTTTCAAATTTTTTCCACAGCCTCCTCATGAGATGACAAGACACCTCGCCAAGTTTCGTGATTTTTAAACTTCGTTTGGATTTTATAGAATTTAAAATCACTTTTCCCACACGTAACTTCGTCATGTTCCGACACATAAATGTACTTAATTTCATGAGAGTCCCCTGGATTGAGCCTAAACATACCCCAAACATCATGAATAACATTTTTCGAATCAGCGCATTCCATTATTTCATGTACCTGCAGTTCAAATTTGGAGTGGCCCGAAAAATGCAAGGAAATACAAATAATTCATGAAATATAGCAAAACAACTTCAAATTGTCCCATATTTTCCACATTACATGTAACTACTGTACTAATGGCACACAAAAAATATGGGATGAAAAATCAAAAAAAATTAATGGTTTGTCGAGTGCCAAGTGGCGCACTTTCGGCAACCAGGTTCTTTGCCGAGTGCCTAACGGTGGACACTTTCGGCAAAGGTGACGGACAACGTGGCCACTTGGGACTTTTATGATTTGCCGAGTGTGTTTTATTTTGCCGAGGACTAAGCACTCGGCAAAATCATGGTTTGCCGAAAGTGCTGGACTTCGCCGACGGTGTTGTACTCGGCAAAAGAAGCCTTTGCCGAAGTGCGTGGTTTGGCACTTCGGCAAAGGTCCTCTTTGCCGAGTGCCCGACTTTTTGCCACTGGCAAAGTGTTTTGCACTTTCGGCAAAGAAGCCGAATTCCTGTAGTGACAGCGTCCATGAACTCTACTGGATTCTGAATTTTGTGTTGTCATGCAGCAACTCCAGTGAAGTTCTGGCGATGTACCGGCGGACTCTCCTTTCGTCTACCTATAGCGCGTCAGCGGTTGTAGAGCGTGTGTGCTGATAGCATATTAAGAGAAAATGTCGATGATGGTCGATGGAAATGACTCGATGATTCAATTGTTAATTGTGTTTGCGTATACAGTATATATAAAATTTATACAATGAGAATGGGTGCCTGCCGAAGGGGCAATTTGCCTCCTACGTACGTATGTGCTGATTGCATTCCAAAGTGACTTATAATTTGGGATGGAGGGAGTACCATCTAATGACAGTAATTATCTAACTGATCACTATTAATTAATGCTAATTAATCATAACAAAATGCTCGAGGCCTTATTATTTATAAATTATTCGGTGTATCTGTATTCTGCTTTAGTGTGTCGCGCAAAACTGCTTTGTCTATTTTAGTGCAGGTGCGTGGAGATGAAATGATTGATCATGATTACAATCACAACCACTAGGAGGAAAGAGTGGCCTATCTGTCACGCCAAAAGTCATCATAAAGTACTCTAGGGAATATTCGTTATAAACATAACTATTCATATGACACATAATAATAATAATCATTCTTTCGTGATAATCTTTGTTCATGATAATTCTTATCAAGCATGGCTCACTAGTCTGGGCGAGATCTCCTTACCATTGTGTGTCACAAGTTAGCTTTTATGTACACTTCTAGGAAAAAGATGATTTGTTAAATTTTCATAAGTTCCAAAAAAAAAACATATGTAGAACTCTGATAGATATTTTAAAAAATATAAATTTCATAAAATAATTTTAAACTTTAATGAATTCTATCTTTTGGAAGTCCAAAAGTATTAATAAAATTCGAAAAAAATATATATAAACATATCGTAAATATTGTCATATATTCTAAGAGATATTTGTCAAATTTCTATAAAAAATTATTCATAAAAAACCAAGAAATAATTTCATAAATGTCATAAAATATTGGTTAAATTTTCATAAACTCCAAAAATATTTGTAGAATTCCAAATATATAAACTTATAAGAAATATTTGTTAATGTTTCTTGGAATCTTGTAACAATTTATTGGTTCTACTACTAGTTTTTATAATTTTATGAAAATTTAGAAGTACTTTGAATTCTTATCTAAAAAAATGTATGGTGAAGACATGGTCTTAACGTGGACCCACTTTAAAGAAATCGTTGCTTTCTAATACTCCCTCCATATCATCATTAGAAGATATTTAGGACAACGATATGGTCTCCAAATACAACTTTGACTTCTACCATAAGCTGACCGAGGTGCTGACGGACTGCATTTGTGACAGGTGGATACGGCTCAACGTCATCCACACGACGTCACCGTGGGGAATGTCACCGTGTCGACGGTGAGAGGAGACAGCTGGGTGCCCCCGCCCAAGGCAGGAAGGTGGAATTCAAGTTCCTGTGTAGAAGCAGTCGTACCACAGCCCGTCGCATCGCATGGAATTGCACTGGAGGAACGTCGCCATCAACACACAGCCATGAACATAGTAGATGTCGTTGTCCGGTTCTTGATATGGTCGTGTGTGTGACGGTGATACATGTACGATCGATGGAAACATGGATCTTTGTGTGAACTGTGATGATAGAGTACGTCTCAAATGTGTCTCCAAATAGTGAATATAAGGGGTAGTAATAACTGTTATACCTGAGTATCGAATAGGCGAAATGTGTTTCAAATTTATAACGACAAGCTACACCAAGTTGTAAACGAGTAGTAACTCTCATGTTTTCATTATGTCCTTTGTTTGGTCGCACTTGTGTGTTTTAGACATTGTAAATATTTCTCTTTTAAAAAGTTAATTTGTAAGTATAAAGTACACTAAACTATAACCGAGCATAATTAAAAATACCTCGACGAGTGTGCATGAAAAAGGTTAAAAATAAAACTAAAACTCAGCTTGCTCTTAGTCGATTTTGCAACCATGCCCCTAGAGGAACACAGAAAACGGTCGATTCAGTCAAACAAGAATGTTGGTCGGTATTTGATTTGGGGTTTAGCAACTCCAACAGGGGCACCTCAATTAAATCAGGGTACTTACTTTTGATTAGGGTGCTGCCTTCTACTTTTGTTAGCTCATTTTTCGCTTCAACTTCAATAACAACACCCAAAATTTGGTACTCCAAATAAATATATGTACAATAAACAGGACGCGCTCATCATTCTCTCTTTCTTCTTCCTCCTTCCTTTTTCCTCCTTGACACAAGCAGGGAGCGGACGCAACGAGCATTGCGACACAATAAGGGGACGTGGACCCCTTCAGCCGAGAGACGGTCATCTGTGACATGAATCGATCTGGAAATCAAAGCCGAGAGGGCATGACCAGAGTAGGGTCTGCTCTTCCCACGAACATGAATCACAAACACATAGTATGGGGTCTGTGAACCTCTCTCACACACAACAGAGCAACTAGAGGCTTGGAAACCTTAAAGGTAAAACTGCAAAATGAGAAGGTAAGTGAGCCAAACCACATTACCGATGGTGATATGGTCCGACTTAGGGATAAAATGATCCGATGGCCACTGCACCTTCCCCACCGATAGACTTGAGATTGTCGTACATACTCAAGATATGAAACGACCTACTCAGGGACTATCAAACATTACTCCGTAGCTGGGTAGACATAAAGGTGGTTTTCGGGTTTGTAAGGAAGCATGCTATGAGGCGTAGTCAATCAATATGGAATTTACTCCTCTCCATGTCAGAGAAATATCACTGGACCACTCGAATGATTGAATCAAGAAATGCATGGCCGTGCTTGGGTTAAGTGTTAACCTATGAGTTGGACCAAATACCGTGTGACAAAGGGAATAACATGTATGTGAGTTTTGTGGTGGTTCGTCTTATATGATCATTGCATACTCAAAGGAGTTGACACGTCTTGCTAGAGGCCGTTGTCAACTATTGGTCGAATAGGAGTACTTGGGCCATGTTTATGTGTGCGTGAGCCCATAAGTTCGCACACTTAAGGGGAAGGAGGCCTAATTCGGATTGGATCCAATTAGACAAGGCTTAGGGTTATTAATGAGACTTAGGCTTGAGAGCTCATTGGAAACACCTATATAAGAGAGGTGGGCGTGGGGCTAGGGTTCCACTCACACTTTGGCAGCCGCCACCACCCACGCCCTCTCCCATTGCTCCTCGCGGAACTAGCAGTCTAGAGGCGCGATGCTTCCTCCCTATATGTGAGGATACCTCGGAGTTGCTGCATCAGATGCACAAGGATGAACCGCACGTGAAGGATGGATGTGAGCAACTGCACGGCACTGCTGTGACGCGCACATCTACGTCAAGAGAAGATGCTTCCGCTGCACCTGTACATCTAGAGGTAATCTCGTGATCTATAACTAGCAGTAGTTTCTGGTTTATGGGGTAGAAAAGTTTTGTTTTCCAGCTAGCGTAGCGTCCCCATATTCCTTTAGGAACCACAACCCAGGTTTTGTGGCCCAAACACACGAAACATGTTGCCGATGGTTTTGAGGCCTAAACCACCAAACTGGGACGCGAGTAGCGTGTCCCATATGCGCCACCCACATTCCGACACATGTCACCACCATCCTAGACCGCCCAACCGCCATGTCTTCTGGGTCACCTACTCGTCTTGCACGTCCACCGTCTTGACTCGATCGACACGGTCACTACACGCAATCTTGCACTTGTCGATGTCCCAAGTGTCAGCCACCATGGCTGACCACCTAGCCATCCAGTCCCTCGGTCCAAGCTCATGTCCACCCTTCAACACTCTAGGTTCATCAGCACGGCATGTCCAGGCCTTCACCTCCCCGTTGACCACCGTCTTCGAGTTTGGCACCTACACAACACAAGCCAAGAAACATGTTGCATGACACACCTCGTGTGCCAGGTTAGGGTAATCAAGATAAAAAGAAACATGAAAATAGACCGAGAATGTTGGAATGGTATGATATGGTTACATTGGTGGCAACACCAGCCTTTGTCTACCTCTCTCCTAATCTCATACGATGGACATACAAACAATCAATAATTAAATATCCTTACAACGGACCTAGATATCTAACTTTCCTGGCCTGTGATCTGCCGGCGAAATCGTTAACCTTTCTCTAAGTTTCCTGGCCTGTGGCCTGTGGCCTGTGGGTTGGTCTATTAGGTTGAAGTGGTGTATGTTGTTCGACACTCATTCTTTGAAGGACCAGCACCGCTATGAAAAACCTACTATAGGTATATTCTATCAATTGTAGTACAATGGTTGAACCCCGTTCACAAAAATAAAGTACATCAGTTGTACAAGGAAGCTCTGATTGACGGCAAGTCGTCATCATCCATAATTCCCGTAGGCAATAATTGTGCAGATTATTACATTTTTTGTGCCCGTCTCCATCGTTGCCATTAGATGGACGTACGTAAGAAGGTGCACCAAGCATTCCATGAACTGCTGTAACAAATAATAACACATAACAGGACGCGACTGTGCCAAATAATAACACTATTAACGTAGGCTTTAGCAAACTCCCTTCCAAATCACCGGGCAAGTTCTCTGCTCAGCGCTGCAAGATTGCTATAAGATCCCGTAGTTTCGCCCTCGGTGCTGGCAGTGTAGCTATAACTGCCAACCTCAACCTGCTCGAGAGCCATTTGCGCCTCAGGGGTTTCTGGCATTTGATCTGAGAATCGCCGAAGCTCCACAGCTACCTTTACCATGTCCGGCCTTTTGCTCGGAGCAGCAATGCATCGGCTCACGAGCTGTGCAGCCGCATTGATCAGTCCTCCCAGTCCCTTGCTTGCTTCCTCGACTATGTCAGGGTCTAGGAGTTCACCAAGGGTGCCATTTCCCATGCTGTCCTGAAACATCACGGTCAGCTTCTTCCATTTTTTGACCTGTGGGTTCTTACCAGTCAAGAGCTCAATCAAGACAACGCCGAAGCTGTAGACATCGGACTTCTTGGTTATCTGCTGGTCCTTGAGAAACTCAGGATCAAGGTAGGCCAGCGTGCCCTTGGGCACCACCTGCACGTTATCGTTGATAGTTGAGCACCCGAAGTCAGACACCTTGGCCACCCATCCTTTGCCGAGCAGAATGTTCTGAGGCTTGATGTCGCCATGGAGCGTTGGGTACGGCGGCGAATGGAGGTGCGCCAGGGGGCCTCTGCGGTCTCTCGCGGCGATCCTCGGGCGGGTCGACAGCCACACCCGGCGCCGAGGCCTGCACTACAAGAAATCTGTTAATCTGTGACAGATTCTCGGTGACGGATTTACTGATTGTCAGCGACGGACATAATCTGTGATGATATTTTGTTTTCCATCACGGATGAGCCCAATGGATATTTACAGCCCGCTAAATTGTGACAGTTTTATTAAGACCATCACAATGTATGATTTTAAATCCATCATACTCTAGTTAACCCAAAACAATGGGGCCGCTATAATATTTAAGGCAAAGAAAATAAAAAAATGTGACGGCAAGAAGAATCAAACCCAAAACAGAATATTTTTGCTAATTTGTTACATGTATTTAAAAAAACCTAATTTGTTACATGTATATGATGCATAATATAGGGAACTAAAAAGTTGTTATGCGCATGGAAAAATTTTTACAACACGTGGGATTCGATAAATGTGCACTTAAATATTGTTATTATTATCTATTATTGGCGTCATCTATTATTGGAAGCTACCATATAAATAAGGGATCCTATATAAATAAATGTATGCAAGAAAAAAATAAGTCATCTTTTAAGATAGATAAATTGAAACCAAACTATTAATAGAAAATTATGTCGAACTCATGTCTCTCTGGCTTCCCCAGCCAATGCACGTGAAGCCGGTGAAGGATGGCTTGCAAATCTATACCTACTAATAAAGAGAGAAAATTTCTTGACCCAAAATTTCGGTCTGCCCTGTTGTGCGTATCTGAAGTTCTCCGTGGCCTGCCGCCTAAACCATCAGAGTACTGGAGGCGGATACAACCGCGGCACCTAGGCCTAATGTTGCAACACACATCTTGACCAATAGGAGGAGGACAACACCTCCGTGCCCCACCCTGTCTTGCTTCTGTAAATCCGGCTCACGTAGAATAGAGAGAGACAAGCAATGTCCACCGAGCCCATGCGTCAGTCACTGGAAAATGCTAGACGCCCCGAGAAAACATGCACAATAGAATAAAGGGTAAGTTAATTAATTAGTTTTATAAAAATTGCAGGGAAGTTCTAAAATAAACTCGATTCACCCTAGATCATTAGTAAATAATTGGAATTCATTACCATTAGATACAAGTCATTGCGCACAATGGATAGTTTTATTACATCCTACTTTTTTAACTTCTCAAATTGCACTCATGTTCGCCATGTTCAACCTACAATATATATGATCATACCAGTTTACAACTCACGTGTAACAATGATGAATAATCCCAATACATATCGGACTATACCCTATGTTCTCATATATGACCTACTCCCTCCGTCCCCTAAAAAGAACGTCGTCGTGGGATGTGTGCCATAAGTTTGACTCAATTTGTAAAAATACTTACAACATTTAAATCATTAAATAAATTTGTTAAAAAATTAGACTTAAAGATCTTTCGATGATGTTAATTATTTAGCATAAATATTTATATATTTTAATATAAAATTGTCAGCATTTGTTTTCGAGAAGCGTAGTGATAACCTTTTAGGGACGGAGGGAGTCTACCCTACTAATCACCAACTTGGTTGGGCTACAAATGGAAACAAATGGAACCAAAAAAATTCAAAATCTTTCAAAATGGACACTCAGTTAAATCTCAATTCACTCATAATCCAAGGGTCATGGTTGATTGTGTCAAACTAATCCCATCCCACCGCGCGTAATCCCCTTGACCAGCCCGTCGCATGCCGCCCTTATTCACGCGCCTTCCTTTCAAGTCCGAATGAATCTGCATGGGATGGATTGGTGATATCAATCCCGGCCGCCAGAAGCACGCAGCATGGCGGCGGCCCGCGCGAGGCCTACGCGTCCGGCCTCTGTCACGATTCCACGCAGACACCGAAGGTGAGTCGATCGGCACTGAATGCATGAATCCATATGCATCGTTCCATCTGCTAATGTTTGGTGATATCTCTGGTCGATCGATCAAATTTTATTTTTCAGCCTGAGGAGGCAATCTAGATCAACAGTTGGGTCGCCGAGTCAATTAGGCCGTTGGGCGTTCGCAAGCAGGTGCTGCAGGCCGCTGGGCGTTCGCAATCAGGGGAGCATCGATCACATGTTTCAGCAATCATGTAATGCTTTGCAACCCTGATAATTTTTTATATATAAGCTGTGAATTTTAAATCCGTTTTATATATTGGAATTTATGACTCTGTGTAGTACGGTGATTTTCAATATATCTGACTCAATCTGATGCAAAATGAAAAAAAAAAAAAACTTTCATCCAATCATGATATTCAAATTTAAAAAATCCAATTTTAAAAATGTCAAATCCAGAGATGTCGATATCAGGAATCAGGTAAGCTAACGTTTTTTGTCTAAAACATTTTATTATCAGGTCACTAAATGTAAATGTAAATCATATTATTAAACTTTTTTTATTTGGTCAAGAATATGAACACTCTACCTTGACTCTGATGGGCACGCAGTCTGAATATGTACACTCTGGCTTCACTCTGATGTACTACGCAGTCATTACATATCACTCCACCACTGTTTCGGATTGCTTCTGGAACCACTTCAGAGTGCAACCACGGGTCAGGAGATGTATTGAGGCCACCCACACTCTTTCAATCGGCATCAATCCCCAATGTAAGTAAACTTGCTTGTTCATATTCAGGCGAGTTGTAGGAATTGCATTTTTTTAGAGTAACCCATGTTACTAAAATTATCAGTCTGATCAGGCTGCCATAGAAAACCACCTCACCTCATAATAACCATGGTCTATGTAGAATTGCAGATGGGTGTGCCTGCATTTTAGGAAGAACTTTAGTCTATATCATCATCAAACTGAACTTAAGCAGTTATGGACTGTTCAATGCGCTAAATGGGCACGATAAAATTCGTGAATTTGCTTGCTAGCTGTACAAATGAACAAGTAATATTAGCTATTTTTCTTTATTTTGCCGCAGCTCAACCAGATTTACAGTTATAGTAGGAATAATGTGCTGTCAGATTTCGTGTGATAGACTTGGCTAATCTGGATTTGAACTCTCATACGGTTATAGCCTTGACAAAGATGTGGTTAAGGCAAGTAAATCTTCATCATGTATATTTTTTTTTCTATATCATACATCTATTCTTCCTCTCTGAAAATGGCCAAGTGAAGTTGAATAAAACATGTTTCTTGTGGTCTTTCCACCGATTATATATGGTGGTTTATGTTTTTATTATTTAGTGCAGGAATGTTGCCTGTTAAAGGACATTGAATGGTGACACACAGTGTCAAATTTTCTGAAGGAAGGGATATATGTTATTGAGGAAACATTGCCTGCGTAGATCAGCATACAACATGGAAGAGAGCAAGCAGTCAATTAAAACAGAGGAAGTCTATCGTGAAGGGAGCAATTAGTATATGACTTTTTGGTTTTCAAGTCTATACATGTGAAACACTTCTTGGCTGATTTCTGAATGGACTATCATTCTACTTCAAGGTAACACAACCATTTTAGCCAGTGAGTTTTGTTTTGTAATGACATTGTTGAATTTGTGTTGTTCAATCCGTGATATTAAAGCTCTCTTTAAAAAAGATTTGGGTGTTCCCATAGTAATATTGGATCTAGATCTTTCGTTGTTTGATTTGTTAATGTCCACCGTAAGCGTTAGCGGGGCATTATACCAAGTAACTATAATCCCGTGACTCAGCCCAGCGAGCACTGGTATGGTGACGCTTTCAAATTATATAAGTGTACAATTGACCATACCAACGTGAGCCGGTGACGGGCCCAGCAAAAACGTCTTTTTTTTTTTTTTTTTGAAAATTAGCAAAAACGATTCTACCTTTGTGCACCGGCAGGAAGGAAGCCTGGCCTAATGGGCCTTCTGGCCCAGCCTTGTAAAGGCCAGAGCCTGAATTGGCTGCTGTTCGGCCGTGGGCTGATTTGACTTAAAAAAATCATAGCATAATATGTCCATTATTATACATTATATTTTAATAAAATATATGGCCTACCAATCACCTTTATTCTCGTTATTAGATTCGAAAAGGTGCCTAAAATCTTGTATATTTTTATAAAGACAAAGATATTGGTACATAAAGTGGCGACACCGAAATACAAACATCCTTCGAAGCACGAGTTATAGTTACGTTACATGAGGTGGCATATCCATTTTTGTGAAGCATGTAATTCTAAAAATGACTAAAAAAGCCTAGAATTTTGCATGGGGCTATATTTTGAGTGTAAATGAGCACAAAAATTTTTTAAGGCAATTTAGACATAGGCGGAGCAAACGTGCTTCACAATAGTATATGGAACCTTTCACCGAACCCTATCCATACACTTAGATTTCTCATGGTTATATAGCCTGTGGCGCTTTGCGGTGTGCTATCGGTCTCAAACTTTTTCTGAGGCTTCTACATGGCCTGTGTGAAGGAACCGCCAGGTTTGAGAATTTTCTGAAATCGTTTGGTAATTTTCTCTGATTATTTTAATTACCGTGTGACTTCTCCCAGTAATTATACGTTGAACTGCGACCACCCCCTGAAAAGACCTGAAACGGTTGCCAAACTTTACCACAAGGTCTCTTGTGTCCTAGGAGGCAAAACTTTGTGGAGGCCGGTGCAAAAATATTGTGTTTTCAAAGTGTAATTCACCATATTTGTTATCTCACACGAAGAAAAATTCATAATTCCAAAAATGACTAAAAAATCTAGGATATTGCATAACCATATTTTGGGTGTAAATAAGCACAAAAAAAAATTTGAGGCAATTTGGACAAAGATCGTCCTGCTTCAAAATGGCATATGGAACCTTTCATCGAACCCTATGCATACACTTAGGTTTCCAATGGTTGTGTGGTCTGCATTTTAGATGAAGAAACTTTTTTTCTACATGTCCTGTGTGAAGGAACCACCAGGTTTGAGAATTTTTTGTTGGGCCTGGTAATTTTCTCGATTATTTTAATTACCCCAACTTCTCCCTATTATACGTTGAACTGGCCCCGAAATGACCAAACGGTGCCAAACTTTGCCGGCTGGTCTCTTGTGCCCTAGGAGGTAAAACTTTGTGGAGGCACGTGCGAAAATGTTGTGTTTTTAAAGTGTAGTTCACCATATTTGGTGCACGCCGCAGCTGCCGAGAAAAATCGGCCAATTCAAAAATGACTAAAAAACCTAGGATCTTGCGTGGGGCCATATTTTGGGTGTAAATGAGTATAAAAAATATTTGAGGCAATTTGGACATGGACCGTGCTTCACAATGGTATATGAAACCTTTCACCTAACCATGTCCATACACTTAGGTTTCTAATGGTTGTGTAGCCTCCCCATTTTGTAGTGTGCGACGCCGGTCTCAAACTTTTACTTGGCTTCTACATGGCAGTGTGTAAAGGAACCGCCACCGTTTGAGATTTTTCTAAAATTGTTTGGTAATTTTTTCTGATTATTTTAATTATCGCGCCTAACTTCTCTGGTAATTATACGTTGAACTCACAAAAGACCAAACGGCGGTACCAAACTTTGCCACAAATCTCTTGTGCCCTGGGTGACAAATATTTGTGGAGGTCGCTATATAATTCTTGTGTTTTCGACGTGTAATTCACCATATGTTATCTCACATTCCATGAAGAAAAATATAATAAATACAAAAAAGTTCCCATAACATAGCACTTTAAAAGATCGTCCTTTTCTTTTTGAGGCAATTTAAAAGATCGTCCTTTTTAAAATCATGTTAGGACACATAGAGATTATATAAACCACAACTATTATAAGTTGCATTTTAGATGAAGACGTATTTTCTCATGAAAATAAAAGAAATAAAAGAAAAAGGAATTGCGTTTGTTGGGCCTGAAAACGGTACTCGCATTCAGCCCAATCAAGTATATATTGTTCCTGGCCGTCGGATCAATACACGGACGGCTGATATTCCATTGGCATGTTATAAAACCAACGCAAACCCTAACCAACCCTAACCTGCCTTTCACCGCATTGCCTTCTCCGCAGCTGCCGCCGTCGGCCACACCACACCATCCCTGCAACAGTCATCTCTCTTGCCTCCTCTGCGCGGTCACACTAGGATGGACCGCATTGCCGCTGGGGCATCGGGGCCATCCACGCAGGCCAAGTCGTGCCTCCCCATTCCCCGGATGCGACGCCGGTGTCCTCCACTTGCTGCTGCAGATGTGGCTCGCCACCGTGGCCGGTGGGGAGGGGCCATCGCCGGTGAGGGTAGTGGCCGCGCCTGCCGTCGCTGGTATGGACCCTCACACGAGGGCGGACTGCGTTGCCGCGAGGGATAAGGGCTTTCGCTGCGGGTTAGTACTGGTTTTGGTCTCTTCTCCCAGATCCGCTTTAGCTTTGCTCACCATGCTGATTCTCTCCGTCGTGTTCACCTAGTCCAACTTGGCAGACCGAGGTGGCTTGGCAGATTTGGTATGTCTGCGGCAGGACCTGGAGAGCACGGTAGATCTGCGCGCATCACAACTGGTGGACGCATGCGATTTGCTGTCCTCGGCCACACCGCGATGCATGGTGAGAGTTTTTCATTGGATTTTTTTTTTGGATTTTTTTTCATTCGGTCTGGCTGCCTTCGAAGTGTTACAGATTGCTCGACTAGCTCTGCACAATTGCCTGCACCAGCCTCCAGGCCGTTGCGTTGCGTTTGATTTCTTGCCCCACGCAAGATCCTAGGCCGATGTTTATCCAGTCATAGGGAAGTAGACACGGGAGATACTAGTTGCATGGCTGTGCTAATTTGAGGTCCATTTTTCCCTTTCTTTTTCATGTAGCGGATTATTCAAATTTGGACCTTCTTCTGATTTGATGAGGCTACCGGGAATCCATACCAATTGTGTTATTCATTGCATGTACCAGTTGAGTGAAGGAAAATCCCTCGCTGATTGAACTTTTCTTTTTTTGGGGTGATGAAATATTATATGAATTTCAACTTTGGATTAGAACTGATTTCAGTAGCATCACATGACCATACTAACAGCCATAGTTATTTTTCGAGCCATAGTTATTTTTCGAGCCAGATGGAGAAGGGAAAATGCATCTTGGAGAAGTTTCATAGGTATAATTTTCTGTCTTTGGCAGTGTTAGTAAGGCCGTGTACTACAGAATTATATGTCCTGTTCGCTGGAAGCACTAACTATACCCGAAAGCTAACTATGTCTAGTCTGTAGGAAGCACTAACGTTATCAGCTTTTATTTTCTACTGATTGATGCATATATTTGATTCTGGAATACACACCATACCTACAGGGTTTGGAGTTTGAGTGCATACTAAATTAAGTAGTCAGCAATTACTATTTGTTCACTTGTCCAATCAGAATATTTGATCAGTTTTATGTGAGGTGCTGATCTACATGTAGTCTAACTTTTGTTTTTGTTCTAATTTCAGGAAAACCCATGAAGCTTGATTATGTCGCGTCTACGTGTGCTGGTTGAAGAGATGGAAGAATCGTGCTTGTGTAAAATAATATTTTGTTATTATTGAAATGCGATGGCATATGTCCATTCTGTATGTGACAATTGATTTAAGTGGAGTTCTGTACTGGCTTTGATAATACAATGTAGACGTTGCTGGATGTAATAAATTTGTTAATAATAATGGGTTGCTTGTCATATGTGCTATAATTATAGGCAGAAAAAAAAATTGTAAAACAGGCTGAAACTAGAATGCATTTTAAAGCCACGGAATGTAAATGGGCTGAAAGTACATTGTAAATGGCTTAAAAATAGATTGAAAATGGGTTGCAAACAAGCTAAAAAAAATGGCCCATGTTGATGTTGGGCTGTCAATAAATGGGCTGTGTGCCATCATCATCCACGTCATCATCCATGTAACCATCCACGTCATCATCCATGATGATGTGGCAATTCATCCGTGACGGTAATTTTCCGTCACAGGAAATGGGCTCGGGCTGGACTAACTAGGCCTCGGGCTCTCTGGTGACGGTTTAAATCGTCACCAATTATGTCAATCCGTGATGGATTTTGGACGGGGCCGTCACGCAGTCAATCCATGACGCTCAATCCGTGATGATTTATGAAACCATCACAGATCTTGTTTGCTGACGGATTTTCAGTGATCCGTGACAGAAATTTTCCATCACGGATTAGCATGATTCTTGTAGTGCTGCCATATAGTAGATCTCCTAGGGTCCCCTTGGGCACGAACTCGTAGACGAGCATGGGCGCCTCGAAATGGAGGCAGCAGCCGAGGAGCCTGACAATGTTTGGGTGGTTGGCGCGGCAGAGCACGACGAGCTCCTGGACGAACTCCTTGGTCCTGGTTTCATCAATCTGCTTGCACCTCTTCACCGCGACGGTGTTGGATGATGATGCATCAGCAGCAGTGCCACTGAGGGTGGCCTTGTAGACGCTGCCATGTGCTCCTTCCCCGACGATGTTGTCCTTGTGGAAGCCACGTGTGGCCTTCACTAGGTCCTTTCTGTCGTATAGGGTGAAGGAGATGTTGTTTTCTTCTGTTTGAAGAATGCGCAACAGCATCTGGCCTCCGTGCTGCACAAAGTAGCCTTGTCTTTTCTTGCTCACCTTGTGGCGGAAAACTTCGGCGCAAAGAAAGGCAATCAGCGCAATCAAAATCCCTACCGAAATTCCTGGAGAGATGGTAATGGGAAATTAGTTACAATGTACTCCCTCCGTTCTAAATTATAGTTCATTTTGGATTTTCTAGATACATTGATTTTGCTATGCACCTAATTATATTTACGCTACTTTGGTCAAAAAAATTATATTTACGCTAGCTCTAGATAGATAGTAAAAGAAATATGTATAAAGAAAAGCCAAAACGAGCTATAATTCGGAACAGGGGAAGTATCCAGGTTAAGTTTACCTAGGAAAAGCATTATTTTGATACAATAGTTGTTGACACTCAAAATTGTTGTTACCATCAATAAGTTATGAACATTTTGGACATCATGTACGTCAAGTGGTCTTGCAAATGAAACAAGAAGTCATGCGGAGAAGACTGCGAGCTACACCACCGGTACGTACTACCAGTAAATCGCCGGTAATACCACTAGCCCAAACTAGGCCATGCATCCATCGTGCAGAGATAAGCCTACCGGTACTACCGATCTTTTACCTATACCACCGGTAATGTCACCAGTAGTACCGCCGGCACAAACTAGGCGATACATCGATCATGCTGAGATAAGCCTAATAGTAATACACTGGTCTTTTATTGGATAGCACCCGTACTACTGGTCTTCTACCAGTACCACTGGTGCCTAGCGAGCCAGGTCAATATTCTGAACCGATTTGTTTTTTTTTTGTATAAATCATGTTTTAGGTAATTTTGGTGGTGGGAAACTCGTAGATTACATATTATTTTTTTGACCAAAGTCAGCAAGGGAAGTCCCAGCTTATTTTTAATTTTTTTTTAAATAATGCAGACCTCTTTAAATTCGCTCTCACAAGGAGTCGAACCTAGGTCTGCTGGGTGCTACTCGGATGCTCTAACCACTTCGTAGATTACATATTGGAGATGTTTCACAGTGGAGGATGATGGCCGATCGAATTCCATCCAGCAATTGACGCAAAAACACAACTAATACATCTCTTTACCTTAATGTCTCTCTTCTACCTCTTCTTCTTCTTTGTCGCCGCTATAATGGACAGGGAATCAATGACGATGAACCTCTAGAGCGGTCAGTCGGGCTAGTGGGCAGCTCATAGCCGTTGCACGCCCTCACGGGTCCCCGCCCGTGCGTGTGGGGTTTTGGGTTTCAAAAGACTTCATGCCAGCGTGTTTTGCGTATTGTGGCAAGGCTCCTCCACAACGTGTGTTTTGCATATCATGCTGATCGCTATAGGCATAAGGTCCAAGTGTGGATATCTCTTATGTGTCGGCTGATTCCCAATTTTGGCTTGGCCCTCCATATCGAGCGATCTAGCTCATTATAGAGTGTGTGATTTATTTAACAATCTATCAAAATTATTACTCCCTCTATTGCAAAAACTATGTATCTAAAAGAACCCAAATGTGATATAATTTGAAGTAGAGGGAATATATAATTGCTAGCAATGGTCGCTAGAGGATACATGCACTACCACACTGCGGAGAATTACTGTCAGCTCTGAAATATGTGATGGTTTTTCAGAAAACCGATAGGAATAAAGGGTTATCCTGTCAGTTTGAAAACATGACGATTTTGGTATAACATGACAGTTATTTGTCACAAAAGATTATGCTTGTCACAACTTTATTGGAAACGATGGATGTTTAACATAGAGATATGTTTTAGTCTTAATCAACGCTACATTGAAATGCTTGCATTGGCCATGCTTAGTGCTATATTTATGGTGATAGTTGTGGCATGCTTGACTGGTTTGATGATTATTTTTAGAAATGAAAGGCTTGCATTGTCCATGGTAGCAAGCATGACTCACCTATAATCACCGATTAGCGTGTAACTCTGAAGGCTTTTGTGTAGTTTGTTTTTCTATGGTAAAGTGGGACGACTAATCTTCTTTGAACTTTCTAGAAAATGATTTAATCGGGCACAGAGGGAGCAAGATGTAGTGCATACCTTTAAAGCTTTAATGCAATAATTACAAAAGTGAAAGCTTTCATCATGCAATAATGACCAAAGTGAAAGCATTATAAATAAAAAAAGGTCAGTAAAATTATTTGAAAGATTGGGGAATAATCAAATAAAAAGTATGGAGCCAGGCCAGCCAAACAGGGGGCGACCATATGGGCGTTGCTATACAAAACTGCGAGAGAGGATTTTTTTTTTTCCACATTTTATGAAAATAAAAGAACTAAATCACATAGTTGTTTTACGAAAAATATAGCTAGAACTTGCACAGTAGGATTATTTGTACGTATAAAGAAATGATCACATACAAAGTCTAGCCGTGCATTTGAGCAAGTTAATTCTTTAGTTGTTACCAAAAACGTCCAGTCAATTGTGGTCCTCCGACCCCTATGTAAATCTGAAGGCCAATGCCTCTACACACCCTTGAAGTACCAGTGAAACAAATTTGGGAACTCCAAAGAGTATCTCGGTTACATTTCAAGGGTATATGCTTATTTTATTTTTATTTAGTACTCTCTCTATCCCAGATTGTAAGTTAAGAATCTTGGAAAATTAAAGCATATATAGTTTGAGCAAAACTATAAATAAAAAATACAAAGGTTTGTGATATCAAATATAGGTATACTATGATAATATTAGCGAAAGAGTCCAATAATACTTAGATAGCATTCTAAATGTTACTATCTTATCATATAAATTTGGTCAAACTTGAGATGACTCTTCCATATTCTTGGAATGACTTACAATTTGTGATGGAGAGACCGAATAAAATATGATAGCAAGACAAAATGAGTTCAACATTGTGAACCTGCAAATTCCATAAATAAAAATCAATGTTTGCAGCTTAAGAAAATGTTCGTACCAGTGGCCACCCGTGCTCGGGGAGGAAACGGATCTTTGTGGCATTCTGCAATAGATGCATTTCCTTGGGTACCCGGAGGACAATCACAAGTGAATGAACCGTTTGTATTCATGCATACTCCGTGGCACGGGTAGTTTTTAGGGTCACGGCACTCATCAATATCTACACAATAAAACATCTAGTTAAATATAGCAACCATATGTGTATATAAATGTCAAATATTTAAGGAGTATGTAGCCCAACAAAGTATGTATATATACGAAGTATGTGATCATACTAGAGACCGTGGGTTGGGTTTCATGAAGGTTGAGTGTTAAGTCATTAAACCATCCAAAGGATCATAGTGTAGGCTGTCATATGTATATACTAGATAAGATTAATGCCCTGCGCTGTGCTGTACAGAGGCCTTTATTACTAGCGGATCCAAACACATATTCAGTGGCGTCGACCCAACCCGCTAGTGCTAAAGGCCACTGATAATGATGCACAATACAGACGGCTATCGTGCCGACAGAGATCCTTCTTTTTCACATGCGGTATATCTATATTAACCGCTTGTGTTAACCTGTTTAAGCTAGCGGGCCGGTAAACAAACCGGTGGTGTTAAACTATTTACCACAAGCCGGTAAACAAACCACTTTTTAGTCTGCACTGGTGTTTCTCATATAAGCAGGAGTAGTCGACCGCTAGTGAAAATTTGGGCATGGCGCCGTGAAAAAAGGCCTCTGTACATGGTTTTAGCCTCGTGCGTGTTACCATTGTTGTTTTGGTTTTCAAAAATACACTAGGCATCTTTGCTGACTTGGTCTATTCCAAGTCTAAAGACTTTGGACGCAATACGCATGCAGGACAGCTTTCGGGAACAACCAGTTAGCGAGGGGTGTTTGGAAATAGGCAGTAAAGTTTAGTCCCTTTTCACATATGATGTTTGATGCTAATTAGGAGGTCTAAACATAACTAATTGCAGAAGCCATGGCTAATTCGCGAGACAAATCTATTAAGACTAATTAATCCATTATTAGCACATGTTTTGTCAAATCACGGACTAACTAAGATTAAAAGTATTGCACAAAATAAAGATGGCATGGACATTATTTGTAATTAACAAGAGATAATGTGTATAGCTTGCATAAAAAGACTGCATATTAGTGGAAAATAATGTGGGCACCGTGCATGAAGAGATAAAACTTCTAGTGGGGTTTTGAATAGTATATAGATATATGGATATAGATATAGAAATGTTTAGCATATAATAACGTGGCATGCATAAAGGAAACTAATAAAATGTGTAACTACAACTAAGCATTCAACTAATCTCATATACAATTAAATTAAATAATTGCCTGAGTTATGTTTTTCTATTCGTAAATATCAAATTGAATAACTATATATATAATAATAACCAGATATATATCATATCAATTGCATGGAATGTGAGATATATACAAACAACAGAGGCTAGGAAGATGGCCTGATTGGTAGTAGATTAACAGCCGTACCTTTACAACCGTCAGGAAGGTAAGGGTTGCCCTCAAAACCTTGGTTGCACTTACAGACGTAGCCTCGTCCGCTGGCTGCGTCAGAGCAGGAGCTGTGGTCGCTGACGCAGGCGTATCCAGGGTTTCCGACTGCCGTCTTGCAGTCTTCCTGACTGACGATGGACCAGTCAATGATCACCGGCGCCATTCCACCACGGGAGCTGTTGAATTCCCACGGTGAGTTTTCCGGCGAGGACATGTTGTTAGAGCTGGAGGTCGACGACGTGAAGTTGGACGTGTCCATGAGCGCCGCAAAGCTGCAGCGACCATGGCGGCTGTCGAGGTTCGTCAACCCAGATGTGTTCAAGCGCCGGTCGAACCACACGTCGTATAGCTGCATACCCCTAGGGATGGACGTCTGGCAGCATCCAATCCCGGAGCAAGGGTTTAGGGACATGTTGCCTCCAAAGCACATGGCCACGCACCCGGTCCGGTACTTGGTGCCGGCACCAATGTACGCCAGCGCCTGGCACCCGACGACTGTGAACTTGTTGAGCGTGCTGTTGAAAGTGAAGCCTGGAGCCATGAACCAGGTCCACCAGTCTTTGCCCTCCATCTTCCTAGATGTACGGTTGTAGCAGTAAGAAGCGATAGGCATGAGCATCCGGACTTGACCAAGCTCCAGAGAGATGCTGAGGACCTCCGCGAAGCCATGGGTCGTCTTAGGATCGACTCTTGTCAGAAACGGCTTAAAGACGCCGTTACCGGTGTCGTAACACGAGATGTTGAACTCCCCAGTCAGCATGCAGCGAGGATCTCCCATGCCGAACGGGAAAGGGATGTCTACGCCGCCACATGATCTATTGCACTCTGCACCGCCGCCGATCTCACTCTCCCCGGCGGCGAGCCATGGCACCATGACCGCCGCACTGATCAGCCACACTAGTGCTGCTACAAATGCTGATGACTGGGATGTCGTCATGACTGGCACTATACCTAACTAGTCTTCTTGAGCTGGTGGTGATGGACTGAGAGCTCTGCTCTCGCCGTTTGCTACTTGTCTGAAGATTTATTTGCCAGGCTATGCTCGTGCTTCTGTCCAGAGGTCATGATCCGACTACAAAGTGCAACAGGGACCTGCCACCTACCGCCGGTGACTCAACCTCAGGCAAGTGCAGAGGAACTGATGCTGCAGTGCTGCTTCTCTGTGGAATAATGGATCCACGTTGTGTGTGTGCTGCCCACGATTATTTGCCTCTCAGTGTCAGCATCTTGTACTTTGTGTGAATGCAGACTAATCCTTTGTTTTTTTGCCCAATCAAACACGTAACTTTGATCTATATGTTTTTATTAATCTATGTACAGTTACACTGGGAAAGCCTAACTCCTGGCGAAGTGCGCTATAAAGACATTCCTTTTTAGACGGATGGACTATTTCCTCATTATCTTACTTACTAATATAATTAAAAGCCCCACGATGAAAGATTCCAGTTTAATTATCATGAGATGCTTTCTCTATATATATATCTTTAGTCCAGCTGCATGGAGATGAAATCATTGATCATCATTACAATCACTACCATTAGGAGGAAAGAGTGACCTAACTGTCACCTCAAAATTTATCATAAAGTATTCCTAGGGAATATTTGTTATAAACATAACTAATCATATGACACATTGTGATAATCAATCTTTAATGATAGTCTTTGGTCATGATATTTTTTATCAAGCATGGCACACGGGTCTAGGCGAGATGTCCTTACCATTGGGTGCCACAAGTTAGCTTTTATGTAATATAAAATTTTTAGGAAAACAATTATTTGTTAAATTTTCATAAATTCAAAACACATTCAAAAAATTCAGATAAATATTCAAAAATAATATAAACTTCATAAAATATTTACTAAACTTTAATGAATTCTGAAAATAGTTTTTTTGTAATTCCAAAGTACTAAAAAAATTCCAAAAAAGATTTATAAAGATTTAGTAAATATTTTCATATATTTGAAGAAATATTTGTTAAATTTAAAGTATTCATAAAAATCCAAGAAATAATTTCATTAATTTCGTGAAATATTGGTTAAACTATCATGAATTCCAAAAAATATAAACTTACAAGAAATATTTGTTAAAGTTTCTTGAAATTTTATAAATATTTGAGTCTACAACTATTTTATAAACTTACATGAAAATTTACAAATGCTGCTTAGAACTTTTTATAAGAATTTGTATGGTGAAGACATGATGGTCTCAACATGGACCCCTTTAAAGAAACCATGCTTTCTAATAGTTACTAAGGGCAATCCCAATACATGGTATCTGGACATAGTTTTGCAAGACAGAAAAGAAGCAATTAATATTAGTAGAAACTATCCTTCCAAATCCATGGTTTCCATAAACAAAGGATAACATAAAATGCAACACAAAAAGGACTAGATCAACTATGGCTAGCAACAAGACAACCACATATGCATAGCTGACAACATGTTTGCAGCAAACAAAAGACGTTTTTGCTTCATTACTTTAGATTGCAAATCATTTAAAACTATTTATTAGCACCAAACAGGTTAACCCAATAACTCAAGCATATTGCATCCAAAGGACATGAAACTATAGCACAAAAGACACATAACATTAGAAGCATACCATAGAAAATTCATAGCAAATGGAGCACTAAAACTTTAGATATGAATTATTCCAATTAAAACCGTAAAAACAACAAAAACTAAACCAGGTCATATTATCATTCTGCTGCATAGATCCTTAGACTAGGATTTCAAAATGTCCTCATTTGGTATTTTATGTGTTTTCTATGATTTAGTATGCATTTTCTAGTTTTCAGCCATTTATGCATAGAGGAAAACATTAAATAGAAAGGATAAAACACTTTAATAGATAGGCCCTTGGACATTCTAAAAAACTAGCAGAGTTCCCCGCGTGTTGCCGTGGGTAGGAAAGGGTATTGTTAAAGGATTGTATTGTTATACCGTGTAATCTCAAAAAAAAATTGTAATTGCTAAGAAATCTGGTCACAATTAGCTATTGAGCATAATTACTTTGTGCAGGCTAGAAATAGAGTTAGTAATGAAGAACTTAAATTTATGAAACAAAGTATATACTCATTGGCATAAAGATTATTTAATCTTATGTTTAAACTCCAAGCTGAACGAATATCGAATAGAAATATTTAGATATGTTGGACGGGTGACAACTTCTTGTAATGTAATAAAACATATATAATAATTTATTTTAGGAAATCTTTGGTAGATGATTTAATCTCTTGAACTTCGTCCTTCACGCGTCATATCCCTGCGCGTTGTCGTGGGTATGAAGGAGAAATCTATGAGTTAGAATATTACTATCACCCTCCTATTCTTTTTCTTTCCTTTTTAGCCCTTTTAATCATTCTCTTTTTTTTATTTTTTCCTTAACTCTATACCAACTACCATTAGTGGAAGCCACCTATAATTTTATTGAAATATATCCATATGAGATCTTGTTTTCAAGGATTTATTAAAAGAAATTTAATGGTGTAACCGAATTTAATCTGGTTTTTGGTTTGTAAGTTATAACAATTTTTTAGTTAGTTCAAACAGTGAGGCTTACCACTGGATGTCATCGTCTTAGTGGGGCTGCTGAGGTGGCATGCTTGCATGTGGAGATAACTCCCTACTGGAGGTTCTCTACATAGGTGTAGTAGATGAAGTAAGCCTAGATCCGAAAACATCCCTATCCGCGCTTTTGCAAAGTGAACATAATAATTGGATAGATAGGTAGCACACCCTCCTTAGGTATATCTAACACACCCTCCTTACATGGTATAACGTAGATACCAACCACGCACGCGACGCCACTCAACTCTACACAAAGTAGATTTTTTTTGTGATACTAGACCTCAAGATTCATGAAGTCACCATGGACGCCTCAATGTCAACGAGAATGTGGTCTATCACTGAAACCATAGCACCATTAGAGCAGTTCCAACAATTGTGCAATTGGGTTTGACATTCTTGTTTTTGGGAAAAGACACAAAATCTTACCCTCTAACAGTTTGGCAATTGTGGTTGGCATATTTTGTGAGTTGGCAAATAGAGGGTGAAGCCGCGCATATATGCAGACGTCCGCAATGCTTGGCGTTCGTGGTTTTGGTTTCCCGTGACGAAGACTCCTCCCGTGCGCCCACTCCTTCTCCCGCGTGCCATCGCCGTAGTTCCCCTCGCGATTGCTCCTTGCTGCGAAAAACCCTAGAAGGTCGAGGGGATCCAAGGTACTATCCCCTTCTTCCTCGGTTCACCATCTTCCCAAGAAACCCGAATGACTATAGGGGTCGGGATAGCGACTTGTTTTTACCGGTGTTTCCTTCTTCATCAACGTGAGGCTAGGGATTTGTGGGGAGGTGATGGGCGGTTGAACTAGGGTTCCCAGATGGCAATATTATTACTTGTCTTGGTTGATTGATCACGTTGATCTCATACAACACCACACATTGATCTCTACCCAGGAACAACACAGCACGGCCAATGAACAACGGCGGATAGCGACTTTACGGACCATGGCGGAGCACCCGGTAGGGCAAGGTAGGGCGCTCACCGCATCCTTGTCCCCGCTACGAATCCCCACCCCAAGTTGCATTCTGGTCGGCGGCCGCCTTGGATGGCAAGGACGCTGCCTCTGACTCTCTGTCCAGTGAGGAAGACAACCAGGAAACTATCATAAACTGAATCGTTACGTTGTCACTTATGGTCTTTGGGCAATCACTTCATCTCATGTTTTCTTTTGCCTTGTGGGCTTGTCACTTGGCCTGTGGGCTGGGGATTAGGGGATTCATATAATCGTATTGCAGCAACGATTTGCCTTCACGATCCTGATTCTCACCAATTCGGCATTAGTGGCAGGCGGTTTGTGTTCTCGCCTCTTCGCTAGTTCAGAAAATCGAAGACGAATCAATTGCAGAGATCCGCGAGTGGTGATCACGAGATAAATTATAAACACATTCATAAAATTTAGATAAATATTCAAAAAAAATATAAACTTCATAAAATATTTATATAGTAAATTCTAAAAAATATTTTTTTGTAATTCCAAAGTATTAAAAAAATCCAAGAAATATTTATAAAGATTTAGTAAATATTTTCATATATTCCAAGAAATATTTGTTAAGTTCATATAAAATTATAAAATCCAAGAAATAATTTCATGAATTTCGTGAAATATTGGTTAAATTTTCATGTATTCCAAAATATAAACTAACAAGAAATATTTGTTAAAGTTTCTTGAATTTTATAAATATTTATTGATTCTACAGCTATTTTATAAACTTACATGAAAATTTACAAATACTTCTTAGAACTTTTTATAAAGAATTTGTATGGTGAAGACATGATGGTCTCAACATGGACGCCCTTTAAAAAAAAAACTTTGCTTTCTAATCTATCTACTACACCTATATACACAAACCCCACTAGCTAATTCTCTCAACATTCAAGCTATCCGCATCATCATTCCACTAACCGGTCACATTTGCAATTATAATCTACATGCAAGCAAGACACATAATCCACACTAGCATTACGCCATACCATCCACTAACATTAACTTATAATTTATTATCCCTTTATATAAATAATCTTATTCCAAACCATCAACAATTTTTGTGGCAACGCATGGGGTATTGCTTTCTTTATCGTTGAGACTTAAGGTTTTTGTGTTGGAAATTCTCATTAAATAACTCACATGTTTATATCTTTCTTTCCATCATCAATGATCAAATCACATGTTCATATCTTTATTTCCATCATCAAATGATCATTACAAAACTAACCTTAAATTCCCACAACAACAAGATCTATATTTTTTTAAGTTACATATATTACTAGAAGACAAACACCGAAGGTATGTTGGATCATTAGCAGGTTAGTACTTTCTCAAATCTATTCTTACATAAACTGATAATTTTTGTGTTGTATATATTAAGTTCCAAAATTATCCTCCGCAAGCTAGTGACCTATGTTTTCTTTGAAGTTGAAGATCCAAGATTAAGATGATGTTTTTTAGTTTATTATCGAAAAATATTTTTAAATTCCTTTTAGCTATAGATTACATTTACTTTCGCATACCCAAGCAAATGAGCAGTGGAATTCACCAAGTAGTTACTAAGGGCAATCCCAATACATGGTTTCTGGACATAGTTTTGCAAGAGAGAAAAGAAGTAATTAATATTGTAGACACTATCCTTCCAAACCCATGGTTTCCATAAACATAGGATAACTTGAATGCAACACAAAAAAGGACTAGATCAACTATGGCTAGCAACAATACAACCACATATGCATAGACGATAACATGTTTGCAGCAAACAGAAGACATTTTTGCTTCATTACTTTAGATTGCAAATCACTTAAAACTATTTATTAGCACCAAACAGGTTAAACCAATAACTCGAGCATATTGCATCCAAAGGACATGAAACTATACCATAGAAGACACATAACATTAGAAGCATACCATAAAAAAATCATTGCAAATGGAGCACTAAAACTTTAGATATGAATTATTCCTATTAAACCCTAATTACCAAGATAAAAAAAACAACAAAAACTTTATACTAAACTGTGTCATATTATCATTCTACTGCATGATTCAGGACATGCTAAGCCCTGCGGCAGGATGCAGGCTATGGAGAATCTAAAACCCCCAGCGCTGCGGCGCTGTGAACCCTCGGCGATTCGGGTCCGAAGTCGCCCACGCGAAACGGACAAACACTACCGACAAAATAACGGGTCGCCCTCGAGATACCCCGAGCTCTACCGACGAGCTCGGCATCCACACATTTCCTCGCGACATGACTAGGCCCCCCTCGGTTCCGCATTACAGCGGCGCCGCCGCAGTCCCCCGCCGAGGATAGAGGCGTGCCCGATGGCCGATGGGACGTTTCCCTATCGTGATACTCCACGGGGGTGTAAGCGGGCACACCGATCATCTTTACAAGATCCCCGAGCTCAGAGCTCGGCTAAGAAGGACACAGGCTACGAGATCCTTGCGCCGCATCCTCGACGCTACCCGAAGTGACGAAGTAGAGCTTCAGCACGCGCGCAAGCGACTGGCGTGCCCCTGATAGATCGGAGTTCATGCGGTTTACCCTCCTTCTTCTATATTCTCACATCTTTGGACCTCTCCCCTGGTGGCACGATGTATCCCCTTATGATTATAAAGGGACCCTTCAGCCATCGGGGAGAGGGCAAGTCAATCGGTTCACAACGCACTCCACATTCCACTACATCCACGATATTAGCACTTGCCTCAATCAGAGACTTGGGACCCCGCTCCCTCTCTCGACCAACTTGTACTTTCCCCTGTGATGAGCCTTTGAGATCGATAGTGATTTCACTAGACTAGGGTGCCCGATTCACCCCTCGAATGAGTATAAACCCCGTGGTGATTGTCTCCTCGAAGTTAGGACATCATAGCACACATTAGCCGACGACATCGTGGACCGTGGTTTTAGACTACGATAAGATGGTAAGCATCAATTTCTTTCCCCTCCTCATCCACTACGCCAATCGTCATTTCTAAGCTAGGGCGGTTCCGCACCCTCTCTAAGAGCAGCTATTCAACCGCCCCTCGTAGGGGCTTTTAGAAATCAGCACACTATAGGGGTGGTTGGACCAACCGCCCTCGAATCGGTTTGTAGGAGCGTAAACTGCCCCCACAAATCATTTCCAGATTTCATTTTCAAAACTCAAAAAATAGCAAAATATTTTTATTTAATCAAGGAAGGTCCCCAATGGCAAACAGCCATGATTTTTTTTTATGGAAAATCATGCGCTACACGGCCGCGACGGTTCGAACCCACGACCTACCCCTCATGTGGAGCCTTCCTCCACCGCAGACCGCACACACCTCACATGTGTTTGTATTTCATTTTGATCATCACATATTATACACATGCGAAAGTGAAAATTGCCTATTTGAGTAAATAAACGGATTCAAATCAAAAAGTGGTCAACTACAAAAGTTTCATAACTTTTTATCTATAATTTTTATTTAGGAAATTTTTTGATTTGAGGTCTTTTGAAAAATTCAAATTTTGAAACTTAGATATTCAAACCACATATTTCGAGGCATCAAATAAAGTAAAAAATGAAAACGTTGTTAACAATAAATATTCATAAATTTTTGAGATCTACATTTTTTATTTATATCATTTTTCATCCAAAATCATTATAAAATTTATATTTTTAGTGTCTCTATAAGAGGGTTGATGATCCAACCGCCCTTACGGAGGTATTTGTATGGGCGGCTGGATCACCAATCCCCTATAAATAGCCAGCCCCTCTGTATAATGGGGCTCAATATCCAACCCTGTATAGGAGGTATTTGTATGGGCGACTGGCTCTTACAAATGGTTTTTGTAGTAGTGATCTCTGCTGACTAGTATTAAAAAGTACTTCTTTCGATCCTTCCAAATTATTTAACTTTGACAAGTTCGTTGAAAACATCAACATGCACTACTACCTAAACGATTTTAGGTGGCTTATCAAAAATCATTTCCAAAGGGCGGTTTTTATAACCGCCACCAAACGTAGGGTCACGGAAAATAGCCGATTTTCGGGCGGTCAAATGCCCGCCATGGTTAATAATAAAAAAAGGAAAACCCAGATCCGCACCCGCTTTGGGCCTAGATCTTGGCCGCCACCGCCGATGGTCTAAATATGGTAGTATTATTAATACTAAAGTGAGGTAAATTGACAAAAATTCACATTCAACAGCAGATGGAGTGGAAATTGTAAGCCTGATTGTAGAGGGAACTTTATGCACGCTTGACAGTCCAGACGGTCGGTTGTGAGTCTCTCACCTCTACCATAGCTCTGCTCCAGGTCCTTTCTTCACTAAGCTCTCAATTTTTTTTTTTGTGCAGAAGCATGTAATTAGAAACTTAGCCCAAGCCCATTGAAAATGAGGTCCGACCTGAAAGCATAATACGGCTAGTTCTGGCAGGCTTGTAATCTGGTCCAATGTTTCAAATGAAACATACCCGCCCTGAAATTTGTCAATGACCGGTGCCAAGCGGCTGTAGGAGCAACACTAGAGGCGGGGCCTGTCCAGCCCGACCATACGTCGCAACATGGGCCTTAAATGGGGGCTCCTGCGGCAAAGCCATGCCGACATCGACACCATGACCAGCACCGCACCTCAGAACACACTAGTCCTGCTACTAATGCTGATGAGTTGGATGTCATGACTGATACTTCATCCGTTTCCAATTGTAGTTACTTTGGCTTTTCTAGATACATTAATTTTGCTATGCACTCTAGTTATACACTATGTCTACATACATAAGAAAAAGAAATGGATCTAGAAAAGCCAAAGTGAACTACAATTTGGAATGGAGGTAGTACTAACTAACAAGTCTTCTTAATTATCTGAATATTTGATTTGCCAGGATATGATCCTCCTTCTGTAGGTCATGATCCGGCCGACATGAAGTGCTGCAGTGGCGCTTCTATGGAATAATGGATGGAAAAAAAGCTGCATAACCCCCTCGAACTTTGAGCCCCGAATATTTAATGTCCTCATCTACAAAACCAGTTTTCCTACACCTTAAACTTTGAAAACAGTTTAATTTACCCCCTGGGCAGTATTGGAGGGTGGTTTTGGCCTACGTGGCGCCCACAAAGCGGCCAGCTTGGCAGCAACAGCCACGGTGGCGATCCATCCCCCACCAAGCCCACCGCCGGCAAGTTATTAGAGCTCTGCCGCCCACCATCCATCCCCTGCTCCTCCTCTCTCCATTTCACTAACCCGTAGGGCCTGCTCATCGGTCGCCCCCTACCTCCCCCATCCACACGACGACGCCGGCCTTCCGGCCCCTCTCTTGCCGCTACGACCCAGCGCTCCACGCGACCTAGCTCACCCGCCCGTGTTCCTCGTGATCGCTGCACATCGCGTCCGCCCTCCCTCCCCTTCGCCTCGCCGCCCGTGGAGCACCTCCCCGCCCATGGAGCACGTCCCGCGATGGTTGGTTGTTGTGGACACCCCCGCCTCCAACCGCCTCTCCTCCTCCTTTCGCTACAAGACCAAGTCCCCGGTCCGCCGCGAGATGGACCCCTAACCATCGAGTGATTAGGGTTCCGCCGAACATCGCCCTTGCACGCCACGCTCACGCGGGTGCGCCTAGCGTGCGCCGACGGCCGCCGCTCAATCGGGCCGAGCTATCGACCCCGCCAACCCAAGATGAAGGTCCGCCTCACCATCGGGGAGCCGCCAGGCTCACCTCGGCCGCCTGCGCCACCGGACGGAGCTTGTGCAGCCATGAAGCCACCGCTGCCGCCATTGTCGCCCGGCGACCTTCGGCCGGTGAGCTCGTGGACCAAACTTTTGCACCACTAGATGCGACATGACGCGTAGAGCCTAGGGTGGCGACCTGCCGCCGGGAGACCTCACCGACGGCTTTCCACCGTCAAAGTGCCGCCCTGCTACGTGTGTGTGAGACAGGTGGGTCCGTTGACCAATGGGGCCCGCGACGCGTCGAACATCTAGGCTGCCTCCGGGTGCACGATCCGGGTAACCGTAGCTTTCAATCCACGCCGGCCGCCTTTACGCCACGTAGGCCAAAACCCACCCTCCAATACGCCCGGGGTAAATTAAACTGTTTTCAAAGTCTAAGGTGTAGGAAAACCGGTTTTGTAGATGAGGACATTAAGTATTCCGTGGCTCAAAGTTCATGAGGTTATGTAGACCTTTTTCCAATAATGGATCCACTATGTGTGAAACAGACCCCAGTGCACCTTGTGTGACAGCTTCAGCTTTATGGAATAGTGGATCCACTTTTTGTGAAACAAACTGTTTTTGTCCGTGTCAGCATCTTGTACTTTTTGTGAAGAAGACCCCAGTGCAGACTAATCCTTGCCCTTGTCGGATGCACCAATTATACGACACCCATGAAACGCGTGGCAAATTTATCAATTGCCGTAGTTAAAATTTATCCAGGATTAATGTCCACTTGTCCATTTAATACTCCTGATATTCTCATCCTATTAACAGCTACTCTCTCTGCCATAAAAAAGAGTGTCGCTTTTAGGTTTCTCATACTCTTCATGTTTGATCATCCGTCTTATTTACAAAAAGTCTCATAAATATTTCATATCTTCAATTTTGTTACGACATATTTATCATTAATGATACTTTAATGCTTATTTATCTATTTTATAATTTACACAAAATTTTTGAATAAGACGAAGTGGTCAAACACTTAGATAACTAAAAAAGTAAAAAACGACACATTTTTTTTTGGATGTAGGTAGTACGTCAACTCCTTGCACCCCATCTCTAATCCCTCCTAGATTTTCATCCAGTGCGTAACCCCAACACCGATCTATTAGAGCATGGTTAATAATAGAGTCAAATGCTTAGCAATAAGTCAAGTAGTAAGGGCTAAGTTATACAAAAATTAGTCACTTACTTGCCTACAATTTTTTTTTTTTTTTTGTTTCCATCCTCTTTGCTTTCCCTCACATTTATGGCTGTTCGAAGTACTAATGCCTATACATGCATGCCCAGCTCAGGGTTAGAATAGGAGCCAAGATCTATTCTTTCTCCTCACTTCTCTCATCCACATCATAAAAAAAACTAACTAGCTTGGCTTTGAATCCATTACTGTACCTGATCTTATTGTGCAACATAACATTAGGACTCAAATGTGGGATGCGGAATGCGAGAAATGGGAGGGGCTAAGGAGGACTTACACACGATCGTGCTCGTTGGATTTGAGTGAGTATGGGTAGAGAAGATTGTAAAGCAATCTTGATGATTGATTTCTATCGAGTTGATTTTTTGATATATTTTGTGGGGCATATGAAGGGGGCTCTCTCAGTAGGGGAAGTATATATTGAGTAGACCAAGTAATGAATATGCTAGTAGGGTAGGTTTTTTTTTAGACGGATTTATTATCTCCTCATATGTAATACTAAAGTTGTATGGAATATTGAACTATCACTACCTGAGATCCATGGATGACTAGTAGATCTAAACCCAACATCACCGCTCAACGGTGATTAGTGAATTTTAGAGAGAATTCGCAGAGGGCAACTAGCAATGATGGGGTTATCCTATCACCGGTCCGCATCTTGCACAAGTGACTCTTGTCGGACGATCAATTATAAGACCCCATGTTTCCCCATCAAACACGTGAATCTTTTTTGCTTTCAATCCACGTAATAGTGGGAAAACAGTTTGCATTAACTCCTCGTGCAGTGCAGCGGTTATAATGATTGTTAGAAATCAGCTCGTCGAACTCACCGGACAGCAAGAACACACAAGAACAAGTAGTACACGTGATGTAGGGAGAAGAGGAGCTTTTGTTTCTTATTCACTGTCACCGCTTACATCAACTGAGGTAACCCCTTTTATAGAGGGACAATATGAATGGATACAAATTTGCTACAAAGACAAAGTGGCTACAAAGGATCTCCTCCTCCGCTATTCTTTTAATTGGCCACCATGATGAGTTTATCTTTTGCTAACTCATTCATAACACTCACCCTTGGCCAATTAAATGCTATGTCAATGCCTCGCTAAAAACTCCTCTCAAAACCAAAGGGGGAAAAGAGTAGGAGAAAAGAGTACATCGCATGCACCGACTTGAATTGCACCTCGCTGTTCGTTAAAAACCTTGCATGAGAAAACCCAAAGGATAAAACTCATCAAGGGAAAAAGAGTACAACAGTTGATACTTTGGTCGGATCTTCAAAGATCGACCTATGACCTTCGGGGTCAAGTTTATGAGCTTATGCTTTCCGGGAAATACTCCCCCAACCTTGCAACTCTCTAAGTCGCTCTCATGCCTATTCCACGAACATGCTTGTGGAAGGTAGAGGCAAAGTGAGATTTTGTGAACAAATCGCTAGATTGTCACACCTACCTAGCTTTGCAGATATCCACTTCCCCACCTCTTGGAGCTCATGGGGATAGAAGAAATTAGGAGCAATATGCTTCGTGAGATTGCTCTTGACATAGCCTATATGCATCCAGGTAACACAAGCCGCATTATCTTCATAGATAATGGTAGGGGTATTGATAGTTTCCATGCCACATGACTTCGGATGTGATCAATCATTCGGCCAGAGCCAAACACATTCACCCGTGGCTTCATATAATGCGATTATTTCGAAAGTGGTTGGTAGATGTTGCAACCAAGGTCCGCTTTTACTGCATCACCAGAAATGGCCGCACCACCACGTAGAAAAAAACAAAAACCAGCTTTGTGACTTGGCATTATGAGGGTCGACATATAGCCAAGCCACCAACATAACCCACCATAGTGAAATCCCCTCCCTTCGGGTAGCATAATCCAAGGTCCCGGGTACCTTGTAAATACCGAGGATAGTTTTTACGCCAACCCAATGTCTTCGGGTGGGAGCGGCACTGCATCTTGCCAACAGTTTACCGCAAAATGCAATATCGCCTTGTGCAATTTGCAAGATACATTAGTGCTCCTATGGCACCGAGATATGGAACTTCGTGTCCCAATATATCCTCATCCTCATCCTTGGGTCGGAATGGATCTTTATCCATTTCCAATGATCGAATCGACCATAGGGGTTTCGTGGGATGGCTTCGCCATATTAAACCTTTCAAGTACCCCTCTTAGTGTAGGTGGTCCGTGTACAAACACTCCTTCCGGGAGGTGTTCGAGCCGCTGCAGCCCAAACAAAAAACTCTTGGTTTTACCCAAGTCTTTCATCTCAAACTCCGCCTTCAAGTAAGTCGATGCTTCCTCAATATCCTTTGTGGCTCCAATGATGTTCAAATCATCAACATAGATCGAGATGATGCAAAATCCATCCTTGGATTTCTTTATGAACACACAAGGACAATCATCGCTGTTTGGCGTAACCCTTCTTCGTGAGGTAGTTACTCAAACGGTTGAACCACATCCTTTTCGATTGTTTCAAGCCATATAATGATCGGCCGCAGCGAACACTAAACATGTTGCGATTTTGATTCGTCCCAGGACCTTGAGTCCTTCAGGACTCTCATATAAATTTCGAATCAAGTGACCCATACAAGTATGCGTCACGACATCCATTAACCGCATTTTTTTTAAATTCATATTAGCTACCATAGAAATGAGATATCTAACGTTATGCCACTCACAACAGAGAGTATGTTTCATCGAAATCGATGCCGGGTCTCTCAAGTGAACCCTTGTGCCACTAGCCTCGCTTTATATCTTACCACCGCCCATGTTCATTCCTCTTTCGAGTGAAGACCCATTTACATCCTACAGGGGATGACTTTCGAGGTGTTTGACTACGTGTCCAAAAACCTTCCTATGGCAAAGCGAAGCGCAAGCTCGCCAATTGCTGATTTCCATTGTTCCCAAATGACGCTTCTAGCACTCCATCAAGGACTTGGGTTCGATCCGGATCCAATGAGTCGCAAAATTTTGGAGGTGAAATATATGTCGATAACCGTGGTCTTTCTATTGTATGATTCTCCCCGATTCCACATAATTCGCGGCGATCTCCTCAGATCGCCTTCCCACTCATCGTGATTTCCCACAACGATTGAGTTGGGTTGTTCCGACCTTCCAATGCGATGTTGTGCGACGGTGCATTGGGATTTTCATCTTCGTGATGATGTCCTTCGTGACTTCTCCAACTTCAGGTTGGTTTGCCACTTCGTGGGCATTCTCTACTTCGTAGAGCTTCCTCAAATGATTCCTTTAAGTGGTGTAAGTGACTCAGACCTTGTTTATGCGACGCCTCCAGCGGAACCTTGTCCTTTTGCACCCGGAGGTCTCCCCTTTTCCTAGGATTGGTGGAGACATCGAAAGTTAGTGCCCTTCGGGGGTACTTTGACTTCTCTCCGGTAGCATTTACCGCAGTATATGCGACCTTGTCACCCTTTTATGATCGCTGAAGGCATCGGGCAGCTCATTCGCAAGATTTTGCAAATGTATAATTCTCCTAACTTCTAGTTCTGGTTTCGTGGTGGTGCGGGATCAATGGATTGCATTCCAGTTGCATTCCATTCAATTTCCCTACATTCCATTGATGTCTATCTCCCCTAATGCCGGAAATGATCTTCATCGAAGACACAATCAGCATCGAAGCCGTATGAAGATCCCTCAAATATAGGCTCTAAATATTTGATTATGGACGGAGTCTCATAACCAACATATATCCCCAACTTCCTGGGGTCCCATTGATGTACGCCGAGGTGGTGGTATTGGCACATATACAAAGCAGCTGCCAAATATACGCCAGATGGGAAATACTTGGTTCTTTTTCCACGCACCATTTGTGAGGGGACGCCTCATGATATGCGCTTGGCTTCGAGTTGAATTAATTTTGCAAATTTTGTAACACCGCATGGCCCCAACAACCGGTTGGTAGCTTACACTCCTGCAATAATGGCCTTGCAATCCATTTAATCCTCTTGATCAAGGATTCAAATAGACCATTTTGTGTGTGGACATGTGGTACTGAATGCTCAACTCTAATACCCATTGCAAGGCAATAATCATCGAAAAGCTTTTAGACCCGAATTCACCAAAGATTGTCCATCCGAATGGATTGATGCGGTTATCGTGAAACTTGCTCTCAATCTCGATTATTTGTGCAATAAGTTTGGAGAAAGCATGGTTTCTAGTAGACAACAGTCCACATGGCTCCACCTAGTGGATGCATCAATTAGTACCATGAAGTACCTAAACGGGCCCGACAGGGGCTGAATAGGTCCACAAATGTCACCTTGAATCCTTTGCAGAATGCGGGTGATTCATCCCCTAATCTTCGTGGGGGATGGTCTAGTGATTAGCTTTCCCTTTGCACACGCGGGTGCATATAAAATCTTCTCGTGATTAGGGAAGCCTTTAACATTATGGCCAACAAAATTGTTGATGATTCTTCTCATCATAGTCAACCCAGATGACCCAAACGGTCATGCCACATTCAAATGACTCGAAGTCTTTGAATATGGCTTGCATCGCAACATACCCTTCGGGGTTTTATGTACGCAGTAGTACAAACCCGATGGCGATGACGGGAGCCTTTCCACCACTTGTTTTCGATAACCGCCGAATTTAGTGATGAGGAGGTATTCAAGACCTTTCTCAATCTCGCCAACATGGAAACCATTCGCACGGATATCCTTGAAACTCAAAAGCGTTAAGCTTTGGAGTCGTGGTACAACAATGCATCTTTCACAAATATTTGTGTACCCATAGGGAGGACCAACGTAGCACTTCCTAAGTGCCTACAATATGAGCATTGCTTCCCGAATGGTCATGATATTTCCATTTTTCTTAGTCAAGGTTTGGAAATATCTAGTTTCCCTTAGTATGGTGTTAGTGGTGCCGCTGCCTACAAGACATAACTCCTTTTCACCATGGGTCTCACAAATGCCGTTAAATACCATAATAAGTAGGGATTTAACATAAAGCATTCATTATAAAAAGATAACATTACAAATGATCTCCCGAGCATGTATGGCCAAACTAGTACATGTGGGCATTGCATTGGGTGACTTGACCTCCTTGGGGTTTACCGAAAGTGTCCCCGAATATATCAAAGTCATCATCAAGTAGGTCATTGTCACTTTCATCCATTTGGACGCCTTCACCATTTCCCTTTTGGCGCTGATAAGCATGTCATCGCGCTCCGAAGCCACAGCTCATTGGTGAAGTAGGACATATGTTGACTCTCCATGCCCTTGCTTCGAAGGACTTTGGTAGAGCTCAACCAGTGTTTCGGGGCACCCACAATTCTTGGGACCAATGTTCAAGCCCTCCACATCTACAACAATGTTCTTGTTGTTTAGATGTTTCACCTATGACCTTCTTTGGCGCTCACCTTTACCCTTGGGATTTCCTTTAAACATGGTGCCTTGTTTCCCTTCCATTGACCCTTTTCACGACAATATAGTACTATGTTGCCGGGTCGGAGAGTAGAAACGGTTTTCTCAATCATATCCGTCGCTGATCTTCTAGCCACATAGACGTAATCTAGACACAATCCTCGTGCAAAGCGAGTTGTATGCTTTGCCACGCACGATAGTCTTGGAAGCGTAAGGCTATCCAGCCTTTGTTGTGCTTTGGAGAGCACAATTGACTTTTGTTGGCTAAAGCGGTCCTTCGTGGACCGCCATAAAATCAATGGATCATCCTCATTCATATACTTTCGCACTTCGTGTCTAGGTGTAAATGGTGTTGCAAGAAGTGCAACGCTTCGCTTTGTCAAGTGTCGCTCGCTTTATCCTTGCCGCCTTCAGCCGAAAGCAATGATATGATCGAGGCTCATGCTATCGAAGTTTGATCTCACGCCAATGGCCTGTAAGGTAGTTGCCGCCATCAACGGGCGAAGCTTCTCAAAATCCTCTTTGCAATGTCCGACATGCCCGCACATCCGATGTGTAGGATTATTAATTTGTTTCCGCCACACGTAATCTTCTTCAGATTACAGTGCATAGTCTTCGTGACATATGCAAAAATTTCCCAAGTGTAATGTTACAAATATAAATCGCAATAAATAAATCTACAGGATTTAAAATGCGAAATATAAATTACAAGAAATAAATTCACAGAATTTAAATACTGAAAATAAATTACGTAAATAAATTTACTAATTTAAATACCAAATTTAAATTGCCGCAATTAAATCAAAGTAATTGCTCAAACAAAAAAATGAAATGGCAAAATAAATTGCCATGGTGGCTTCAGCCACAAAGAGGCCCATTCTAGGGTCTTTGGGCTGTCCAAACCGCCCATCAGGGCCCGATCATTTCCGTCGCCCATCGCTATCAACGGCTCGACCGCCCCACGATTTATATATATATATATATATATATATATATATATATATATATATAGGGTCATTCTATTGTGAGCCCGTGGCTTCCAATACCTATGGAGAGCCCCAACCAGTCCCCTAGCCAGCCCAACCATTCATCGATAGATGCGCTACAAAGGACGCGACGCCTCGTGGGGAGGACCCCTCTAGACCTACCCGCTAGGGCGCATAAAATCCCACCTTTACACTGCGTAGAAACATTTTTTGGTAACAATGCATAAAAAGCAACGGTTGCAGTGAATTAAAATTAATTCGCCACCGCATAAAACCTCCACAGTTGGCTGTTCCACGAGACACCACCTGACACATGCTGACAAGGGTGACGCTTGCATGCTGACATGCAACCCATCTACTCTCTTTCGTTTTTTCGCTATAATTTTTCAATGAATCATCCGATTCACAAAACCGTTTTCACCATTGAACTCCTGACATTTTTGTGCACGATTGAAGATCCATTGTGAATATTTTTTTTGAAAATTTTGAAATTCATAAATTTGTGCACGTGGATAAAGAGTTTTTTATGCTATTGTTTGTGCATAGAATATTGTGAGCGAGTGCATAGCAACATGGCAGACGCTCTCTTATCCTCCAAATTTGAAATTTGATTCACCACGCTTTAAATTGTAGCAAATTGAAGGTCGATCGGATGCATATAAGGGCTGATTGGATACATATATTCACTAGTCCGATGCATACAAACGTTTTGGCGTTGGCATTACATAGAAATTAGTGGTTGAGATGCATATATTCACTAGTCTGGATGCATATAAACATTTTGGCGTCGGCATTGCATAGAAATTAGCGGTTGAGATGCATATATTCACTCATCCAGATACATATAAAAGTTTTGACGACGATGTTGCATAGAAATTAGTGATCGAGGTGCATAAATTCACCGGGTCTAAATGCCCTGGAGAAGTTGGTACACCCATCGGATGGTGATGCATGGAAGCACTTCGATAATATGCATCCCGAAAAGCTATGGAGGCTCGAAATGTACGCCGTAGCATTCGCAAATGTATGGGTTCAACCCGCACGGAATGTTGGCGGCCCCGCATACTTGTTGGCCCGTTTCATGATCCCTCTCAATCTTCCCCCTTGTCATGTTTGAGCTCAAGCACCCGTTCTTGACGCCGATAATACCCGGCACCCCGCAACAATATGGGTGTGTTCATGCGGCCCGGTGTGGGATGAATTGCAAGATGCTTGGCAAAATGGGGTATTGACGCATCGACCGAAGCTACAAAGATGAACTTTACAATGCATGTGTGGTACCTATATTCAATGCATGACTTCCCCGGCTTATGGCATATTCAACATGGTGTATTCATGGGAGGTTCCCTTGCCCCACATGCAAGGCGACCGTGATGTTCACCGGGTGAACAAGGGTGGCAAGTATTCTTCGTTTGACAAACATCGTCAATTCCTGCCGAGAACCATGAATTCGCACTAGACAAAAAAGCACTTCACGAAAAGGTGTTGAAGTCACCGACCCCATCCCAAAGTTTATGACCGTGAAGAGGTCCTTGCCGAAAGCTAGCCGGTCTCAAAATCGATGAAAAGAAAGGTTGTTTTGTTGGATATGGTACCACACACATGTGGACTTATATATCGGGCTTGACTAATCTCCCCTACTTCAAGGATCTTCTTCTTCCACACAACATCGATGTAATGCACACAAAGAAAGAATATCTCCGAGGCACTCTTCGCAACAACCATGGACCTTAAGAAGTCAAAGGACAACGCTAAGGCTAGACTTGACATAGAGATGATGTGCGATAGACCAAAGCTAGTGATAGAGACCCCCTAGCCCCGGGAAGAGATGGAAAAAGGGCCCTACCGACTACATCATCAAAAAGGGCCGATAGGAAGGAAGTACTACAAAGGATGAAGACGTTATCATTCCCTCGATGGGTATCGCGGCCCGAATCCGAGTAGGGGAGTGAACTTGCGCACTATGAAAGTCTTAGGGATGAAGAGTCATGACTTCCACATATGGATTGAGCGGATCCTTCCCCGCGATGACTCCGGATACCTTTCCGAGCCAAAGGGCGCTGGCCCCGGCAGAGTTGAGCTTTTCTTCCGCCAGCCTTTGTGCTAAGGAGTTATCTCGATGCGATTGCTGATCCGAGCGTGCCGCACTGTGTTGATCCGCAAGTTGGAGATGATATTTCCACCGGCTTCTTCCCGCCGATGCAAAGACTCGATTTTGCACCTTCCGAAGCGAGGCACGATTGGGGCCTCGTGCGTTCGTTGGTGCTATCCAATCGAGAGGGCTCTCAAGGTACTTCGAGAAAATGCGTGAATAAAGCCAAAATTGAGCCTTCCGTGGCGAGGCATACATTCTAGAGGAGGTGTCGACCTTCACACAGCGCATAATACCGAGAAACTTCCCAAATATCCACAATCCTACCCCCTCGCTACAAACGCCGACGAGAGTTCATCGAACCTCAAAATTTTCGTGAGGGCAAGTCGGAGAGGAAGCGCAGCCTACCCACAAGCACTTGTCCTTTGATGAGTGGCGACTATCATGCTCTATGTGTTGTTGAACCTTGTCGGTGGGTCCTTATCGCGAGTAAGTTCTCAATGAGCTTGTTCCATACGCCATCACTATCCTCCACCTATCGATCCGACCCACTTGCCTTGTTTTTTTAGGGAATTTATTGGTCAACACCGGAGAGGGAATGGGGCTCCTACCTTGCAACAAGAAGACAATCTTCTAAAAAAATGGGCAGTCGATTTTATTTCCCCTTCGCTCAAAGGTACCATCCAACTAACCTCGCTCCGACTTTGATATTCCACTTTGGTCCTAGTAACATATAATGTAACGATGTACGTGGCCTCACCTTTGCGTGCCCGCACGTGATGCCGAAAATGTGCGAAGATTTAAAACAGTGGGCAATGGCTTCCCCGTAGGGGTCAACTCGCTCACCATTTATGATGTGAATGGCTATCGCCGCACGAGAAGCTACGAGGAGAGTCGGCCCAACCGCAAAAAACAACATGCACCGGAGTTCGTGACGCCCTTTGATAAGAAGGACTATTACGGCATAGTCGAAGAAATATATGAGCTCAACTTCGGGGTCCTAAAGAGCTCAAGCTAGTGGTATTCAAATGCCATTGGTTCGATCCTCGATGACACGAAAGTAGACCCTACGATTGGGCAAGTCGAAATTCGACAGATTCCGTGATATGGAGGAGAGGATGTCTATATTGTGGCTAATATACACGCCACACAAGTTTATTACCTCCCATGGGCGTGCCAAAAACACGAGGACCTTGCGGGTTGGTACCTTGTGCAAGGCAGTATCGCCGCACGGGAAAGCGCCGTTCGAACGATGATGATTACAACCTTGACCCAAACACCGAAGAGTTCTATCAACCCGAGGGGCTAGAAGGATGTTTGGAGATAGACATTCTTTTGCCGATGGGCATGGAAGTAGACAACGCCATCGATGAGGACGAGGGTGATGAGGTGCGGGATGCTAAGGACTTACAAATTCTTGAACGATGGAGGATGGTGCGCCGAAGGAGTTATGGAGGGCGATGCACATGCCGAGGGCGATACGATGATGAGGATGGTGACATTGATGATTACAATAGTGATAGTGATAGTGATGACTACATGCCACCTTTTGGCATTCGGGAGATAATTTTCGAATCATGTAATACTATTTTGTTATTATTGTTACCTTTCAATTATGTTTCGCTCATTTTGCAATACTAATTGGTTTACTCTTTGTCTTTGCAGGACTCGACAAAATGCCAGTGTATATGCGGCAACGTCGATGGGGGTCCAAATTCCTCTACGCGAGGCCCCCACCCCTCTCCCCACGCCGAATTGGGAGGAGGCCGACGAGGAGGAGGCCGACGAGCAGCACCGACGGTGGAGACGCCGAGGCGCCGGCCGATGTCGCCCGGCCCACGAGGAGGCTTGAGTTTGTGTCTTCGCCGGGCCACCGGGGTCGCCGGAGGGCCGGGGGCCGCCGTCCGGCGGCCCGACCCACACCTCTTCGACTTCGGACACCGGTGTGCCGAGGGACACCCCCGAGACGCCTTCCTCGAGTTTGAGCAGGTCTACCAAAAGGGCCTCGACCCTCCCGCATGGGACGATCCCTTTTGCCCGCCGCCCCAAGTGATTCGACCCCACGGTGACAAGTAAGTAGCCATTGATATTTTCACTACTTGTTCATATGACATGTTGAAAATCGAACTTCGCACTCAACAATTCGCCTTAATGGCTCATGCAAGAATCGAAGATTGTAAGCGAGGGGGGGCAGCTCACGCCATATCAATGGCATCCGTGAGCCTCCCGATTAAAGCAAACTACCCCCGCCCGGTGACCGCCGGGGCGGTGAGGGAGCCGCCCTATACGTGGGAGCACTTCGTCAAGGTGGAGGACGGCGCCTGCAAATAAGATCAAGACAGACAGTTCGGGTGAGTCTCAGATGCATGATTACTTCACGCTTTTTAAATACTATGTTTTTTAAATAATAGAATGATACATGTTGTCTCAGATGCGTGGATTACTTCACGTGCGAGGAGGGGCAAGAGGCGCCGTCCGCTAGAGTGCGTGACAAGGTCCGCTGAGACCGGCTCAAGGACCCTGCACCATGAGGCACGTGTCTAGTGCATCATCTCCTTCAACGCCGACGTGCTTGGCAAGGTGGTGAGGAAGCATGAAGCAAGGGAGATGATGCTCCGTAGGGAGACCGACCTCACCAGTGGACTAGTACATCCAGTCCGTAGAACACATTTATTCCCGATTCCTTCAATGAAAAATAAGCAAGCTTCCATTCATCCTCTCGCTATGTCATGCGATGTGTCCGGTGGTGCAAAGCAAGTACAAGGATCGCCGGGAGGCCATTGTGGACAAGTGGCTCTGGAGGAGATGTACGAGACCAAGAGACTTCGTTGAGATGTCGCTTGAGATGGAAGGGAAGCCACACCACCAAGGGAGCGCATTCTCCCAAAGGTATATGGATAGATGGGTACGATTCGGTGATTTTTTTTTATTCAAGTGCTCAAATCTCCACTTCTAACCATCTCTCGTGTTCTCCTCGCAGCTTCGCATGAAAACTCAAGACATCGGGCCGCGAGCTGGGTTCGCCTTTGAGTCACAATGCCGCGATCGACCGACAAGGACAACGCCTACGACCGCGAAGGGGCCCGAGGCGTACACCAACCCCTCTACCCCAAGCTTACCCAAAGACACCGAGGCGCAAAGCGCCGCTATGGGGACGACTTCGATCCAAACCAATCGCGCCCTAGACACGCACCTTGTGATGAGGTTGGGAGGAGGGAAGGAAAAGACGCCCGGTGATCGGATGGCCAACGCCGCCATCAACCCGCCCTTCTGCTCCTAGGCTAGCGAGATTCGCTCAAGGAGCACGACCTCCTCCGACATCCCCATAGCACCTCGACAGCCAGAGCTCCACGCGCCATGATGCAGAGTTTCGTGTAAATTACGCCATTCGCCGCTCACCGGTTATACACATGTCCGCTGCCTATGCATTGTTTCAACGTTACGGGTGTAATATTGCAGCCCGGATGGCGAGTTGGAGGCCAAGCAGGCGCCCAGCGGCAGAGTTTGAGGCCGTGCAGCGGCCCGTGCGTAGGCCCATCGGCGGGAGTTGGAGGCATACCAAAGAATACTGGGCGCTGCCGATGCGCAGACGTGGGCGGGCTACTTCTGTGGCCTCCAAATCCCGGGTGTGACCCTACCTCTCCGTTGCCTAGCTCTCCGCTGTTCGCCCACCCCCGCTCCTGCCTTCCTCCTCCCCGTAGGGACCCTGAGTATATGTTGTTGTTTATTTATTTGGCTTGTGCGGCTCACCCGCAGTACTAATGAGATCGCCTCTTTGTGTGCAAACCCTTTGTCTGGCTGGTTCAAACCCGACTCCCTCCAGTGGCCCTTCTCCACCCCATCCGATTGGCCCACTCCACAAGACACGGGACAGTGGCGCTCCTCCTCCTGCATGCAAAGCCAGCCCACACTACGGGCTTCCACACGCCCCTCCTACACACCACCACGGACGTGACGACGGGCCGCCGCAAAGATGGGTGGTATCCGCCAAGGTGAGGGCCCCTCACACTCTTCGCACTGTGGAGGCCACTCTGGTCCGGGGTAGTGAAGTTGAGTTGGTGGTGATTAGGTTCACCTGTGGGCAATCGCGGATGGATTTCTTTTGGATGTTGGACATGTTGCACCGTGATGGATCTCGCTTCATGTTGGACATGTTAGATTTCGCTTGACGTTGGACATGTTGAATTTCGCTTGATGTTGGACTATATGTGTGAATTTGTGATATATGTGGATTATATATGTGAATTTATGATATATGTGGATTATATATGTGAATTGGTGATATATGTGGTTTATGTGTATATATAAATGCTTATGGTATATGT